>JAVJGJ010000047.1:101117788-101166569 GCA_035590215.1 Microhierax caerulescens
GAAGGACCTGGGGATCCTGGTCACAGCCGGCTGAACATGAGCCAGCAGTGTGTCCAGGTGGCCAAGAAGGCCAGCAGCATCAGAAATAGTGTGGCCAGTAGGACAAGGGCAGTGACTGTTCCCCTGTACTCGCCACTGGTGAGGCCGCACCTCAAATCCTGTGTTCAGTTTTGGGCCCCTCACTTCAAGAGGGACATGGAGGTGCTGGAGCATGTCCAGAGACGTGCAACGGAGCTGGTGAAGGGTCTAGAGAACAGATCTTAGAAGTGGCTGCTGGAACTGGAGTTGTTAAGTCTGGAAAGGAGGCGGCTGAGGGGAGACCTTATTGCTCTACAACTACCTGACAGGAGGCTGTAGGCAGGTGGGGGTCAGTCTCTTCTCCCAGGCAACAAGCAACAGGACAAGAGAAAACAGCCTCAGGTTACACCAGAGGAGGTTTAGATTGGATATCAGGTCAAATTCATTCACTGAAAGGGTTGTCAAGCACTGGAACAGGCTGCCCAGGGAGGTGATGGAATCACCATCCCTGAAGGTCTTTAAAAAATACATAGATGCAGTGCTTAGGGACATGGTTTAGAGGTGGACTTGGCAGTACTGCGTTCACAGCTGGACTTGATGTCATCAAAGGTTTGTTCCAACCTAAACGATTATATGATTAAATCTGTAACAGTATAAACCAGTTTCAAACCTGAGGGCTAAAAGGGGCAGCTGCAGATGTTATCATTGCACTTTCTTCTGAATTGGTATTGGCCCCAGTTCTAGAAATATGTGTTCCTTGTACAGTATAGAAATACCAGCACAAGCATGCAGTAATGTTCTTCTAGCTGTACAGCAATTTTTGGTGTGATTGGCTGCTCTCCATATCCCTATAGGCAAAAAATGAATTGAGAACATATAGAACAGATGAAATTATTTCATATTTTCTGTAGCAGTTCCTTTGGAGGTTCTTTGACTTGGCTATAGAAGCCTCATCTCCTACATCTGTTTATTCTGTCTCAAGTTAGTACAGCAAAGATCAATAAAAAATGTCTCCTCAGGGGATCCTTGAATCTCTGGGAGTATCAGTCCAATACCTTCTGAAGTAGTAAATGTGCATGTGCTTATAAAAATTACCCAGTAAGTAGCATTAACTGTCTCACTTGGTGATGAGGAAATGTAGATTATTCTAATACTATAAACCAAATCACATAAACACGAGCGGAATACTCTTGTGTTCTCTGAATTTTTACCTTGCCTTTGCAATATCTTCAAGGTCACTAAGAGTGCATATAAGTTACACCTTGTTCTATGCATTTGATTTTATATTCATGCAAACGTTAAGTCATCCTGGATTCCTGATACACAGGCAGGGAGAATTAAGGTTGCTGTGGGAATTGTAGAGCAAATGTTCTACTAAAATTACACTGTTTGTCCGTGCAGGTTATGTCAAGAGCGAACTTGGTTCATTATTTCTGATGCCCCCATCTGAAAAATATAAATGATGCAAACATGTTTTCTTTTTATTAAATTGTTTTTCCAGGCTGTAGTTTAATAGTAATTGAGTATTTGCAAAGATGTTAATTTTCAGTCATTTATTAAATGGCAATTTTTAAATTGGGGATAACACAGTGCATATGACAGCTACATTCAGAGACTGCTGTGGCATTCATTTTCTTAAGCAATTGCAGAGAAGCTAAGATTACTCTTTTCAGTTATTAAAAAATAAATTTTAAGTGAACGGTAGGTTCCCAAAGGAGCTGAAGTGAGGTTGGATTTAAGAGAATTCAGTTTCCAACTTTTGTATACCTTCAAAACAGTCACGTAATTCTATATGTAAACCAGAATTCAATTGTTCTGTTTTACATGCTTATATAAAGGTGTGTTCTCACCTTCCTTTTGCTTCTCTTATTTCTGATTCTGGGTCACTGGAAGCAACTTGGGGTGGGGGAAATAACCTTGGCAGCCACTGTCTGCTTTTTCTCTTCTCTGTCGTTTTACGTCAAGATCCCAACACCCCGCTCCCCTTGAGTCATCTTTGATAGTAAATGGTAAGTCTTAGTAGGTAGATCAGCAAATGCTAAAGTAAAGAGCTCACGGTGGGGGGAACTTAGAATTTAGTAGTTGTGTTTTAGTACAGCCTTATACTAGTAGCAAATGTCATGAAACTCTTAACGCAACAGGTGAAAAAGAAAATGTCATGTCTACTGCAATAGACCATGATCCCCAGATGTCTCCCTCCAGTAGCAAAATGACCCGTGCTAGATTGGTACTGATCATTTTGCAGAAAGTGTATAGCCCACTCCCTCTTTGTAGGGAGAAGTAGAGTTTGTCTCGATAGAGTTTGTCTGAATCATGCTTTCATTTGAGTATTTATTATGGCAGTCAGCTCTCACTAAAAAGCTTGTGGAGTATCTCCGTGAAACACTCTTAAAATAGCTGACACTATCAGAAGAATTTTATTTTCATCTGGTGATCTAGTACTTTGGTTTGTTTGTATATCACCCTCTTCTACAGGGAGAAGAACCTGATGTTTATGTTGGTGTGGAAGGGAGAAATGTTCTCTTCAGATCTTAAGCAGCAAGAAGGAATTCTCAGACTAACTAGCAAATTTTTGATGATGACAGAAGTTGTGTGGGGCTTTGTTGTTGTTGTTGAGGGGGTTGTTTGGTTTTGGTGTTTGGTATTTTTTACAGACGTAAAATACGAAGCCATTCAAGGGAAGCTGAATATCTTAGAGTATTGATTAAGATTAAAAGCATTCTCTAGTTTAGAAAATGCAAGATTGTCTGTCTGCTAGAATACTCTGGCAGTATTTGAACTTTTCATCCTACTTCAACTCTGTGGACGCAGGGTCTTTTCTGTAATTTCTCCAACACTGCTCTGCCCCACTTCTAGTTGCCTTTCTGTCATTCACTAACTCATTTCTCAGGTGGGGAGGACAGATTGAATACAGAAAGCATGCATTTAACCTTAATTTAACCTTAAGTCTGGAATTGTGGTCATAAAGAAGTGTCATAAGGAGTCTGCCTGAGGTAGCAAAGGGAAGCATCTGATTTCTTTTGGCCTGAAGTAGGTGAGCTGTTTTGCTGAGTTTCTGGAGGCATTCTCAGGGGTCCTGCCAGAACTGCTAGAACCTCACTACTAACATATGTATTGCAACGACTGTGAACCTCTCTGGTGTCTCTCTATTTGCCTGATGTAAGAAGCAGAATTCTGTAGAAACTCAGCGGACAGTTAGGTTGTCCTTGGGAGTGTTTTGCATCCAAATAAAATGTCTGTATAAAAGTCCAAGAGAACATGGACAATTACAGATGTCATATGCTCTTCAGTATTTGAAGATAGATCTGTCTTTTGTTATTCTGAACAAAGAGATATTTTTGTAAAACAGGTAGTTAATTCAGCTCCTTTTCTTGCTGAACTTCTGCCTGTTTTGAAGCACTGAAGGAAAGGAGGAGCTTCTTCCCATATACTTGAGGTGCAACAGACTGAAAATTTCTTGGCAAGGTAGATTACTTTTCCTGCTTTGGTACTGGAAGGAAAATTTAAGGCTTCCAAAACCCATCAACAAAAAAGACCCTTCTTCCCTTTTTCCTCCTTCCCTCAAATCCAGCAATTTTATGGGCTAAAGCAATAGTTTGCAGACGTACAGAGTACTAGGTGTGATTTTTATAGGAGTGCAACTAACTGCAAGGGAGTTTAGTGGTGAGACTAGTAAGCTACTGGACAAGAGACCAATGAGCAAGTCTGTAGTCCATCAAATGATGAATGAATGTTGTCTTCACAAAACAGAATGATACTATGTTGTAAGAAATACGCAGCAAGTGTCAAAGTTACAAAATTAAAAAATACGAAATAGGAAATGAATGTTTAAAGAATAGAGCAAAGGATCACGTGTAGTATAGGAATAAATTAACTAGCCAATTTAAAAATTGTATGACAGGAGTTAAATAACAGCTTCTCCCTGGCATGTAAATCCTGTGCTGAGGTCCCTGCAGATCTCATCAGCACTAAAGGTGCTGATGGCAACCAGTGGAACAGGAGCAGCAGCATCAATGGAGGCAGCAGATTGGAAAGAGCAGATAAGAGCAGGAAGTAATTGAGCTGAACTGCCTCCTCCACACCTGTTTTTCTCCTGGTTGTCTTAGACTTGGTATTTACAATCAATCCTAATGGCATTTGCTCTCTGTTCTGTAACGTTTCCCTCACAAGGAACCACCCTGTAGAGTGTCGATGAGAAGGCTGAGCAAAAAAAGCGAAAACAAAACCCCAAAGGAAATAAAGTTTTGTTAGCTGAGACAATGAAGATAAGGTAGCAACTGGCTTTTCAGTTGTTCCCTTAACAGAGATTATCTGGATTCCTGGTTAGAGAAATTAGAATAAAATAGCAGATGGAGGTGGGGAGAGCTTGTTCTCATTCTCCTCTGAGGGAAGGAATAGAATTGTGAAAGCAGAGGCAAGGACTGAAAAGAAAAGGTGATTAGCTGCCATCCTGATTGTTAGAGGTATAGTTCTGTTTGTTGTTACTTTTTGTGTTTCCTCAAATTAGATGCCAGGTGAAAATTAACTTGCTCCTTTGAAGCTTCATTGGTAGGATGTATGTGTCTAAGCCTTAATAACTATTCTATAACAAGTAATTCCAATTTTACTGTTCATTGTTTGCTTCTTTAAAATAATTGAGGTCAAGCCAGCTGCTACCCTGAGGTGACAACAATGGAAAATTAAGTGCTTGTTCTCTGTAATGGGAGGGAAGCAGTAATCAAGAAGGGGCAATTGATATGGATGTCATTACTTGGTTCCATCTTTCCAAGATGCTCTCAGAGTATCTCACATGGTGTGTTCTAGGATCCTTTCTTAAAATACTTTTTCTCATCAGCATAGTAATGTTCACAGAGGCTACTGTGGGTCTTGATCCAGATCGAAGCTTTGTGGGTAGAATTTACTTCTGTTTGCTGCTCAGGGAGGTTCTTTTTTTGTCAAAGACACCAGGTTTTATTGTAAGCGAAGTGTACAGATACGTTACTTGTGGAACTTAAGCATGCTTGTGGTCATCTGGTCTTGTATGTGTTTCTACACTACACACTTTTAAGGCTGAAATGCAGAATTCTCTTTATAAGAAATTTGTGTTACATATTGCAGCAACCTTGTGTATATCTTCTTTCACTTTAGTTATATTTTAAGCTGTAATTTTGCCTTCCTAGCTTGCATGCTGTTGATGGCATACTATTAAAAGATTTATGGATGTGACTTCACTGAAGAAGAGGGAGAGGTCTATAAATCCTTATCAGAAAACTTATTTTGTCAAGTAGTAGCATGCACATAACAAGTGACCGTGAGTAGTTTTAAGAAGACTTTTTGGAAGTTAAGCCAAGGCAAAAATTCTCTTGCTCTGCAGTGGTTAGGTATAAATGCTTAACTCAAAATAAAAATGCATTAAATTTGAAAAAAATAATCACTTTTACTGCAGTTGTAGGATTTACCTTAATTTGTCAGACTTCTCAGTTGGAGAGGTGTACCTTTTGAGCTGGTGATTAACAGTATTTGCAGTAGTCTTTTTGCATGCATGTTTATGTTCTTTCCTTTTTCAGAACAAATAATTGAAAGCAGGGAAGTTTCATGGTAATGCTAAGTGGGAATTGTGAACTTGAGCTGAATTGGTAGCTAGTGTGTCAAATTAATGACTAGTATGATTACTTTAGTGACATTGGAGTTCCAGGTATCTATATCGCACATTTTGATACATATTTGGTACATGTGTATTTATATATATTTACTTTTACATATATTGGTTGTCTGGTTTAACTTTTAATTTTTACAGTATGACAGTTTGTGGTGGTGGTGATGATACACAGGTCAAGATTGCAACAGGAGTCCTTGCTCAAGGTCAGAATTGATGACTATTATATTTAGATGGCAACTCAATGCATTGGGTTTACAATGACTTCAAAGGTTTATATTTTTTGTGTGTGGACTTTCTTCTCTTCTGTCACTTACCTGCTTTTGCTTTTAAGAAAAGCCGTGGTTTATATTAAAAGAAAAGAACCAAATCCCTGTGGTATATGATTGTTTAACAATGAGAACCAAGGTTCTGACTCATACCCCTTATGACTTATTCTAAGGTGGTTTGAAAAGCTGGTCTCTTGTGTCTTTTTCCAATATCCTTTTGTTTTGGTGCTTTTGTCTAAAACTAGTATTTCCAGAAACTGTATATGTGTATGTGATAGAAAGAGAGAGGGAGATACAGATTGTGTTTTCATATAACAATTAATTTAAAGAAAACCACCAACCAACGAACCAAACAACAAAACCCTCTAAAAGTGATGAAAAAGCAAACTGGCTGTTTCCAAGCCTTTGAAGGCAGTAAACTTCTCAGAAGGGCAAGCCAACTTAGTAAGAAAGTAATCCATATTGCATTTCTGTTACTATTTAAATGTCTAAAGCTTTTCCCGCACAACTGTTTATTTTTATGGATCCTCTGTTTTTCATATAAGCAGTATTGTTATATTTTCCCGTGTTTTTAATAATTATGTTCAACTTGCATGCAGTCAGCAATGGAAAAGGTTTAAAAATAAAAATCACTGCATTCAGTCTTTCAGAAGAATTGCCTAGAGATAAGTAGGCAGACAATATGCTGCTAGTGGTGGTGCGCAGAGAATACTACAGAGCAGAGAAAAAGTGTTATTAACTGATAGAGCTGAATGTCTCCTTGATGAACGATTTCCAGTATGTCACAGAGGAGGTTGACAATACAGAACTTCTGTGGGTTCTCAGTGCTAAAAGAATATTTTTCTTTTCCTTTGGAGTGTTTGGGATTTTTTCATACAAATTGGTAGGCATATCTTAATACTTAATATAAAAGGTTTTGAATATGTGTGAAGATCAATACCAAAAAAGAAAAATGCCATATGTTAAAATTTAAATTGCTCATTTGTGTATCAAGTTGTGGCTGGGGATGTCTGAAGAATCTTCTTCAGGTTTTATATTCCAGAGGAGCAGGAAGGTGTGAAGCCATTGATATCGTTATACAGAAAGACAGGATTGGTGACATTACTTGTTTTCTTGGCCAGCTCTACAAGGCCTGTATGATAAAGGGAGAGTGTCTGCTTGCCCTTTGAGGTAATATGGCTAAAGTCATTCTTCCCGTGCTTCAGGGAGGTTGAAATCTCTGTCTCATGGATAATGCCCCTGAAACAGCTGTGGATCAGGTAGTTTGGTATGTGGCTTAACTCTGTTGGTTCAGTGAAATCCTGTAGGATCAGTAATTCTACAGAGAAAGATGTTTTGATTATCATAATAGCTGTTTGGGCTGGACAGACAGACTTAGGCCTGTTAGTCCTGGAGTCTGGATTTCAAGAGCATTTCCAGTGTACATAAAATAATGTCAAAAATAGTCATGCCCTTCCATTCAGGTGTGGCTATTCAGTTTTCTTCCTTTAAAGTTTCTATTTACCTTTGAGGATGGCAGGACAAATCTTTAACAGAGAGTTCATTATTATACTTAATAGTTGGGAATCTCTCTCCCTCTTTCTCATTTCAGAAATAAATTGAGGCCTTAAATAAAAAATGACATTCAATTTTTTTAAGATGTTTTCTCTGCATGGGAAAGGTTAATATATCATCTAGTATTTTAATAAAATATTGAATTACGGTAATTTTATTCTTTTAGCTCAGAAAGCAGCACTTTGGTTTTTCATTATTATTTCTTAAATTAATTTCTAACAACTAATTTTTGCTTATTTACTCTATGAAAGAGTGTTGTTTCTTCTTAGTATGTCTGAAATACCCTAGGGTTGCAAAGGAATGTATCTCACAGCTATTTCTGCCTAACTTTCACTGTGGGGATGAACCCAAGCATAGAGTAATTTCTTACACATTTGTTTGGGATGTTGTCCCATAACCGTTTGGTACCATACATCATAGTTGGCAGTGGGTTCACAACAGGAGGATCCAGAAGGTGCAGTTCCAGCTGTGAAGGAGTAGTTAGCGTTTGCGGTGGCAAGCAGGGAAAGCAATCATGCAGGATTTTAAGATCAGCCAGGGAGAGGAGGAAGCAGGCAGCCACAGAAGCCTTGAATTGGCTGTTTTGGAGTGCATGGTAGGGAGTGGATGACCTGCTGAGGAAAACATCAGAGATGATTCCTGTTGCATTCTGTCTTCTGTGAGGGTGTCATTGGATGGCAGGTTTCTTTGAGGGTAGTGTTATTCAGAAGAATTGTATCAGGTTTGCATGGCAAGGTTTTGGTAGTGGGAGGGCTGCAGGGGTGGCTTCTATGAGATGGACCATGCCGCTGGCTGAGGCTGAGCCCATTAGCAGTGGTGGTAGCACCTCTGGAGTTAGGGAGGGGTGAGAAGAAAGTGTTTTCAGGTTTGGTTTTATTTTCTCATTACCTACTAAGATTTTGATTGGTAATAAAATAAATCAATTTCCCCAAGTCAGGTCTGTTTTGCCCATGATGGTAATCGGCAAGTGATCTCTCCCTGTCCGTATTTTGATCCATGAGCCTTCCGTTGTATGTTTTCTCCCTCTGTCCAGTTGAGGAGGGGGAATGATAGAGCGGCTTGGTGGGCGCCTGGCATCCAGCCAAGGTCATCCCACTACAAGAATATGGACAATACCTGAGAATTTCTGTCAGGTTAAAAGGACTAAATCTCCTTCCAGCTTCAGCAACAGCTCTTAAATAGGGAACACATAACGTGGTTTGCTTGTTCTCCTGCTGAAGGTGGACAAAGGAGCAAACCATGCATACAAGCTGGTCTCTTCCTAGCCTGAGGCTTCCTCATACTGAACTTTTTGCAGTTAGTTAAATGCAGGCCTACTAGTATTAGTTATATGCATGCATATAATTCCTTTTAATACATGTAGTCCTAATATTTCTTTTAATTTTTCTGTTTTATATTTAGCCCAGAGCCATTTTTCTGAAGTTTGAATGCATTTGTGGGTATGAATAGTTTCTTTCCCATATTATAAGGAGTTATTTATAGCTGAAGAGGGAGTGCCAAAGCTGAAACAAGAGTGGAAAGATAAGTGGGTTGAGATTTTGTGAGGAAATGGAGGCAAATATTCCTTGCTGTTGTAAAACTGAGAATACTACTTTGAGCTGTTTGTATTTGCAAATGGGGAGGATGGAGAGCTGTAAGGTATTAAAATAACTGTGCATAAAAGCAAAGTCATTCAAAATTAAGCAAGTTATTTCTCTCTGAAAAATGAAAGTTACAGTTTAACTTTCACAAAATCAAAGCTTTTCATTCTGAATTTGAAATGAGCTTAGAGTGCTCATAAATCAGGCATTCTGCCTCATCTTCCCCTGAGACAGCAAAAAGCAGGCTCGCAAGTAATCTGAAGGGTGATGCTGTAGCTGCATGGCTCAGTGTCTGTCCTATTAAGGGTTAATGTGTGTAATGAGTTTTGGCTAGCATGCTTTGTTGTTGTTATATTAGCTGCTTTTTGATTTACCCTTTTTTGGAACAACCATACTTAAAACTCTTTTAAAATATTTTGTCAATTACTTAAAAAATAATATTGGCAAGCATGTAAGAATGTTGCATTATTTCAGTAATATATGTTATTTCCTTCCCTTTTTGCAACAGAGTTGTTCTGTGATGCTTAGGATAAGGGGAGGTTCTTCTTTTCTCTTCTGTTCATTCAGTACCTTAAACAGAGCGGTGTTGATCTGTGTTCAAGCAGTAACTGATTGGCAGTTCTAGTATTTTGCATCCTACACAGAAGTTGCTGTTCTGGTTTCTTCTGCTCTCCCAGGTCTGTAGAATAGCTGCTGGTGTCACAGCTATAACATGAAGGAAGCTAGGTAGCACGGAAAGGATGAATCAAAAAAGCTGCTTTAAAACTGTCTTAGGTCAGCTAGAAAATAGTGAGACTTGGAGCAATACCTTAATTTGGGTTAAAGGAAGAATAAATCATTGATTTTATTTAAATTTCTCCTAATCTCAGAAGGATATAGTTGATGAAAGCCTGGAAAGCTTTGGTCTGGGTGATAGATGCAGACATTTGGTTAATTTTCCAAATGTTTCTTAAGTGCTCTGGTCAGTTTATCTTAGGCTCCTGTCTTAGCTGCAGAAGAATACATTTGTCCTTTATTAAGGGGGAGGGACAAATGAAAATATTTGAAGTTTGCAAAGTTTTAATTTGGATTTTATTTCCTATGGAGGCAAATCTTTGGAAATGTAAACTGTTTCTCAAAAAAAAAAAAGGAGGATAGGAAAGCTAGTCACTTAGAAATGAAAATAGAACATTTCTGTTACTGTGAAGCATGAGAATTTCAAGCTTTCGACTTCACAGTCTTATTCAGGATGGGAAAAGGAGAGAAGCAGTTTTCCATACAATTATAGTGTTCAGTCTTCTAGGGAGAAGATGATTTTATTTTTTTTTCTCTTAGTCGTTCCTTCAATTTGCCTTCCTGAGCTCTTTTCCTGAGGGAGGAATATTTGCATGAGTGTTTGTCTGTGATGCTCTTGTTTTTTGTTTTAGCTTCGAAGCAACCCTCTGTCTGTGCTGTGGAGCTCAGTCACATGGTGTGTGACTTCTTAAAGCAGAGCACTGCCTGGGCTTCTAGCAGTTCCCTAAAGCTGTATATCGTGGTGGTCTGTGTCACCTTCTGGCTGATCTTGTTTCCTGTCAAAGGAAATTAAAATTGTGGCTTCTGCTGAAGCTTTGGCCTCTGTTTCAGATGTTGACTATGAAAATGTCATTATTGTGACCTTCCGCAAGACATTTAGCTAAATTTCCTTACAAACCTTGCAACAACAGGTTTTCACCTAAGTCTACTTTAACTTGTGTGCAAGGATGGTTGTTTGCATCTTTGAGTTCAGTTTCCTTTCTTGCTTTTAAGTGAACTCAATGTATGCTTTTAAAATCAGTTTATTTAGCACAGCATAGGGAGGATACAGGAAGCACACCATACTTTAAAAATATAATAATGATAATAAAAAAGTCATGAGTTCATAATACATTTTTACAGTATAGTAGCTTGGGCAAATGGAGCTTGAATCTTTGTTGCTTACAAAGTCTTCAGATATTTTTTCTGAAAGCTTTGGATACCTCAAGTATGAATCTTTAAGTTTTTGCAGTAAGTTTTTTGCAAGGTAAGTGTAAGAAAAGAGGCTTGTCATGTGCATGTATAATTTCCTACAGGTTGTAGAAACAGAGAGAGAAATTTTAAACATGTCCTTTTTCTTTTGGCTTTAGGAAGGATTTTGGAAGCTTGCCAATTTGTTTAAAGAACAGCCTGTTCAAATAACGTTGTTGTCTGCTACACAAGCAAGCATTTCATCTTCATCTGGATGGTCCAAATCTAGAAACAGATTAACTTTATCCCTGCAGCTGGTATTCATATTTCAGAGTAAATAAGTACTCTAAGTTGCATCCTATGCTAATGTTTGTAAACTTAAAAGTTACCTTATTCTGTAAAAGCAGTTCCTTACTGATGCTTGAGAAATGAAAAATGTCCATTCTCAAACTGTGATATTTCATGTAGGAAAGAAGGAGGAGGGGAAGCATTGCTTCCTTGGGTGTCTCAGATCACATACAAAAAGAAAATCTAAGCCTAAATAAATAATGGAGAATGAAGTAGAATTTTCATACTTTTCTTTACGAAGGCTTTGAGAAAGTATGAGTCACACTATTAAACCTACTTTGAACCTACTATTTTAAGAGATGTTCTTCTCTAACATAGTCTTGACATTTTTACAGGCCATTGGTAGTCTCAAGCCCTTCGTTTTTGTAGGTAAGTATATGGTATGTTTGGATCAGAACATTAACATCCATTTGTGGTGGTTCTTCACATTTAGTCACTATATCAACCCATAAGAATTTAACAGCTACATAGTGATATTTCCTATGACAGCAGATGCTTTTGGACTTTTACAGATCATGAGCCAAGTTGAGGGACAACAGAAGAATCTTGTACAAGCCATTGAAGCTCTCCCAAGTTCTGGGCCTCTTTCTGCCTTGGATCAGGACTTGCTGCTTTTAAAAGCTACCTCTGCTGCCACCCTGAGCTGCCTTGGAGAATGTCTGACTCTGTTACAGCAAAGCATGCATCAAGTGGGCCAGCACCATAACAGGACACTGTCATCAGGTGAGCACAAGCTCTCTTCGGTATTATTTAATGTGCTTTAGGATTTTTATGATGATACTGAAGCAGTCAAAATTAACCATCCTCAGAGAGACAAGTTGAAGTGAGGAGCTTTTAGGCTTCTACAGCCTGAAATACCATATTTTTTTTCTTTGCCTAAAAAAAGTTGCAAAATCTGTTGTCCTGGTTTGGCTGGGATAGAGTTAATTCTCTTTCCAGTAGCTGGTGCAATGCTGTGTTTTGGATTTAGTATGAGAATAGTGTTGATAGCCCACTGATGTTTTCAGTTGTTCCTATAAGTCAAGGACTTTTTCGTTTCTTGGGTCCTGCCAGCAAGAGGGGTGGAGGGACACAAGAAATTGGGAGGGGACACAGCCAGGATGGCTGACCTGAACTAGCCAAAGGGATATTCCATACCATAGAACATCATGCTGAGTATAAAAACTAGGGCAGCTGGCCAGGGTCTTGGAATTTGCTGCTCGGGGTCTGCCTGGGCATCAGTCAGTGGGTGGTGAGCAATTGTATTCTGCATCACTTTTTTTTTTTCTTTTCTTTTTGGATTTTATTCCTCTCTCCTTCTTTCCTTTTCATTACAATTGTTATTATTATATTTTTTTTTTCAATTATATTAATTAAATTGTCTCAACCCATGAGTTTTGCCTTTTTCCCAGTTCTCCTCCCCATCACACCAAGGGAGGTGGTGGGGAGTGAGTGGCTGCGTGGTGCTTAGTTGCAGGCTGGCATTAAACTGCAACGTCTATTGAAATCAGAAGAGAGGAGGAAAAGAGGGGGTGTCCAAAGTCTTGTCAGAGAAATCAGGTTTAGAAGACGGCAAGACAAAAAAAAGGGAGGCATGGAGAAACAGGTAGGTAAGCCTGTATTAATGATAGTGCAGAACTGCTTGGTGGTTTTGTTTTGCCCATCCCTCCAAGACTGAAATAAAAATACAAATTTGTGTGATAAAAATACATGTAACATTGTGCAATGCTACAGTGAAAATCATATTTCTAGTTTCTACGTGGAAGTATGCTGCTGAGGCAAATTTATTCCAGTCTGGTTTTCTTTAAATCTGGAATGAGTTCTCCGTGCTGCTATTTAAAAAGAAAAAAGAAAAAAAAAAAAAAGAAATCTGTGGCAAATTTTTATGAGCCTAAAATGTCAAACAGTGTGATTCTGCACTGAGCTGTGCAGGCATGAACCTCTCAGTCCCCACATAGCTCAACCGTTTCAGTTCACCCAGTTCTAGATTTCTGTCCATATTGTCTGCAGTTGGACCTTTAGCCCTCTGAAAGGGTGGTCAGTGTTTTTCTGTACACGAACTGCACTGCCTAGTCTAAGAGCAGGAGCAGGACTTGATACAAAAAGCAGCAGCAGCAGAATTCTGGTTATGGGGTGGCTTTTTAAGTTTTCTTCAGGTGCTTCAACAGCATCCCCCCCACCTGTCCTTACTTACAGTATTTTACTACTAGGCAGGATATGCCCTCAGAGTTGCTGAGTCAGCTAGGTAGGAAACCTTCTGAAGAATTCCCATTGTGGGGAGAATAGAAACGTGAGAGCGTCAGCTGACAAGTAGGTAAATGACAGTAAGATGGTTCTTGGAAAAATTAGTGTAAAAACTTTGACACCTGTACTATGGTATATCATCATGCCTTTCCTGCTCCCAGATTCTGATATATTTGTTAAAGGAACAGAAATAATTTTTTTTCTTATTTTCTGTATTGTGTTTTCTTGTAGAAAATATTAAAAAAAAAACCACAACCAACTTGTGGATATCTGTAATGTATTGCATTTAATACATTGCATTTAATTTATTTCTTTGATATAATTTCATTTCAAAAGAGGGAATGGTTTGGAGGAAGGATGAAAAGCATCCTTCAAAGAAAAGTCACCTTCTAGTTTCAAAGTCCCTGAAGGTTGTTTTTCATGTCCGTGTGATCTAAGTGAAGTGCCAGAGATAGATGAGTTGTACGTATCCTTGAATCTGTGTTCAAACAATTTTGTTAAATCACTGTCTGTATTTTGACTTGATAATGATTTCTGAGAACCTGTGCACAAGAACAGAGAAAAGCAAGCATAACATTAGTAATTGTGGAAAGGGAATCCCATATTTTTTGGAAAAAAGTGGAAAGCCACAACTATAAAATACTTACTAAAATTTAATAAGTATTTTTGTTTGTTCCTCATAAGACTTTAAACTTGTACAAGAATCTTTCAAGGAATCAAAATTCTGGTTCACACCAGCGTCTTTGGTGTAACTGAGAGAACCTGAATGCAAACAGTTAACTCTTCAGTGTGCTTATTCTTCGGTATGTAATTTAAAAGAAAGAAAATGAAAAAAGAAGGGAACTAAAAGCTGCTAAAATACTTAGTCCCATCTCCCTGACTGAAAGAGTCTGTGAAACTTTTTCCTCAGGCCTTGTTACACAACACAGTTGCCTGAAAGAACCTGGCCTACAAATCTTGATTACTGATTTTCCTACACACTTAATCTTGTGCAGGCGTACTTTGAAAGACTTAATGTTTCTGCTGAGTCGGTAGTTTGAGTCATCAAAGCTGCATAAACTCATACCTAATCAGACTAATGCTTTTAAGTAATCCCCTAGAAAACTAATTCTGAGAGATGATAAATTTAATTTCGATTCTGTGTCCTCCAGGTGAATTTGTTTAATTTCATATCCAGAAGGTGCAACCAAAAGATGACCTTAATGAACGCCTGTTGATACTGTCAGGTGAAAATTACTCTTGTTAGTTTAAAAGCTGTATGTTCCTCTGTAGAAGATGTTTAAAACAGACTTACATACCTTTATTGTTTTAAACAGAAACAAAATGTCTCCCTTCCTTTGATGTAATATTTTTATCGCTTTGTTTTCCAGTAATGTGAGTAGGAAGAAAGCAGCATGGCATTCAGTTTAGTGGACTCTTACCTGGAATCTAGGATTGTGTACGGCCTTGATTTCAAATATTTTATGGTACCCTTCATCATGGGAGTAGTTCAAGAATGACAGGGTTTTTTTTTTTCATTTTCATGTTTCTCATGAGTTGTCAGTCTTAGACCTCAAGCCTACAAGCAGACATGAAGATTAAACTGAAGTCTTCAATCTTGTCTTGAAGAGTAGTCAATACTTGTTTTATTTCCACTATGAAGATTTGAGAAAGGGCTCTTGTGATTCTTTTTTGTTAGTGCTTGATTTTGGAAGCACGTTAACAAGAACAGTCGGTAACACAAAATCCTGTCCGTGTTTCTACTTTTGAGTCAAAATAATGTCAAATTCATTTCCAGCTGTCGTTATGAAGGGTATGTGCATTGGTCACTGGCTAAATTCTTCATACATTGAAAAATATACTGGAGAAGGATGATATTAGCTGAAAGTGATGGTTACATACACTGTGAGTTGTGGATGAGGGACTGCATCTATGCAGGCTTTCTTGGGTTTGGGAATTTTGCTTATTTTGTAGGAGGGAGAAAGATGTCAAGGATTTTCTTGTTGGCCAAGAATGTCACCGCTTAGGTACATGTAGAGTATTTGATAATCAACATTAAGTGCCTTGTGACAAGCTTGAGATCATTTAGCATGCAGACATGAAAAAAGGTGCCTTTTAAAATAAAAATCTGGAGAAGAAACTTGTCTTCACTTCAAACTTTTAGAACTTTTAGCGTTGTTTTTTTCTACCTGTGTAGTCTTTGGCAGAAGAGTGTCTGTAGAACCTATTGACTGCTATGATTAACTTCTTTCCCTCTCAAACTGTGAACAGAGCAAACTTGAATGTTTGTTTTAAAGTAGCTTTACCAGCTTATGTTGTGTTTTAACTCTGTTTTTTTTATTTTAGTATTTTGGCAGAAAGAATCCCATCTTGTAGTAGCAGCTTGCACAAATGAATCCATTCTTCTAGTCTGTGTTTCATATTAGCTGTTCATTTACTGAATAAAGCACCTCCCTGAAAGAGTTCTTTCCTATATTTTTCTTTCTCATTTTGCTACTTTTCCAAAGTGTAAAATAGAATGTTTCTTTTTTTTTTTTCCTGATGATTTTTAAAAATCAAAACCCAAACCCATCCTCACTGTGGATTTTCTGATGATCATTTGAATGTGTAAATGCTTCTCATTTTGGCTCCCGTGACAGCAAATGGATTGATGATGATCTGGAGATGGGGTGGGGAATACTTGGTTTTAGCAGATCCTCTGTTCCCTTTTTGGAGAAGATAAATGGACAAGAAAGACAAAATCTAAATGCTTTCAGTTTGGTGACAATATGGGATTCTCCTGCAGCTGAGATGGCAGGAGAGAAAAATGAGCAGAGGACTTCTCTTTCTTGCTTAACGCTCCTCCCACCCCCCAGTGTTTGTGGGCAGGGAAGGGTGAGGAAAGAGGATGGGGAGAACAAATTCTTTGTTACTGGTGTAATTCATGAAATCTGGCATGGTCAGTCATGTCTTTCTTAAATGCATCATTGCTAGACTTGCTTCTGTCAAGAATGACCAAAACAATTTGCTGTGCTATCTAAATGCTAATACATTATTCCTCATATGTTCTTCGTTCTTTGGAAGACAGCCTAATTTTCTAGTCCCTGCACAGCATTTGCAAATGCAGCATTGTCTTTCGAATCTGAAAAGCAGATACGCAGCTGCCACTTGCTGTTGCTGGTTCAGCCTGCTGTAAGATTCAACAGAGAGACAAAACCATCACGTCCATCCCTGGCAGGGGAAGGAATCCAGATCTAATCTTCATCTTTCCTCGAGGCCTACCGTTGCATTAAGGGGATATTTACTAGAGTATAGTTACAGTATACTGTAAGAGTTTTATCAATAGATGTTGGCTTATAGCTGTGCCAGGAAAAAGCGCAAGTGGGTTTTTTTTAGTCTGCAAACCAAGACCAGAGGACTTAAAAATAGAAAGGTTTTTGTTATAGAATTGAGGTAGGTGTTAAGCATATTTCATGCATCAGTTACGTTTTTACTCTTTAAGGTACCTTCCAACCCAAACTGTTCTATGATTCTGTGACTATCATGCAAAAACACAGTTTGAAGGTACATCAAGTACCTAGAAAATGGGAACCAACAAAAGAAAATCACCAACACTGCTTAACTGAAGAAATCTCCTGTAAACCTTCTCTTTGGGGAGAATTTCCCTCCCTCTTGCTGTGTGAAAGGGAAACACATTTCTCTTGAGGGTATTTGTGTGGGATACAGTGTACTGTGCCCTCTGAAATAGATGGGGTTTTGTACACTAGAGCTTTGCTGTAGGGAAAGGAGAGTAGGTTGTGTCTTGATGCTGTACTTTCATGTAGAAGCATTCTCCTGTGCCTTGGTGTATTTGTCTGCTGCGTGTTCATCACAGGGGAAATTGGTGTTGAGGGGAAGCAGGGAAAACAGCTCATTTTGGGGTATTTTCTATAAGAACTCTCTTATTTTGTGTGTACATGTGCACTGAACTTAGAGGAATTGGGCTTGGGTTTTCGCTCTTGGAACCACAGCTCTAACACTGTGCAAGTAGATGAGATCTGGCTGATTTTACTAGTTGTGTATTTGATATGACCATTCTAATTTTTGCATAGTTTACTGCAGAAACAGGTGTTTTGTTTTAATTAGTATAGTGCTTTGCATAGTCTTAAAGCAAATAGTAAAGTAGCTGTGTAGCTGTGAATGCTTTTATATAATTTATGACTGCCTTTCTGGAGAATTTCTTTAGAATTATGAAATATATTAAAATAAGAATTGTTTACCTTTCTGTCAGCTGCCTATGGCTGTGACTGAGAACAGAGCAAAAATCTAGCTTAAGAAAACAGTGACAGCAGTTTCTTCCTGTTATTATCCAACTCTGAGGATGAACTTTTCTTTTTCATAGTATGTTTAATTTGTACGTATTTTTTCCTTTCTTTTTGAAGTCTTCAAAAGAACAGGAATTGAAATAGTGATAGAAAATTGAGTGCCATAAAGTGGCATAGATGGCGACTCCATTAGAGTGGATCAGGTTATTTACAAATGGCAGCTTAGTCTGCAGAGAGTAAATTCCAATAAAATTATTTGATCCGATACAGGATACAGAACAACTCCTGTACTAGTTTGTGATGAGTAATTTCTGCTACTGCAGATGAGAACGTTTTGGATGCACAACTAGTAATGAGAGTGAAGTAGGATCTATGTTGTTTTCTCCTTTCACTTTCTATATAGAAATTGTATTCTGATCTTAAGTGATTTTAAGATTTTCTGATGACTTCTCTCTTCATACTTCACTTTTGCCTGAAAAGTAGGCTGCTATGTTAGGTATATGGCAACTCCTTTGGAATGATACAAAAATGCTGACATCTCAGAGTAAGATTTATAGATTAAAGATCATGAAAGGTTCCCTGATGGCACTTTGAAACTAGGCATGGAATTTTTGTAACTTGTTCAGAGAGCTGACTTTTTATTTATTTAGGTTTCTTTAGTGTATGACTAGTGTCTTTTATTGCATATGTATGTCTCATCTGCAAAGTAGCCAAGTTCCAGGCAGACACAATTTAACAAAACAAATTTTCTCATATGCAGAGGTGTTGGGGAAATAGATGTGGTTTATCCTTTCGACCTTAACTCTTGGCATCCTCTTGGTGTTGGCTAGGTCATAATGTGTTAAGATCTGTTTAAAAATCAATTAAGCTGACAGGTTTTGTAGTTTTGTGAGGGTAGCATTGCCCTTGGGACGGGTGGAAAAATGTGCTTGCCTAGTTCTAACAGTTTCTATTTCTGTAAGAGAGTCTCTAATATGTGTGGAGAAAGATGAAGTAAATAGTCTTTTTACGGGGTGTTTGTATTGAATGGGAAAACAGAATAGTGTTTTTAAATATGTGTAAGTGATGGTGAAGTAAATGCTCATGCTTAAAAATTTCTCCTGAATCGAGGTGTTTATTCAAGTAGGAGCTTTTTCTTGTGCTTATTTACAGAAATGAGTTTTTTTTAAAAATTAATTAATTAAAAAAAATTGTTTACAGTGATGGTCAAACAGATTGTGTGGGCAGAGACAAAATGGATAACCCAAGGAAATGATTGGATGACTTATTTTCAAAGATTGGCATAAAGAGAAGTCAGTTCAAAATTTTACCTTTTTTTTTCAGTACCTATGTAATAGGAAAATAGCAGCAAAAATCCAGTATTCAGCTGTTTTGACAAGGAAAAACAGAAAAATGGATTGTTACTACAAAGTAACAAAGAGCAAGAAGCATAGGCCTGCTCCATAAAACTCTGTGTGACTATTTAAAGGTGAAAATGAGTTTATTTGAACTTCTTGCTTCACACACCACCACCCCACCCCCTCCACCCCCCAATTAACCTCAAAAAGTAAAAAAAAAAAAAAAAGTCTACAGACATGTGAATTCTCTCTGTCAAACTAACTTTTTTATTTGAAATTTTACAATTTAGTTTTATTGTTCATGCTGATGGCATCTTTCCTTCCTCCCATGCAGCAAGAATCCATTTTGGATCTGCCAAAGCAAAAAACCCAAAAAGTTTTGCAATACATGGTCTGACAGCAGAGCCACAGTGTTGTTCTTCCTTTGGCAATGGGAAATTTGAGGAGTTGTGTGCAGTAGACATAAAAAAAAAAAAGCTGTATTTTTTTCACTGTTTGAAAAATTCAGATCTTTGAAAATAATTTTATACATAGCCACAAAATTACAGTAAGCAAGTAGAATGAAGATTTGTCATGTCATCATAACTTAGTGCCATTTTTGCTGAATGTTCTGTAATTATTTTATTTTCAGAATTTGGTAAGAGGTCAGCCATAGGAATTGTGGCCCATTTTTTAATATGTGTCAATATAATAGTACACAACATGACTTCACCAGATCAAACTGTTTGCTTTAATTAGGATGCAACCTCTGGTAATTCCTGGTGGTATGGAGAGGAGACATTGCATGTTCTTTTAACGTACTTTGTGTTGATTTGGGTCATCTTAAAAAGTTGTCACTAATGAGAAAAGGCGATCCTCCCTGTGCCCCTAATTGTATTTTCATATACAAATTATGGTAATGACTGAAGAGCTGTGATTTTCTTATCTGCATAAGATATCTCTGCATAAAATCTATAAAATCTCTGCATTCTATAGTAATGTGTAATTAATAGTTGAAATTTAATCACTATGCTGAGGGCTACTGATTTGATTGTTGATAGTGTGATTTGGAGCAGTAAGGGAGGAACAACTGTGCGGTTGCCTTAGCTGATTGTTCTGTCTGTCTTGGCATCCTTAAATACTGACCCATCCTGGAAATCAGGTACCCCAGAAATAAGGGTTGTTCTGATGTCTAGTTCTGTTTGATTCATATTTAATGTGTATCTTTCTAATGAGTCCTCTTCTAAACTGTGGCCTTGGGACCAGTAAAGCATTTTAGCACTTAATCTAGAAAGGGCTTTTAATAGTACACACAGAAATAAAATACAGCTGCTAAGCTTAAAACTCTGATTTCAGACAGAAGAAATGGAAGGTTTACTTGGATAACTTTGTAATTATGAAAACAGTGGACAGGGAATACTTGTTCAATTACCAAGGTGTGCCATGTTATATATTATTTATGTATAATTCTGTCTGGTGGTAGGATTAAAAATCTTCCTTCATTTACTTTCTTTTTTAAAATATCACAGATAAATTGACATAGAAGATGCTGAGTATTTTTTTTACTAGAGTAGAACTGTGCATAGAAGCAGAGAAGAAATAGCAGTCCATTTATATTAGTAGAATGATGAGATGAACAGAAGGAATCTGTAATCTATTTCTTATAAATTGACACTAATTTTCTGCTTCAGAAGGTATCCTGGGATGGCCTGGACCCAAGTCACACTCTGCAGAGCAACTGAAAAATGGTGCCCTGAGCTCCCTGTCATCTGCTAGTGCCAACATTACATGGGCAATAGTACCATCTGCAGCCCAGGACGGACAGGCACTACAACCAAATACAGAGGTAAGCATGCTGTGTGTCTATAGGCCATTTCTGTTGTATCTGAGACTTGACATTGGCTAGATGCAAACCATGTAAGTGTTGGATGCTTTCATTAATTACTTTTTTCTTTATAGTATCCCCTTTGTTTGAAATCAGTTGTGAAAATGCTAAGTTTCATGCAAAGGTGCATGCTAAAAGCTAGAAAAATACATTGATGATATTGCTGTGTGCTTCTGCTTCTGTGAGGTACTTTGGACAGTGGACTATGGCAAGGGTACAGTCTCTTTTCTAGTGATAAGACTGTCAGTACACATTTCTATCTAATGGTGACGGAAAAAGCTATTTGTTTTTTATACTGGTTTGAGACAGACAGGAGGCACTAGGACCACAACATTTGCTTGCTGCGTCCTTCTTCCATGTTGCTCTTTGCTCTTGGGTGTCTCTTGAGTGTAGCTGACTATTCTTTCAGTTGAAAAACCATATTGTTTTCTGACCCCTTTTTCTGTTAAGTGATTATGGGCAGAATTTGTCCACATCTTCCTGCGCCAGCTTGTTGATTTGTGCTTTTGTGGCATTTACTTGGTAAAGGGCAGTTCTGAAGCATCGACTCTTTGAGGAGGCTCACAGCTGCGTATCAGGCATCTCATGCACTGAAAGTCTCTCACCATGCCAAACTTCACCAGATTCTACCGTCTTCTTCGGTTACCAGTGCTGCCCATCAGGAAAACACTTCACTCTGAGACCCCACAGATTGTAGGGCACCGAGAGCACGTGAGACCTGGCGAACTGGGAGGAAGTTTATGAGAGCTGAAGAAACCCTTTTCTACTAGTGAATGCTTTTTGGCAACTGGAATGGCTTAAATTTAATCATACCGCCTTTAACAAAATATGTAATGGCTGGGGATATCAATAAAGCTGTTTGTTTTTCCAGTTCTTTTCGTAGTATCTTGAATTGAATATAGTTCAAAAAACCCAAGGATAAACCAGATTTTTTTTTAATATTATGTGTTATTTTGGTCCTCTTCAGATCTGTCCTTAGAAAGTAATTCTATATTCTGTTTTGAACAGTGTTACTATAAGACACCTAATGTCTATTAATCACAAAGTTCAAATCACCAGTAATTACTTTTTATTAGGAAGTTGTGTAATTTCTTCTGCATATAAGCCAACTGCACTTCTTAGTGTGTTTTTAAGACGAGGCTATCTATGAATATTGTTTTGGAAGTTCCTACTTTATTCACTAATACACTGCAGTTTCATTAGTTTTTCTAGATGTTTTTATTCTTGACCACCTGGTAAAGCCAAATGGGATGTGGAAGGATGGGCTTTGCAGCAAAAACATAAAGAGCAGCAGCTGATACAACTCATCTCAGGGTATCATTTTGAAGTCCAGTTTAGCCATTTATGATTTGTTTTAAATGACAGCTGTTTTTTTTTAAGTCCGGTCTCCTTCACTGCACTTGCTGAGAGATACAGAGTTGCATGTGTAGCTTCAGGTACTGCTTTGTCTGTGGAACTCATGATTTATTGTGAAGGGAGTACCCTTAAAGAGGTGGATATAAACAAGGGAGCATAGCACTGTTTGTAGTACAGAATCCCCAGTGCTTTGTGGGCAGTTTTGAAATCAGCAGTCTGCATTTGGAGGCCTTAAAAAAGAAGAAGAAAGATGTGTATGTGGGGAAAAGAATAAATAAGATTTTTAGGTTACAAAAAGCTCAGCTGAAGATGGCATTTTTGGCAGAAGCAGTAAGTGGGAGTTTGTGGATTGGTGGAGCAACAAGAAGCCACTGGACTCGTGTGTAATTTTTGTTATGGTAGTGCAGCTTACTAAGCAGAAATTTGGTTTTGCCCTGAGAAAGTGGCCTGAATCAGGGTTCATTCCTGGATGCTCTTTCCAAACCTGCGTCTTCCTTTTCACTGGGTCCTTGTGTGCTTCATGTTGTCCCAGACTGATACTGTTGGTTCTCAGTTTGAAGTGCTTTTTTAGATGTAGCTGATCAGTTTTTCAGTTTTGATCATTTTGGGTGAGATACCAGTGCCCCATTGGAAGGCTGAAGCACAAAATGTGAATTGTGGAAGAGGTGAACGTTTGCATGTAACGTAAGTTGGAGCTTTTGTGTTTTCATATTTGCCTTCAGATCAAGCAAGTTGTCATGCCCTGTTACAGAGGCTACACCTCCCAGTGCTGTCGTCAGGCCCTTGTCTGGGAGAGGAGGAGGCAAAGTTTTCCTAGAGTGCTGCAGGTTCTTCTGCCCAGCTGTCCAAGCTGAACAAAGTGTTGAACAGGAAGGTGGTTTCTTGCTGTTGTGACTAGAGAAAGGAACGTGAGAAAACAGGTTTTGAAGAAGAGAAAAATCTTTTGAGTAACACAGCATCCTTAGCAGGGTAACTGTCACCTGGCCCACAAGGTGATGTCTGACACTCCCCTAAGTTATCAAAGGTGTTTGACTTAACACACTTTACCAATTCTGTGTGCAGGATTTAAGCATATTTTAAAATATATTCTGGCCTGTTGTGTGTCTAAGGCAGGAGCCTGCATTTGGCACAGAATAGTCAGTTCATTTTCAAAGGTATAAAAGCACTGAGTGTGGTAATTACCTAGTATGTGTAATTATATATTAAAAGCAACTGCAAATCATCACACTCCACTTGCTTTGTGGTCCAGATACGTTGTTGTTAATAACTGTGGTGGCATCAGCAGAGAAATAGAAAATGCATCTAGATGTCATTGATACTTTTTTGACATTGAAGACACTGATTTATTTATCTGGTAGCTTCTTTTAGATGTAGAAGAAAGGAGAAATTCGCAAGTGTCATTCAGACAAAGTTTATTTTTCTTAATTATTTTTTTTTTAAAAAATAAAACCCAACAACAAACTAGGCACTGGATGTTCCTCATTTCTGAAGAGGTTGGTACTGTATTAATGGGGCTCAGGTTTCGAAATATACCTGCTGGAAGAAGTGATTCTTGTTACAGAAGTTATGAGAAGGGAGGGCTGGTTTCTCTATTAAGGCTATTAGAAGAAATTCTATTTTCTTCTTTGACTGGGCCTAGATTTTTATTTTAAAAAATCTGTGTTTTTTATGATGTAACTTCTGTCTTTTAGAAGCTGTTCCCCAATGGACTTGGAGAGAGCTTTCTGGCTAATGCTCAGGGTAATATAGTAGATGTACTGACAAAACAAATTGTGAATTGACCTGTACTCTGAAATAGAAAGAGCCATTAAATTACTACCCTTGAGGAACAACCGAGTCAGCTGCTCGTATCACAGAACGTTGTTGATAGGGAAAAGATCATTTTAGGCAGGGGGATCAGCAGTGATTTTACAAGGAAAACAAAGATGTTATATTGGGGTGTGTGTGTGTGTGTGACTGCTGAAGAATCTTTGCCATATAGCAGGCTGCCAGTGGCAGCAGTACCCTGGCAACGTGACCAAGTGGCTGAATGTTCCATGATAGTTGTGTTAACTCTCAGCACAGCATGTAGACACTTAGCAGCAGTGCATTTAGCAACTTCATTAACACACCAGTGACTTGCTCTCTGCCATGTTTTTTTTCTGTTTACGAAGAAGCCTGGATCTTTATAATTCTCATTTGGAATAACAAAGTTCATCTGATGCAGTTTTCTTCAAATACTTAAGCGTTCTCGAGGGATATAGTAAATTCTGGAGTTTCAATGCTGCAGATAACTAAAATAAAACCCTTTATTTTTCATCTGTCACACTATTAGGGTTTCAAAAATGCAGTTTCTCCCCTGGTGAAATAATGTAGCAGCAAAAGATTCTTTTCTTTAGATAATGTGTTGGTGATTATTTTCTTCTGTTATTTAGGGTGTTCCAAATTTCCAAATGCAGGGTTATCATTTGAGATATTTCTTAAACTAGTTCAGAAAATACAATATTTCCTGGCAGAGATTATTTTCTTGCATATTCCTTGCCTGTTGCCCTTTCTTGATGTTGTTGTTTCATGTTCCCAGATGACTTTTCTTTAAGGGTTATTATATAGGATAGTGTGAAGTTAAAGCCTTTTGTCTTTACTGAAAGAAGTAATGCCCGTCAGTGAAATGCTGATCAAGCACTTTTGTGGGGTTGTGGGTTGCGTTGTGTTTCTTATTGTATAAGCCTCCAAGTTTAAGTTAGTTTCCTTTTTTTGATATTTTTTTTCTCTGTCCACCTGATGTTTCACAGTGTAAGCCTGAACCGTAAGCACGGGTAAGGCCTGAACAGAACAGAACTATTGTCCATCCTGATGTGAGTTGATATAAAATAACTTTTGTGCATCCCCTAGTGAGCCCCTTTGGACTATGTTATAATTTCAAGGTACTGTTTAGGGTTTTCCCCTTAAAACAGAACAGGATAAATCTGGTATGGAACATGCCAGACAGAGTACACTCGTCAGGGCTGATGTCATGTCCAGCCTGCAGTAAAGGGCACTGCTTCCTTTATTTATGGGTTTATAATTTTGAAAGTCTTTTCAAGAAATGGTGAAATTGATCAGTTTTAAAATACTGAGTCTTATAGTAAGTTCAGTTGTAATAAACTTGGTGCCAAAGTAGAATAAAGGTGTGAATCACTTTCCATGTGCGAGATACCATTTCAGTTCAACTAATTGTCATTTTGGGTGTCAGAATTCCCCTTCTGAGATGATAAAATATAACTGCAGGCCAAATGCTTCCCCTGACAGCCAAATACAAATGGGAAACAGGCTGTTCCTATGTGGGACCTGAGAGGGAAGGAATAATTTTCTTTTGATCTGACAGTTTAAGTAAGAAATATTTCAAAAATTATGCTGTAGCTACATCTGTGATTTAGCTCTTTTCATGTGGTTTTTATGCCTTAAAATGTCATGCCAGCTGATTTCCATCCTGTGAATCTGGTATCTATGTAGTCTCTCTGCTTTCCTGTCCCTAACTTTCCCTTGCTTGTGAGTATGAGAAGCTGTGCACAGGCTCCATTTGAAGTGTCTTTTTAATAGGATTGAAGCTTTAGCTCTGTAGGATTGGGGCTTTAGCTCTGATTATCTAACTGCTAAACCAGGTCTTAATTGTGATAGCGATTGCAAGGGCAGTCGGGTCCGGGTTATTAAAGATATTTTGATCCTCTAGATGATCTGAACCTTGATGTTTTCAACTGTAAGAAGGAACTGTGCTATTTACAGGAGGTGTTTAATTGTTTAGTTCTTAATTTTAAAATGTTTTGTGGTTTTATCCAATCTCTTCAGGTGATAGTTGCTTTCGAGCTGCAGTTGTTTTCTATCTGTAGCTTAGTATACATCCTAATATGATGATACTTCATCCTTTACAGAGGATGTATTAGATGTTAAAGCTATTGCAGAATGTGTTAGAGATGCTAAGAATATTACCTTTTCCTTGTATATCTGTCACACTTGCCCAGAACTGTGGATTGTTCCTGAGTGTAAATTGTTCCTAGTGCTCCCTAGTTCCTTTTTGGACTTGACATAAGTCTGTGTAATTG
Source organism: Microhierax caerulescens (assembly GCA_035590215.1). Taxonomy (NCBI): domain Eukaryota; kingdom Metazoa; phylum Chordata; class Aves; order Falconiformes; family Falconidae; genus Microhierax; species Microhierax caerulescens. The sequence continues at coordinate 101,144,237 of JAVJGJ010000047.1, forward strand.
ATGTTGGGAGATCAGCTAAGCCGTGAACATACTTGTGCTAGCCACAAGTGCAGTAATGAAAAGAGAATAGATCAGGGTGAGAGAGTAACATTTACAGTATTACAGAGTCACTTTTCACTGTTTAGTACAGACATTACAGGATTTCTGAACGTTCTCTGCTTTTTCCCTTCTGCATGATTAAGTGCTTTTTGGGCTGAAGAGCGCAGTAAATGGCCTGTAATGACTTGGATAGATAAATTAATCTGTAGGCAAGGATGGTACCAGTTAATCCATTCACTAGCAGCCCATCTAAAAAATGAAATCTGCGATAATCAATTGAAGGTATATTTAAGGATAATCAAGGGAAGGTATATTTAAGGATTAAATGTGCAATTACACTAAAAGTGGAATTAAGTGACCCTAAGCCTGCTACAGCAGCACTGACAATGACTACGTTAATCTAGCTAATTTTGATTATTTTTTTTTCTAGCTTTCTGGAGTAGTTACTGTCAACAAACAATCACTAGTAAAACTGTTTATGCAAATAATTAATAAATTTAGATCCAGCCAAAACCATTGCATTTTAAGTCACTCACCTACAAAATGCATGTGTTCCAGCTGCTATCTACAGAATGTATTTGAGTAATATTTTACTTCAAATAAAAATATGAAACTTTTAATTAAAAAAAATGCATCTAATTTAAATAAATATGAGACTCTGAATCCTGTGGCATTCCAGAATTACTAGTGAAATCCAGTGAAGAATAATCATTGGAATATAAAGAACTCAGGTTCTCTTGCAGTAAGGCTTAAAAATTGAGTTAAAATGGATCTGTTGCTTACTCTGTTCATTATAAAACCTGTGCCCTCTGCAAAGCAAACTCTGAAGCCAATGTTACTTTTATTTCAGGATTGTGTGCTAAGTGATCTGTTGCATGCCAATTGTTTGCTTTGTGCTGTCAGTTCTATTTCTTAGTGTGCTTACATATGTGGATTTGGCAATACCGCTCATTAGTAAGCTCACCTGTCTCATTAAGACTGTAACTTCGCTAGACTTAATAAGTTGGGCTGAACTCTTCTACAATGAGTACTTGTCTCAGATTGGAATTACTTTATCTTGCTTAGTGAAGCATCAGCCAAACTGGCTTGGGCTGGTCCATCTAGTCTTGCTAGAAAAAAATAGCGTTTTCTGCTTGTGATGATGAACTCTAGTGATTCTTTCTTTAAAAAGCCCTGAATGTGAAAACAGCTGAAAGTGTTTAATTGTAAAACTTTATGTAAAACATTATGGCATAGAGAGACTGGACAGTCATCTTCACAGTCTGAGATGGACCAAGTGGTTCATCAAGCTGAGAAGAAATCTTAAGAGGCTGTTCAAGCAGAGCATGCTACTGGCCTCCAGAAGTTAGCTTTATAAAATATTACAATCTTCTAGGCTTAATTTGTTTCATATATATATTGAATGCTCTCCTGGTATGATTTATAATGATTTATTTTTATTTTGAAAGACTTGAGCCTGTCTTTTTTTTTATTATTTTTTATTATTATTTTGAGTGCGCGTGTGTGTGGTAGCAATGAGAATGTGTATAGTGGATGGGACAGGAAATTGCAGGAAGGGTCAATATGGCTTAATTAAGCATGTTGCCTTGAGGAAAGATTGTTGATACTGTTTGTATTAACATGTCTTTACCATTTTTCTCCTCTTATAAATAGGCTGGCATATGATACTGCATAGAAGAAATAGTACCGCAAGAACTGGATTTACATATAGAATAGTATTGCGAGACCAGATGATTGTAAAGGTTAAGTTTGTAGTTGTCCATCATTTTGTGCCCTCTTTGCATATGTGAATGGTACATTGTTGACTAACATGGTAGCATTTTTCTGCCATAAATTTGCTTGGGTAACGTACAAAGCAACGTAAAGGAGAAAAAAAAGAGAATTATAGCTGGCCGAATGACTTCATTTCTGTTACTTCCTAACTTTTCAGTTAGTAGGTTTTGCAAGCAGGATCATCATGGAATCACGGAGCACTCTGTTGGAAAGGGACCTCCAGAGGTCTCGCAGCTCAACACTGCTCAAAGCAGAGCTGATCAGGTCAGTTTGCTCAGGGTCGTGTCCAGTCAAGTCTTGAACAACAAGTGGAGGTCCCACAACCTCATTGCGCAAACTGTTGCAGTTTCTCTAGGGATTTTATCAAAGGGAGCAAAGGTTCATTTGAGTATGATGCCTTCCTTACCAGTGTGCTGTACTGTCTGGTGGGCCACTAAAATTACCTGCTGGGTCCCTTACCAAGAGTGTTTGTCCCTTTTTTCTGGGAGTGTGAGGCAAGTTGCTTGTAGTTCTTCATGTTTCTCCCAAACAACCTAATTCTAGAGAGGGATCCCTTATAATACAGGGGGATGTCTAGAGATTACAGCCTTCTGCCATACCTTCCTCCATGTTAGTTTCCCTCACCAGTCTGCAGTTCAGTGCGTTCTTTAGCTCCCCAAGTTACATGCGTGTGACTTTCAGACCCCTCACAATCTCTGAAGTTGTACTTGGCCAGTGATCAGAAGCTGTCCGGCTTGACTGTGTGGTTTCTAAACTTGTAAATTCTGAGTAACTTCTTTTACGTAGTGTCAGATGCTGTATTTATAGCCACCTTGTTTCTAAAAAATTTGATTGTCAAAACAAAACTGAGTATCTTTCAGGAAATTGTTCTTCACTGGTATCTGTATTGCATTAGGAATAGGTTTTGTTAAAATTGTTTATGATGTGATACTGTATTTCTTGTGAGTTTAAGTTAGCATAAAATATACTGTTGTGATTTATGCTAGCCTTCAAGGTTTTTTGCTTTAATTTAGGACAAGTCCATGGGGCTTTTTTCTGTGTGCTTTTTTTTTTTTGTAGTCTCATGCTGCTGTTCCTTTCTGATGATACCAGTGATGAAAAATATTTATTCCCAGTTCTCACTGAATTTATGCAATACTGCAAAGTCCTCTTGTGTTTTAGGATTCAGATTAAACAGTGCTATACTTCAGTAGCCCTCATTTCATGAAAGATGCTCACAAGATGTGTGGACTGGTGCTGGTACTTAATAATTTTTTCCTGTGGAGTCTGTGCTTAGGAATTAACTACTTTTCAGCTGACTTTCAGAACTGACTCCCTTAGGTTTATTAAAATCAAAATTTGCAGGAGGAATTGTCTTATGAAGAAGAGACAAACATGTAGGGGAAATGTTGTCCAACAGACATTATTTGATGCATAACAGGATTACAATGCTTTGGGTAACTCAAATGAGGATCCCATCCATTAAAATGATGTTGTCACTGATTTTTTTTGTTCTTAAACATAATCACTTTCATGGTTAGTTTCTAGTATTTTTTTCTGAAGGCTCACAGGCTGTAATGCAATGTAAACACAGATGCCCTTTGTTTCATGTTACATGCATTTCCCCCTGTTCTTTAAACAACAAAACAACCTTTTTCTTCTTAAATCTCTTACGTTATCTGGTCCACATCACTGCTATATTATGTTTACCCCTAAATAATGGTCACAGGTCAGAGTTAAACACATCTGCAGTGTAGGAAAAGGAAGCTTTCTGAGCTTGTACTTTAAGGATGAAAATACTTCCGTTCCCAGAGATGCTGCTGCAAAACACTAACAAAAAAGCATTAGTGAAGCTCTCAGAATAGTGACTGCCTGGATAATGTGCTTGCCTCCAGATGCCTGGCAGATTGGTTTTGTTGGGAAGAAGGTTGCAGACCTATTTGTCACCTAAGAGACCAGTTTTGTGGTTATTTTCTTTGCTTGCATCACCTATATGTCAACCTGTGTATTTTTATGAAGTATTAGTATCAAGATGTGTTTCTACTTTGCCCGCTTGCTTCGCGGGCTCTCCTAAAGAGAGCTAGGTATTACTTGGTTCAGTGGATGACTCTATTAGGTGTTGTATCCAATTAATCTTGTGCGATAGACAGATTGCTCACATTGCCACACTTAGATCCTTGCACTTGTCCCTAAATAGAGAGATTTTCTCAATGTGTTTAGCATACCCAGTTAAAAAAAAACAAACACAAAAACCAAACCACAAAATGCATATAAATTATCCTTACAGGAAAAAAAATGAGGTGATTTTAATCACTCATAGTGCTTTTTTTTTTTTTTTTTTTTTTTTTTCTCCTCTGGAGACCTGAACTACCAAACACAAATAACAGATTTGCTAAGAAATTAATTTCTGGGCAGTTTGTAGATGTTCTTTCCTGATGCAAGCTTTTTCTACCAAGTATTCTATGGTTTGATCTATCAATGATGAATGGTATAACCAGGATTACATAAAAGTTTTGAACCCCCCTCTCTCACGCCCCAAACCCAGATGCAGCAGTTACTTATCTATCCAGACAGATATGCCTGGATTATTTTTCTTGCTATATGTAGTTTAAATAAGTAGAAAATTTGCCTATTAGGCTCATCTTCCTTCATCCACTTGTATGAAGGAGAACCTGTCTTGCCGATTGGATCTGTATGTAGACAACAGTAGCAAAGTGAGAAGAAAGTGGTATTTTTGCTTGCCATGGAATTGTCGTATCTAAGTTACAACGTGCTCAATTTTTGATTGTAAAATCCTTCTCATTTGGTTCTCATCCTCTGTCACTTGCTTTGATATTTTCAAAGTTACTTTCACTTGTAACAATGATGAACCAAAATTCATCTAAGCTATAACGATTGAATACTAGGAAAAGGTGTGGTGGGGGGCATGTGTTGAGGTTTTGGGTTCCCCCTTGAGGTAGTAGATTTTTTGCATATTAATACTGTGGTAAAAATTTTCCCAGCAGTTGAAGCAAAAGCTACTGACAATGGCAGTAGAGGAGACAGCTCCTGTGAAATATTCTGAGTAAATTAAGACCATCAACAGCTGAGCCACCTACTTTGCTACCTTTAAGAGACCTTTTTCAGGCTGAATTGAGATGTATGGGCTATAATAAGTTTTGCTTTCTAAATTTTCCCATTTAAGCTCTTCTTTGGTTTTGAGCTCATTAGGTCTCTTTAAAATATATATATATATATATATGTATGTATATATAATCAAACCTTGAACACTGGAGTGCCTTAAGTCACTGGAACTTTGGTATCCAGGTGCCCACATTACAATAGGTGTGTGGGATGTCAATGTGTTTGCGGTTTTATCTTTGATGTACTTTGTTGGCAGTGATCAGTCAGAGGGCTACCAGAAGCAAAGCATGAATAGGACTGCAGTGAGATGGAGGCCAGGGCTCAAGCAATGACTTGAGTTCACTCTACGATTGCTTTTCCAACCCTCTTTTTTTTGTTCCTCTGTTCACATTCTGTGATGGTGTGGTGGTAAATACTGAGAAGAGTATTTTCTATTCTGTTTTATTTAAACTGTTCTTTAAGAGTAAAGGTTATATAGAGGTACAGGAGCTTGTTTAATATTGAAAAGCGTCGCCACCTTATAGTTCAGCTTAAAGTTGCTAATCTGTAAATGACAATGCATTTGGAAGTTAGAGAAGTGTATGGATGATGATGATTTCAGTCTTTACAGGGGGTGTGAAGTAAATGTGTTTTGACTTTTTATTTGTTCTGTTTCAAGATTGAGGCTGAAATGAACAGAAATTTGCTATATCCATTTCAGTTTTCCATATGGGAATTACTTCTCCTTTCATAGCTATATTGTGTTTGTGTGGCAAGGTTTTGGTAGTCGAGGGGACTACAGGGGGCGGCTTTTATGAGAAGGTGCCAGAAGCTTCCCTTATGCCTGACAGAACTAATGCCAGCTGGTTCCAAGACAGACCTGCTGCTGGCCAAGGCCAAGCCCACCAGCAATGGTGGTAGCACCTCTGAGATAATGTGTTTAAGAGGGGAGAAAAACCACGTGCAATAACAGCAGCTGGAGGGATGAGCGAGAATATGCGAGAGAGGGCTCTGCAGACACCAAGGGCACTGCAGAAGGAGGGACAGGAGGCTACACACACTGGAGCAGAGATTCCCCCGCAGCACGGTGAGGCAGGCTGTCCCCCTGCAGCCCACGGAGGTTAATGGTGGAGCAAGGATCTACCTGCAGCCCATGGAGGACCTCACACTGGAGCAGGTGGATGTGCCTGAAGGAGGCTGGCACCCCGTGGAGAGCCTGTGGTGGAGCAGGCTCCTGGCAGGACCTGTGGTCCCGTGGAGCAGGTTTGCTGGCAGGGCTTGTGACCCTGCGGGGGACCCACACTGGAGCAGTTACGAAGAACAGCAGCCCATGGGAAGGACTCAACGTTAGAGAAGTTTGTGGGGAACTGTTTTGTGTGGGAGCGGCAGAGACAGTGTGTGATGAGCTGACCACAGCCCCCGTTCCCCTGGGCTGCTAGAGCGGAGGAGGTAAGAGGCAGAGAAAATCAGGAGTTAAGTTGAGACTGGGAATAAGGAGGGGATGTGGGGATGGTGTTTTTAATATTTGGTTTTATTTCTCATTATCCTACTCTGATTTGATTGGTAATTATTTAATTAAAAAAATTAAACTAATTTTCCCAAGTCAGGTCTGTTTTGCCCATGATGGTAATTGGTGAGCAATCTCTCCCTGTCCTTGTCTTGACCCATGAGTCTGTCTTTTTTTTTTTTTTTTCCCTTCCCTGTCCAGCTGAGGAGAGGGCATGATAGAGTGGCTTTGGTGGGCATTTGTCATCCAGCCAGAGTCAACCCACCACAACAGCTTGCTAATATGCTAGACTGTATATAAAATAGTTTAATAAGTACAACTTACTGGACAAGCTACGTTTGAGATTCAAATCACTGCTAATGAGGGATGGGTGCAATAAGCTTGCATGTTTTTCTATCAGGTGTTTGCTGGTAGTAAATGCAGTTAAATATTTTGAAGGTGTACATGCTGGAAGAAGAAAAGGCAAGTAACTCAGGCAAGTTAGTGCAGTTTTGTTGATTCTGATACAGCGACAAGCCCTGCAAGAAGCTAACAGCTTGTATATATTACTACTTTTGGGGTTTTCTTACTGTATCTACTTAACAAAGAGAATTCTAACTTTGGTATTGAGACTAGTGACAATCTTACAGGGCCAATTTGTTACATTAGTGTAAATGTGCTAAAGCTCTCTGACCTTACAGAGTTATATTTAATTTTACTCCCACAGAAAACCTGTTCACAAGCTCTGAAGTTGCATAAGTGCAAGCGTAAATGATGCTTGCAAACCCATATCATTAATGAAGAGAATCTTAAGAGAATCTGAAAATCAAAATGAGAACTTTGACTTATGTGCACTAGTGGAATTAATTGTAATTGGATGACTCTACAATAAATATGGTAATCCTTGCCTAGTCTGTAAATGCTAATTTTGTTTAATGTTGCTTCTGAACGAGCCCTGCAAGTAATTTATTCCATCTTTCAACACAGCAGTGTTTCATGCAGTGTTATTTTTTTTAGTATCTTTTGCCATTTTTTTTAATATGGAAAGACTTAAGGACTACTGCCCTTGGAATATTGTGATTTCTTTTTATCCGGATGTTTTAAATTCCTATGCTCCTGACTACAGATTTTTCTGTACTGCTTAAAAGCTTTCTCATGCCTTAATGAAAATTCTTAGAATATTTTGGTGTAATTATATGAAGATTTGCCTTTAGAGTTCTCAGTGTGTCCTTGTCGGGATACATGTGGTCTCTGCTTAGAAGAGGTTGAGTTACACAACTTTTGCCTCAGTCTTTACTGGTGACATCAGCCTTCAAACCTCCAAGATCAGAGGGAAAGTCTGGAGGAAGACTTAACCCTTGGTGGAGCAGGAACAGGTTAAGCAGCACTTAAGCTGCACAGACACAATTCCTTGGGGCCTGATGGGGTACACCTATGAGCACAGAGTTGGGACAGTGTCATTGCAAGGTCAGCATCTATTGTCTTTAAAGGGTCGTAGTGTTTGGGAGACGTTCATGAAGACTAAAAGAAAGCCGATGTCACCTCTGTCTTCAAGAAGGGACATCTGGGGATGTTCTGGTAACATCTGGGGAGCTATAGCTTTGTCAGCCTCTCCGTGATCCCTGGGAAGGTGGTGGAGCAACTAACCCTGGAAAGCATTTCCAAACACATGAAGGACAAATAAGTGATCAGGAGTAACGAGCATGGATTTACAAAGGGTAGGTCATGCTTGACCAGCGTGAGAGCCCTTTACAATGAAGTGACTAGCTTGGTGCACGTGGAGAGATCAGGGGATGTTTGCTTTGACCTGGGTAGGGTTTTTAACCCTGTTTTCTGTAACATCCTCGTAGACAAGCTGACAGAGTATGGATTAGATAAGTGCGCAGTGAGGTGGATTAAGAACTGTCTGAATGGCCAGGCCCAGAGGTGGTACAAAGTTTGTACCTCCCAAACAGAGGGAGATGCAAAGTCCTGCATCCAGGGATATCTGAGGGTAAGCCCCTGCACCACTACAGGCTGGGGGGCAACTGGATGGAAAGTAGTTTTGCAGAGAAGACCTTGGGACCTTGGTGGACAACAAGCTGACCATGAGCTGGCAATGCACTCCTGTGGCAAAGAAGGCCAACAGCATCCTGGGCTGCTTTAGGAAGGGTGTTGGCAGCGGTGAGGCCACATCTGCAGTGTTGGGTGCAGTTCTAAGCTCCCCCAGTGCAAGAGAGACTTACTGGAGCAAACCCAGCACAGGTGCAAAAAGATTATGAAGGTTCTGGAGCATCCTTCACAAGTGGAGAGTGTGAGAGAGCTGGGACTGTTCAGCCTGGAGAAGAGAAGGCTCAGAGAAGCCCACAAATGTTTATAGATCCCTGAGAGGAGTGAGTGAATAACGGGGAGCTGGGGTCTTCTCAACAGTGCTCAGTGACGGGGTAAGAGGCAATGGGCACATGAACATCAACCTGGACATCAGAAAAGGCTTTTTTTGCTGTGAAGGTAGTTGAATGCTGGCACAGGTTGCTTAGAGAGGTTCTGGAGTCCCCATCCTTGGAGATATTCAAAAGCTACCTGGACTCGGACCTTGGCAACTAGGTGTCCTTACTTGAGCAGAGTTTGGGACAAGATGATCTCAAGAGGTTCACTCCCACCTAAATGATGCTGTGATTCTGTATATTGCTTTTTCTCCTCTCCAGCAAATTAACAAGATGAGATCCATGTCATGCTTGACAGTACTGTTGTGTGATGTGGTTTGTGAAGTATGTTGGAAAACCAAGCTCTGAGCCTTATAACTGAACTAATTATCTAAAAATTAATTTCCAGCACAGCAGTTAATTTTTCAAATTAACTTGTGGAAGAAGCTTTGGAAGCCTTGGAAGAACAGGGGCAGGTTTGCCTTTTGACAGAAATATGGCTTTTAACTCTGTGATTCTATCCCAGGCTTGTTGAAATGTCTTTTTCCTGAAGGTGTTTTTTAAAATGCAGAATATTTCCTTCAGAAACTTTCAGAAATTTTCCCTACAGGTTTAATCTGTTAAAAAAAAGTTGGCATGTTTTCTGATGAAGACTGCTGACTAGAACATCCGTTTTGTATCCCAGCAGATGACCTCTCTAAATTAATTGATCCCCATTCTAATGAAGTGACCTGTTTAAAATAGATCTCTGCCAGGGTGTGTTTTCAGGTCTTGGCCTTCAAAGTGAATCCCTTCATGGGATTTCTAGAAATGATCTGTTGTTTTCCATTCAGATTTCTCTGAAAAATTCTGGTGCTTCAGCCCAGAGATGGAACTTACCAACTCATTTTAACTGAAATGATTTTAAATATAAGCCCCTTTTTGGTGCTTGTTTGTAACTGGCGCGGTATCTGATTCTGAGGGCTAGCGCCTGAGCCTAGCTGTGCTCTTTGCTCCCAGGCTGAGCTGTGTACAGCTCAATAGCTTTTATGTTGTGCTCCGACCACACAGGAATGGAGCAAATCACTGCTTTCCTAATTCAGCTTTGCAGTTATATTTTATGGGTGGGGGGGAAGTATGTCTGTGTCTCATAATTCAGAAAAGCTGTCATTAAAGGATAATCACTCAACATAATATTTTGCATTCTATGGAATGCTTACACATTGGTTACTACTAAACTGCGTGCTATTCCTGTGGAAAAAAAAAAAAAGAATTAAAAACGGGATTGGACTTTTATGACTCTTTTTTTAAAGATACGGTAGCTTTGTATTTTGTGGCTGTATGTCAGCAACAAACCCTGTCTTGTGCTCTTAAAAAGCAATTTGGTAATATTGTGAACAGCTAATGAAGAGAGAGAGAAATACAGAAAGGGTATTGCTTACTGAAGATGGCTGCTGTTCAGTTCCTGTGACGTAAATTGTAAACTGCTATTTAAGTTCCTGTTTTCTTGGAAAGCAAGAAAAGATGCAGACAAGTGATGCCGTTCTACATGCACTGAACATCACTAGCGTGTTGATAAAACTAGTAGTACAGTTGTGGGATTTTTGGTGCCCTTACACTTGTTCTTAAAATGGTTGATAGTTAAGATAATTAGAATTACAGCCCTTATTGCAGAATGATCATTAAACATGCTTGATCTTAAAGATAAGTTGTGCTTATCTGCCCCGATGAGCAGAAAGTTTTTTATTTAAAACAGTGCAAATACTACTTTCCTGAATACCTAAACTGTTTCTACAGTAACTCACCACTCACATTTTATAGAGTAGCAATGAGGGGTGGTTGCTATTTTCTTAGTAACGCTTTCAAAGGCATGGAAAACCTAATACCTACTTTATCCGGAAAGAAGGAAGGATTTCTGGTGCTGGCTGAATGTGCAATCATCAGGAGAAAAAGAAAATTCTTAATATATGATTTAGCCTGTGAACTTGTCAATGTGCAATTTGTTTATTTTCTGATGCTGTTAAGAACTAAAGCCTGTGTAGCTGTTGTATGTTCACTTGGAAGTATGTTACCTGCTAGCATGTTCTGTCTGTCTCTCCCCCTGCCCCTTCTCTCTCCCCCACCCCCCACCTGGAGAACAGCCCACCAGGATATCCTTTGGGAAGCAGCAGCACAATTTCCCAGTTGGAGCTGTGTGCAGTTAAGCTCACTGATTTCAGTGCCCTGTGACTAGAAACACAAGGAGCAGATTGACATCTGGTGCACACTCTCCAACTCGTCTGATAGCCAAAAAAAAAAAAAAAAAAAGGAAAAAAACAAGAGGGGGTGGGAGTGAGGAGGGGAGGTGCCCTTGCTTTTTTTTTCTAGTGCTGTTAATTCCTGCTGGAGCTCGTTTGCTACGAGCTCGGCTCATGGCAGTAGCAGACGCCGCAGTGCTTATACGGTAGCTCAGTGCTCTCAATGAGGTCAAGCTGGATCAAAGGGAAACCTCCTGTGGAAGCATCTACTGTAAGTTCTGATACTGCTTTTTCCACACTCCTTCCAAATGAATCGTAGCCTGTACAACTGTGCCAGGCTTCAGTGCTTATGTCTCCCCGACTGGTAATTTTGTATGAGGTTCTCAGGTTTTATGTTAATTAAACTTGTCAGTAAGGTGTCAGTTGGGTAATTATGTTGTGCATTTTGGGAGGAACGGGCTTATTGTTATATCCTTTTATTTTCTGAGGGAGTGGGAAGAAGAAAGTGTGGTTTAGTCCTTTGGAAAAGCTCCAAACTGTTGAGGTTACAGATCATCAGATTCTGTTTTATGTAATCTATATATTCTATTTTCTAAATAAAGTAATTGTAAAGTGTCTTTCAGATGTCCTTGGATTTCACCACATAGTTATTCTTTTGGGAACAGCTACATAAAAATTTATTTAATTTTTAAAAAGAGAGAGAGGAAAACACTGTATTAAAATTTTGGAAACATCTCTAGTAACTAAATTTCAGAGACACTTTCCTTATACAAGCTGGTGTTCACCCGAGGGGTCTCTACTGTCATCATTCAGAAATACTTCTTTGAAACCTAATTCTGAATAGCTGCTGGTTTTAATGAAAGTTTTCAGTTGCAAAGACTTTCACAGTGAGATGAAATATTTCTCATTTTATGCAATGAACTAGCTGTTTCTGCAGAAATGCTATTTAGCGTGAAAGAATGCTAACTCTTGCAGGGAGTGTTCTCTCATTTACAGCATGGAATCCTTGGGCAATAATGAAACGCTGGGCTGTAAATTTTCCAGCTACATAACCCAACTTTTTACTTTTTTTTTTTTTCTTCTTTTCAAAAGTAAAAAAAGCTTACCTGAATATGTATTTGGAAGGCTTGCAGAGTGGTTTCAATGGATTGAACAAAATAGCTACCACCTGTTTGGATTATTGTTAGTAACATACTGTAAACCCTGTGGAGAAGTAAAATACCACAACACGTTACCCCTTCCAGCTGTAAAGTCCCTCTTGAAGGGGAATGGCGAGGTGCCTCTCTCCTCATCCTCAGCTTGTATGCTGGAAGCTGGGCAGTATTGGCATTGTTGGGCTGTGAAGCAGTGTGTTGTGGCACATGTCATAAAGATTCGTGGCACTGCCTTACAACCCCAAAATCTAGTATCTTTGGGGTTTTTCCCCCAAAGGCGTGTACTTTAATTACAGTCTTTTTTTAAAAAACAAAAAATCTCCTTCAGTTAATAGTCTTTACTTTCTTAGCTGATTTGGAAGTTGGATGGAGGAAAGGTAAGAAGAAGGTGTGAAATCAGGTCATGCAATATCTTGGTATGAAGTATGAATATTTGCTGGAGACATTTATGAAATAAACTCTTGCAAGACTCATTTCCAACTGCGTACTTCTATTTAATAAATAGAAGACCTGTTACTTTAATATGCTATGATTTTTGTCTGACATCACTGCAGTATAAATATGAGAAGATAATCTGTAAATTAGCATCTGGTACTTACCAGTCCTGTTCAGAGGACAGGATAAAAATTCTCTGTGAACCCATCACCGGATTATTATTATTATTAGTATTAGTATTAGTATCCTTTCTTGGTTTTAACAGAGGTTGTCTTTGGTTCCATTGAGACAGCTCCATTTTTAAACAGGTACAGTGGAGAAAACCCAGAGACATACATATTTTTGTCCAGATGGTGATGCTTCTTTTCATTTCAGCATTCAGCTTCTGACTTGATCCTAGTTGAAGATGAAATGACAGATACTGAAGATAATGAAGAGGAGGATTTAGGAGTAATGGATGATCAACGTAGTGTAATTCTGCATCTCATCTCTCAGCTCAAACTTGGCATGGACCTTACCAGGGTATGGACACTGTATCTCTTTTATAATTGTTCATTATTTTTTCTTCTTTTCATCCTTCTGTCTGTGTGTGTGTGTGCATGCATCCACATGCATGTGATTCCTGTGAGCATGTTTTGCCCCTGTGTACGAGGAGGTTTGCCTCTTTGTAAAGGTGTGTTTCCAGACACATCTCCTGCTAGGCGGGCTTTCACACAGTTACCACACCAGATGTTCTAGAGGTGGGGTGGGGGGAAGGGAAAGAAAAAAGAAGAAAAAACCCCAAAACTCTTACTTATTTTTTGTAAGTCTGTCAAAGTAACCCTGTGTTGTGTACGTATCCCGCATGTATGTTAAGTTAGGGTGCACTGAGTGTTTGTGGAAGAATAATGGCAATTGTATGGATGAAGGAGGTACGTGCTCAAGTTACTGCTTGATGATTTGGATTCCATTTAATTACTTGTCAGCTTCAAAAAAACCCATGATGGTAAAGAAATCAGTCTTCACTGTTATTGTCTGTGCTAAGCAGCTCACCACTTTAAACTTCTGTGCAACCTTCTGGTCATGGAACCAGAATTGTTACGAGTTTATCCATACTGAGATGGTCAGAGAGGGTATGGTGTCTGAGAAAAATAACCTCTGGAAATGAGGTAGATGTCCTGGAAGGAGGGAATGCCTCTTTTTGAATAGTCCTGCATTCCAGTGAAACCTTCTTATGGGGCTTAATAAATAATCAAGTGGGTTTTTGTAAAGACATGTAATACCCTTTCCTTCCACAAAGGTTTTCTACTTTTAAAAAAAACAAACCCCCTGTAAGTCACTGCCTACAACTAAGAAGAGTTCATTCTGGCACACCCTCCACGAATAAAAAAGAGTTTGGAATGACCAGATAATTTTCTTTTTTGCATGGAGTAGCTTTGCAGGAGATTCTTCTCAGGGGCATTTTGATATTCTGAAGAGTTCATCTGCTTTCCTTTTGATCTTACATATTAGTCAAAATCTATTTTTACTATCACTTTCTCTACAAAACAAAGCTTTCTCAATACAGTCTTTTCTGCTTCCTCAGGAACAATTGAGAGTATTTAAAAATACATTTTTGAGACTGAACAATCCTGTGATGTGTTACTAAGTATAGCTGATGAATAGCTGCACAGGAATTAATAGTCAAAATCTATTTTTACTATCACTTTCTCTACAAAACAAAGCTTTCTCAATACAGTCTTTTCTGCTTCCTCAGGAACAATTGAGAGTATTTAAAAATACATTTTTGAGACTGAACAATCCTGTGATGTGTTACTAAGTATAGCTGATGAATAGCTGCACAGGAATTAATGTTTTGTTCTAAATATAACAAAATTTTCATAATTTAATTTGTGAATAATTTATACCTGTCACTTAGTATGTCTGGGGTTATATACCATTCATGTTTGATTTTGTTTTTCTTACATTCCTCAATTTTTCATAGTTCTTCCTCTTTTCTATGTTGGTTTGCTAAGGCTGGCTGAGTCCATAATGTTTAAACTAGACTAAGATTCCTCATCTGTTGTTCTTGCATCTTCAAAACATTTTGTCTTTGGTATGAACAAGATTTTTCTTCCCTGATTTCCAACATCATCTTTTTGTCACAGCAGAGGAGGCAAAACCCCAAAGACACATGGTTAATGTAAATAAGAGAAATTCCTGTAAATAAGTGTAGACACTTAAAGAAAAGCGGGAAGGTAAACATATATGATAACCTATTTCTTACATACTGTTCTCAGAACACAGTCATTGAGGATAGTGATGCATATTATCAGATCTATAGTATGGCAAAATATTAGCATGCATGAGTGTGTGTGTGTAATACCCACAGACTGAACAGGCATATGGCAGAGTTAAATCCATCTCTAGTCTGTGTGATGCACGAATACACATATGATGAGTATTAATGAGACGTGCCACATGTGCACATCACTTTTCTGATCATTTTGAGGATTAAAAATAAAAAAAAATACAAGACAGCTGGCTGCTCTTTTTATTAACTTTGCTTACTGACATGAGGCCCTTAGGGCCACACACGTGCAATGATAAAGCCTGATCTGTTGGCTGCACGTCTTCTCATTTTTCATTATTCATCTGAAAGTTAGATTTCAGACAGCCTTGATGCTAGTCAGCTTCTGCTGGAAGTGGTTATGGCACAGTAGTTGCTAACATCAGAGGATGTTTTGTATGTTTCCATTTTCCTGTGCTGCCTTCCTAGGGTTGTTTCCTTGGTTCATTTTGTGAGCTGTGGATTGTAATGTGACACACACATAGACAAACAGCTTTTTTGGTCCCTTGGTGACTTTGGGTTCTGGATGCATAATCATTACCTTCACGTATCACATCAGAGGAAACAGCTTTTTTTCCTTTTCCTACGGGGTGTGCTTCTGTTAGTCTTGGCCTTGCCTGTGCTGACATCAGTTTCCCACTGTGATGATGACCACGTTCAGTGCGGCAAAGGTGCTTCAATTCTGAAACTTTTGAGCTGCCATGCCTTTTAATGAGGAGTTAAACAGTAGGAATCTACTGTGAAGGAAAACAGCTGCAATGAAGTATTAAATCTGCACAGGCACTTGCTAGAACAGGCTAGACTTGGTGGTGGCCAAACAGACTTCAATAGCTGGTAGAGAGTCAGGTGGGGGAGCAGATCGCAGCAGCAGAACGGAGTACAAAACTGATGCCTTGGACTGTGCTAAGACTTTAAAAGTTCATTTGAAATTGGAATTACTGGGGGAAAAAATAGGGTTTTAAATCGTTTGTTATTTGGACTTTCAAAAAATGAAAAACAGCACCAAAACCCACTGACAGCCTGATAAATTTGTTGGCAAATGGCATCTAATGGGTTGCAATTAATGCTAACAGTTTGTACAGATGGATGATCACTCCCCTGCATTCCCTTACCTTGCCTACACAGTTAATATGTGCTAAAAATAAAGGGCTGCCATTCTGTGTAAAAGGGCTGTCAGTAATTCTGCAGACTGTCAACCTGTTGTGAATTAATATTGTTGTATGGTCACGATGTCATAAGTTTTTAATTTGCTTGTCAATATACTTTTACCTTGGAACTTTAAAATATAAGCGGGTGAAAATAGCTTGTTTTATTCCCGCAGTGACATAGATGACAGCAGAAAGCTTTTGTACCTCTAAGAGAAGGACATCTCAGCATGGGGTACCTTAGTCAGATTTCTGAAAAAAGTAGGGAATGATGTTGACACTCTTGTTTTGCCTCACAGTAAATAGTCGCATGGATAAATATCCCAGCTCTTATTTTCTCAGTTGCATTCAGATCTAATTAAGTATAAGTGAATTCAAACCTAGGAAATTATGATCAAACTTTGAATCAATATCCTTTGTTTAACAGTGAAAATAGAGGGATGCCTGTTAAGCTGCTTTCTTTTCACGTGAGATCTGAGAAAGAATAAGAACAGAGATTATTCTACATTTTAGAATGCAACCAAGAGATTTTTAGCTTCAGACTTAAGCAACTTCGTATTTACTCTGGAGAGATTCTTTTGTCTGTTTGGTTCTTGTGCCAGCTTTTTCTTGTTGGCAAAAAATTAGGCAGTTTTGAATTTTTATCCAATTATAAAAAAATAATTGTTATAGTCCAGTCCAGAACCAATATAAAACCCATAGGTCCTTAAGTGTATTTTTCTGCACCATGCATTCTGTTTGGCTGCAGAAGGGTTGAAAACCTCAGGCCTTTGGAAGGTAGAGTACTAGCGCAAGTGCATGACAGTCCAACACTGGCAAGAGGGGTGCCGTATGCTGCCGATTTTGTTTGTTTCTATTTTGCTTATTTCTGCAGAAACCAAGATAAGGCCAATTTAAAAAAAAACACCAAAACTTGAGGGTTTTTTAACTATGTTAGCCTTTGGTGGTATTGCATATTGAAATTTCAATGAGATTATTTGTTAAAAGGCAATGTTTTCTAGGCATATTTTGTAATACTGGAATTGTGTAAGCTTTAAACCAATGTATTTTTCATACACAGTTCTGCCTCCTTTTGTGTACGCAATTCAGTTCTTCTGCGTTTTGCAGTAGGTCCTTTCCTGCTGCAGTTCAGGATGTAGTTTCCATTTTGTTTGGGCTTTTAAAGCAAGATCATTTGAGCTGGGGTTCAAGCTTTATTCAGATTTTAAATTGATGCTTGAAATTTAATAATAAGAGTCCAGTGTTTCTTAACATCTCATTTAGTGTCTGTGTTGGTGGAGTTACGTTAAGTACGTAGCTGCAAAGCACACAGCTAGTACTTGAGAGAGTAGATATGAAGACTATGTGATCAAGTCAACAGGATGAAACCACAGCAATCTTAATATTGGACAATAAAATCTGCGTAATCTTAACTATGGTCTGTAATTTTCTTCTCCTCCATTTGTGCTAATAAAGCATGCTCTTTTTAGAGAGAGATGCACACTTGGATATAATGAGATGCAAGTGCTGTTTATTCAGATGAGTTTCTCTGCCCTTTCAGTTCTGTGCAGTGAACTCGTGATAGTTATTGCTAGTATTCCTAGGCAGAAGTGATGGTTTGTTTTTCTGTGTTTTGCTGTCAGTTTCCCCTTTGATAACCTGATCTCTGAGTGTACAATTTATATTAAAATGAGATCCTGCATTGAGGGTCAGTAATGCTGAATTGCATTTTTTAAGATTGTATAAGATAATAAATATTTGGTCAGAATGAGAATGCTGCGAGTAAGACAGAATTGTTTAAAGAGCTAAAAATATCCTAAGAAAATCTCCTGCCTTTTCACTTTGCCTTCCAGAGTTTTAGATTTAACTTTGAAAAAACAATCTCTTCAGCACCTCACTATCATACCACCATGGGGACCGACGGCTGTCTTTAGCACTCAGTAGTTTGCCAAGCGTAGTGTAAAATTAAGGTCCTGCTGCATCTTTTGGGGCCTCATTAGGTTGGTAATAGACACCATGCAGAGTCCTCAAGGCTTACGGAGTAGAGTCAGAGGAATATTGCAGATGGAACTCTGCTTGATTTATAGCTAAACTTATAAACATTACTAGCCTGTAAAAGACTATATGTGTGTAAATAATACACAGGAGAGAGCACATGGGCATGTGTGTTAGCAGAGAGCAGTTATCTTTTTTGCAGTTGTGGAATGTTGACTTACAGTGTATCTGTTAAGGCTGTGTTTGAGCCGTTGTCTGGGATTTTTTTCCCCGTGTTTACAAGTTTTCTTTGAAAAGAACTAAATGATGAGTAAAAGTTTGACAGCTTCTATTTTGTTATTCGTGGGACCCAAAAGGACTGAACTGAGCTTTGGTCCCACTTAGAATTGCAAGCTGGGGCTGCAGGTGGAGAAAGCAAGTGTGTTCGTGATTGAAGGGTGGCTCCCTGCCTGCTGTAAATAGCCCTTGCTTTTGGGAAAGGGAAAAAGTAAACACAGTGAAGAATGAAAGAGGAAAGCAGAATTCTTGTAATAGAGGACAGCTTGTTGGTCTGCATCTGGCATCATTTGAGCCACTTTGATTCTAGCCAGATTGGTTTGTGCCAGGATTTCCTTGTTCGTTACTCAGGAGCCACCTCTGAGCTCCCCTGGGATGGTCCTGCACAAGGTATGGAGCATGGGGGAAGAAGAAGGGTGAGAAATAAATTGATTTAGTTCCTGTAGCTTTGTCTGTCTTGCGGTGTACTCCAGAGTGTTTCATGGAAAACTTTTAAACAAAGTGTTGTTCCTAAGAGGGTGACTTAAGCAGCATCTGTGTTGCTAGCTGAGCCTCTGGTAACTGTATCCAGATCAGTCAGGGCTGGCTCCCTCCAGTGACTACTGCCTGGTGCTCAGTCCCACCTGTGTTCTGGGTCCCCTGGAGCCTCTCTAGTTTCAGAACATTGGTGTAACACTTCTGTGCAGTTTTTGTTTCAACTTGTCTGAAACAAGGTGAAGGCATGCTGGGGTCCACCAGGGGTCCACCACAATAGTAAGGTATGATCTCAAACTGGGGGTGCATGCCCCGTGCCTGGGGGTGATAGGAGAGCATGGGGGTGGCAAGGGATTTGACTTGGGAGATGGGAGGGGACATGACACACAAGATGGCAGTGTAAGGCAGAGGGGGTCCAATGGGGAGTGTTTTCTTGCCTGTAGCCGCTCCAGAAGGGTCCTTGGCATGGTTTTACCCTTGGAAACACACCTGAGGCTTGGTTTTGGGTGCACGTAGTTGGCTTGCTTGGTTAGAGGCTGGAAGGGACCCAGTACATATGCACTGGGTGGTCAAGGGCCCAGAAGCAAAATCGGGAGCCCAGATGTTTGGCAGAATGGGTCGTGTACCCCTTACTCTCTCCACCGCTTGCAGGCTGGTGATGTGTATGTTTATTTGAAATACTCATCTTCTAGTGTCTTGGGAGGGTGTGCCTCTCCCTTTTTGGAGGGTTATGGTAAGTTGGGTTTGTTGATATTTGATGTAAATTAGTTTACACCGAAGTATGTTTTCATGTCCTGTAAAAAGGAGAACAATTGTTTGTTAACTGAGAGGAGAGGAAAAGGCAGATTCCCACATTGCTGTTGAGAATCATAACGAAATAGGAAGCAGCTGGCATGGCTGTCAAGGCCGCTGCTTTTTCCTTTGCTCTTTATTTACACTGCAAAGAAAATGAAATTGCTGTGGCAGGGGAGGAAATACACTGTCCTGAAATTGGCAGGGCCAGAATTGCAGGTGTCTTAACTGTTCTTTCCCCCCCACCCCCCTTACCCCCTGGTAGTATGATCATGGGGAAATCATATCTGCCTTTGTCTGCTTTGCATACAGGTAGTGCTTCCAACATTTATTTTGGAGAAAAGATCCCTGCTGGAGATGTATGCAAATTTCATGGCCCATCCAGACCTGTTTTTGTCAATTGCAGCTGGAGCCACTCCTGAGGAAAGAATTATCTGCTTTGTGGAGTATTATCTCACAGCTTTTCATGAAGGCCGAAAGGGAGCAGTTGCCAAGAAGCCCTATAACCCTATAATTGGTGAAACGTTTCATTGCTCGTGGGATGTGCCTAAAGATAAAGTGAAAGCGTTCAGAACTAACGGTGCCTCCATGGTTTCTAAGGACCCATCCAAGGAGTTTGGTCAGGACCAGTCCATGTGCTACAAGCTGAGGTTTGTAGCTGAACAAGTATCTCATCATCCACCGGTATCTTGCTTTTACTGTGAGTGCAAAGAGAAGAAAATGTGTGTGAACGCTCATGTATGGACCAAAAGCAAGTTTATGGGCATGTCAATAGGTGTTTCTATGGTAGGTGAAGGTAAGAACTGTGCTTTTATTTTGGTTTTTTTGTTTAGCTAATGTTATGGGTGTCCACACAACAGAAATACATTTATTTTCCCACTTGCTTTCCCTCTGACCTTTCATTTGAACCTTGTGGCTATTTGCTTTTGTGAAGTTTGGAATTAAAACTGTAAGGTGCATACAACTTTTTCATGTCCAGGCAGAATGTGAGACACAGATTACATATATACGTTTATGTGAGTCTGTTGATGTGTAACTGTGCTTCAGATATGATTAAGTTGCAGTAGCAAAGGACTACTGACAGCATATTCTGTAAGAGCGTTTTTATGTCTTGCTCACTTTTAAAATAATATGTGATTTAGTACGGGACAGTTTCACAACTGGAACAAAGCAGTAGGAAAACCCATGTTTTTGCTTAAGCCTAACATTCTTTTTTCATAATTTCTGCAAAGAATCATAGTTTCTGTAGTGTTTATAAAGTCAGCATGTTATCTCAAGCTTTATAGGAAGTGATGTAGTTGAGGTACAAATCATGATTTGCTGTATCATATATATACACACACACACACACATGGTCTGCTTTGTGGTAAGTCATTGCTCAACATGAATTCAGAAATACAAGGAGTAGTAACAAATTCTTAATGGATGATTTGATCTGCAAGACACACCTGTGCCAGTATCATTACCAACTGCTCATGTATTCGTTTAATGTTTCTAAATCCCTTAGTCAGTCCCTTTTGCCATTTGAGGGTAATTTCCTGTCTATGGTTTTTAGTGTTTTGTCTTAACTAGGTCTTAGACTGCAGTAGAAGTACCAGGACAACATACAATAACTGCTTCTTTTTGTCATTATGTTAAATACTGTGATATTAAAGGTAGTAAAAAAGTAGAGGGAGAAATGTAGTAGTTTGGTTTTTCTTATTAAAAACAACGAAAATATTATGGTGAAAATGTACACATACATTCTGCTGTTTCTACTAGCTAGAACTAAAGAACAAACTCCCAACAGTGGAAAGGGCTACAATACCTTTGTCCTGATGGCAATATATTCCTTTTTTTTGTAGGAAAGTCATGCAACTTCCTTACTACTGGATTTGATATTGTTGTGATAGTTTATAATAAATAGGCTGTTTCCTTCTTCCTATGACTTAGGTAGTTTGTTTTTAGTATGAAGTTAAGGAAGTTGAGAAGGGAGTATCAAAGAGGATTTGGTCTTTCTGTCTCTCTCCTGACT
Source organism: Microhierax caerulescens (assembly GCA_035590215.1). Classification (NCBI taxonomy): domain Eukaryota; kingdom Metazoa; phylum Chordata; class Aves; order Falconiformes; family Falconidae; genus Microhierax; species Microhierax caerulescens. Next base: position 101,165,806 of record JAVJGJ010000047.1, read on the forward strand.
GTACTACTGCCAACCTGAGTCACTGGTTTAACTTGCTGCATTTTTCTACATACTCATTTCTAGTACGCTCTTTCTCAGTGAAGGGAGCTATTTAATGGAAATAAAATTAAACACAAAGTCACTTATGATTATGTAGGAGTAGGGAAATCTCTTTTTCTTGCTGCTAGCGCACAGTTTCGTGGGATTGGGGATGTCTACTGTGGGGATTATTGAAGACTTCAAAGTCCTGATGTGTCCCAGTTTTGAGAGAGAAAGGGTCTGGGAATTAACCATTTCTCTGCCCCAAGGGTTGTTTAATGTATGTTTGTGAGAGTAAGTTCTCCCCTCTCCCTGCCCCTCCCCCCTTTTTTTTTTTTTTATGATATCCCAAGAGTTGGATCATCTCTAAGCATGTGGAGGAAAAGAAAGTTATCAGGAGTAGTCAGTGTGGATTCACCAAGGGGAATTCTTGTCTGACCAATCTAATAGCCTTTTGTAATGGAATGACTGGCTGGGTAGATGAGGGGAGAGTGGTCAGTGTTGTCTACTTTGACCCCCATAGGCAAGCTCAGGAGTGTGAGTTATATGAGCGGGCAGTGAGGTAGGCTGAGAGTGGGCTGGTGGCAGAGCTCACAGGGCTGCGATCAGCATCACAGAGTCCAGCTGGGGGCCTGTAGCTGGGGGTGTTCACTGGGGGTCAGTGCTGGCGCCAGTCTTGGTCAACTTACTCATCAGTGACATGGATGAGGGGACAGAGCGTACCCTCAGCACGTTTCCTGATGATA
>JAVJGJ010000047.1:101176389-101189325 GCA_035590215.1 Microhierax caerulescens
ACACACACAGACACACAGACACACACACAGACACACACACACACACAGACACACACACACACAGACACACAGACACAGACACACAGACACACACACACACACCCACCCACCCACCCACCCACCCCTTCTCCCTGCATTTTGGATTTCCAGTCCTGCCTATCTATTTTGCTCTTTCTCAGAGCAGATCTTGGACCACTAAGGTAGCTTTACTCATTGCCTCTCAGCAGCTGAGACATAAACTTGCAGAGCTAAGAAAGAAAATAAAGGTACCTGAAATATTTGACATGAGCAGCTGACAGCATAACGTTCAGGTGTGAAAATAACACGTGTACTGAAAATGTCACCTGAATGTCAGGAGCTGTTTTTCAGGCTGATGAGGTAGACAGTTCTGGGTTCAAGCTGAGCATCAGAGTTTTAAGTTGAATTAGTGCTGTACTTTGGGAGAATGTCATCCAAAAGGTATTGCTGCATTAGCAGAGCTTCCTTGGGTTGAGTCTTTCTTTTTGGAGACAGTGTCACTACTTTGCTTGGAAAATGACTTTGTAGATGTAGGAAGCTCCTTGTAGCTTAGCTGCGGTAGTGCTTTCATTTGCCAATAATAAATGGGGCCAGTTATTTCAGTGGGGTTTTTTTCTTCCTTCTTGAATTAGGGTTACAGCCGAAGTGAAACACAATCCCACTAACACCATTGTATGCAAGGCGCAGGGAGAATGGAACGGTACGCTGGAATTTACTTACAGCAACGGAGAAACCAAAGTGGTTGACACTAGCAAACTGCCGGTTATCAGGAAAAAGATCCGGCCGATAGCAAAGCAAGGCCCACTGGAATCAAGGTAAGGGCGGAGGTGTGCAGTGTTCTGCTTCTGCACTGCCGGTGGGAGCGGAACGGGGAAGCAAACTGCAGCCATGGATGGTGTGGCTCAAAAGCGCCTCGCTTCCTACGGCACGTTAGTCTGGGCACAAATAGGTGAAGCTGTGTATTGTTCTTTGGAACATAAATTGCACTACAGTGATGTGTACATCAGTTTTGTAGCTGGGGAAAATGCTTGTATGTGTTTTAATGGGCATTTGGAAAATGGTAATGCAGTGTTTTCACCTGCTTTTTTGAGTGATTCTAACTTGGTAGTCAAATCAGTCAATTTGTTGCAAATAATGTTGCGTCTTAGGATTTACACTGGAATGTCTTGTTCTATATATTTTATAATATATATGTATGCATATGTGTAATGTGTGAAATATACCAACATACACTCTTTAGGGCTCTCAGCTCCCACATCACATGTTTAACTGACTGGGTACCTTAGGAAAAAAACTTGTTCTGTGATTCACTGTCAATAATTGTTGACGCTTATCTTCAGAAACATCAATATTTTTATTGAATTTAGGAACATTTTATTGGAGGATTTAAAAACATGAGTTAAGCTTCACTGTATTATCTGTAAATATGTTCTTTTTATTGTACAGTGGTGTGTCTTGGGTCATTGTGCAGGGTCAGATGTCATTTTCCTACTTTCTAGACACACTTGCTTATCACAAACTCATTTTTCTCCTGTAGTTTTGGAGCAGAATGGTTGGATTAAATAAGGAAACCAGTAGCTCTGCAGTGTATTTATTGTATTTTTTGGATACTAGTAAGCAAATTACAATGATCCAGTGTTTCGGCAGAATATGCAGTTTTATCAGATCAGATTGTAAACAGAACTCATTTAAACATCCCAGGAAATATGTGAAAGCTGCAGTCAGCTGCTTCTCAGTATTTTTCTGGGTAGAGTTTCTGCTAAGCTAATACAGTGTGAGAAGGCATCGCGCCTGAATGCAGTCCGTTGTGTAAAAAACAAGTTTGGTTATATTCTGATAATTGTTGTTAAGTGGGAATATAAAGCACAAACCTAGAAGAGCTCCCTAGAATCAGTGCATCAATGCCTCTGTTAGTAACCTGGTGGGAAGAGTCAGTGTCCCAGTTTAACGTCCCCTTGGCTTTTGGCTAACATTCCCTTATAATTCAAATATTTAACTGCAAATAAACACATGTCATTTGGGAGTGGATCATCATTAAAGCATGTGATCAGGAAATGATAAAAATAAATCCATTTGCTTTGAGAAAAGAGCTCAGTTTGTAAAGAGTCAGGAACATGAACAAAAGCTGTTGAGGTTAACTTGCATGGCAAAGTACTGGGAGTTGAGCAAAGCTGAAAATCTGATCCACAAATGCAACGAATATCCTGGGGGAGCGATAGTTCACAAGCTATGTGACTTGCAAAAATGGCATGGAGAACATGGCAGCAGCCTGCCTCTCCCCATACTGTGGTCCAGCTGCGGCAGAAGCATTCTCATCCTGTCACTTGTGCTCCTTCTCCATCACGCAGGCGCCTCTGGCAACACGTCACCAATTCTCTGAAAGAAGGTAATATTGATGCAGCAACAGAACACAAGCACCGCCTTGAAGAGAGACAGCGGGCAGAGGAGAGGCAACGTGTGGCTCTTACAACACCATGGAAACCAAAATATTTTGTCAAAGAGGTACTTTGATTGTCTTATTTTAAAGACCCTATCGCACGTGTCTGCATACAGGAGGATGCTAGTACAAATTTGTCAGTGGTTTTTACCACAGGCTAGTGTTGCTATATACCAATTGTTTTAAATTCTACTTTTGCCAGTCTGGCAGCAATGGATTTTTCCTCGTCCATATTGTAAACGTGCTCACTTTCCTTGAATTAGGTTTATTTCAGCCTGAATTTTTGGTACCTAGTGCTAGGTACTTGAAGCAATGTTTCTTTTACCTTAAACCCCACAGCTTTATTTGTAAATGCTGTGTACTCGCATCCTCTGCTAATCCTGACCTCAGCGTATTAAAGTGAGCGCAATCTAGGGATATTTGTCCAATGTAAGCAAGCATAGACATCTTAAACACAGTCTTGGGTTTCATCTGCTTGAAATGAAATAGATCTTGCCAAGTTCATCTTTGCCCTTTCTTAGTGGGAAAGGGGGAAGGGAAGTGAGACTCAGGGAATTACAATGTGACTGTTACGTTAGCCTGTATGTGCAGCGATTTACACCAGCAGTTCATCTGTTCTATCTTCCCATTGCTTCTCTTCCTCCTTGTGCTTTCTTTCCCCTCCTTCCCGGATTCCCTGTAAATTCATTAAGCACAGAATTTTCAGATGACAGGGATGGTTTCTTGTGTTGATTAGTGTTTAGCTTTTATGTGAACATACACAGATGGAGTATGTATAAATCTTGTTTGTAAACTCTCCCTTATTTTCTTGCAGGGTGATGGTTGGCTATACTTGAATCCTCTCTGGAAGACCCACTGACGGGATAGAGCAGTTGCCTCGTAACTTTACCTTAAAGGCATTAAAATGATACAGTATATAACTTCAAGATGTCATTGAATAGGTCCTGTTATCGGAAGATACAAACGAGAAGCTATATACTGTGAATGATGCATCTCAAAATAACCACAAGCTCAAGTTTATTCAGGAGCCATTTTGTGTGTATGGATACACAAACACACGCGCACACGTCCCTATATACACATATATACACACAGTGTGTATCTGCTTGTGTGTGTATTATTTACACTACATGTAAACACGTATAAACACTAACAGTGATTTAAAGACCTTTTCCTCTTAAGTTTTAGGGCATAGAACTCTGGCTGGACTCAGCTGGGGTTCCCCGAGTTGTGTGCTTGCAGGATCAGGCCCTATGCTAGTATTTAAGAAAATACTTTTTTATTAGTACTGGTTAAGGTTTTTCTATTTTTCACTTTTGCCAAAAATGTTTTGCACTTAAAATGTGATGTGTCACTTAATGGTAGTCATTCTGTCTAAACAGTCATGGAGTCACTTTGGCGTGAGAATGATGCGCCGACAGTGCGCTGGCTCTTCGAGATGCTGGCTTCCGAGCACGGTTCCTGTCACTTAACGAGTGGGGTGGTTCTGCCATCTTGTAAGAAGTAGCAATACCTTCTCGAGAACATTGTTCGCACTAACCCGTTGTGTCCTCGCTTTTTTGTTGGTTCATACTGCCAGCTGTTCGATAGGTCTCTGGTCAGCGGTGAGCCAGCTGCTCTTGTAATTGTGCTCTTGCTGTGTCATGTTCCCCGGCCGCTGTCACGCTGATGCTTTTGGGTTTAGTGTTCCACCAAGTCCCTTCTGGCAGGTGTAGGTGTGGCGTTCCAGCTATGTGCCACTCTTGCCTCAGCTTTCTAGCCCCTTGTAAGAGAGGCAGCACGGCGGCTGAGCTGGGCATGCGGTGGCCTTCCTTCTAAGTGAAACCACTGCTGCCGTGGTCACGCTAAAATGCCAGGCTGGGCGTTGAGGTGAGTGAGGCTGGGTAGGAGTCCTCTGTCCGGGTGTGCTGCTGTGACAGGCATGAGCCTTTCCCACCAGCCGAGAGGTGGGTTAGACACAGATCCTCTGGTCAGAGCCCTTCATGCCATGTTCAGGCTCCAAGCAGACCTGTATTTTAATTTCTTCTGCTTTTGACGTAGTTGATTGCTTCTGGATGGAATCTTTGGATGAATAGAGAGGATAGAACTAGCCTTCTCAGATGAATGATCTTCTGATGGAAAAGTAACAATTTAGTGAATTAGTACACTGAGACAATAACTTTACTGATGAAACAAATGAAATGTGATATAATTTGTTTTGTAAGGTAAAAAAAATAAATAATCCTGTAGCTTGATTTTTCCTTTGTAAGGTAACCACTGTGACACTAAGAGTGTATTAAGACTTTGTTGCTTTTTAGTTTGCATTTGTTCAAAGCAAAGATGATTTTGAGAGAAGCGGCAACAAAAGGCACACATAAAATGTGCCAACTTCTGCTCAGTGCTTCGTTCTACAGTGCCCCATAAAGAAACCACTGTATTTCTAACATACAGTAGCATGGATGCCTACCTATCTGTAGTACTGATTAATTTTGTGCCTTTTGTCTGCTTTATTAGCACAGTAACTTATCCTTTATAGTTACTACACAAATATATTTAGGTCAAAGCACTGTTTATGTCTGTTCTTGTGCATCCTGCATTTTATAATTATTTTTTTGGTAGATGTTAAAATCTCTTGAGCAACTCAAAAGGCTAAACAGGGTTGGGGGTACACAAGGAAACATGCCATTAGTTGTTCATTTGGGCATACTTAATAGATCTTTAAATTTAAAATTCAGATCCCTATTTAATGAAGGTGTGGCTCCTTTTTCCTCCTAAATGCTACTTTGTCTGCTTTTATGTCCTTTTTTTGCACATTAGAAAGATTCATGGTGAAAATTATTTAAATACTATTTTTTAAAAAATGGACTGTATGGGCTTGGGTTTGTAACTGAAGCTTTTTTTTAAAAAAGGGAAAAAAAGCAACCTTATTTTTAGGAATAGCTGATGTTTTTCTGTAACAAGACCAAAATGATGCTGTCGTAGTAATCACTGAAGTGCTACCAAGTATCATCAGGAAAACACATACTTCATCACTCGCAAGGACTACCTTTGTAATGGATCCACTCTTGTTCTAGAGGTTAGTCTGATAAGTAACTAGCAGTATTCATACAGTTTGTAATATCAACACAAAGAACAATCAAAAGTACCGATTAAACGTGGAACATGCTCCCAGAACTTTGATTTTCACACACCAAAGAACAAGCCAGACACTTCATAAAAATAGCTGTTGCAAACCTCTCTGTCAGGCATGCAGGCCTGCGCTCTGGAAAGAGTAGACCTCTTTCAGCTTTGGTGTGACTGTCGAGGCTACAGAGATGCTGTAGCTGCTCTTTTAAGAAGAAATTTGACGAATTTTATGCTTGTAGTTTATTGAAGATCTTTTCTGTCTGCATGGTTGTCTGTTTCTGCATGCTGAGGACATTCCACTTGTGCTCTGATAAATGTTTTGGTTTGTTCCGATGCTGTGAAGAAGCCCCCTGATGCCATTTACCACTTTCTTTTCCAAAGTAACTTGGGAGGGACAAATGTAAAAACAGTCCTTTCTGAAAAGATCCCATCAGTGAGAGATTCTAGAACAAGACTCGCAAGTGTCACTTTATTTTTCTGATAGTTATGTGTTCAGTATATTTTATGGGACTGAAAAGTAAGTATTCATAAGCCTTATTCCGTAGGTTGTTCCAATAGCCGTCTTGGACCTGCAAGTAAATATTTTCCTTTTCAAGTAGCCAATGTACACTTTGCATTGTAATGTAAAAACCTCCATGTACTTTGGGTTTTTTTGTGTGCACACTGGTAGAAAGCCTATGCAACCTTTTTCTTTCTTAAATTAGAAATGTAAAGAAAGGAAATTTATACCTTTATCATTTAAAAGATGCTCTGGCAGTCTCTTCTGATTTGCCTTCCTTTCATAATTTGTGACTTTAAAATGACAATGCTCATGAATAAAAGATTTGTTTCATTTAGTGGTGGGATGCCCTTTCTCTTTCCATGGAAGCATTAGTTAACCGCCGTCAGTTACGTGGATGCCAGGAGCGGTGTACAACACTCGGTGTCCCTGGGAGCTGTTTGCATGCTGGCAGAAGGGACTGGTCAACCGAACCGTTGTTTGTTGTGGGGTTTTTCTGCCCCGTTCATGCTGCCAGACACTGCATAGGTAAGTTTCTGTTTAAACTGGACAGCACTACGCAGGGAAAAGGGGGCCCGGCAACATCAGGGCTTTAGGAAAGGCCGGGCAGCTTAGGCCTTATTTTGACTAATAAAAAGGAAACAGCTTGAGGCATTTCCTTGTTTCTGAATATCATATTGCATCTAATTGTTGTCATTAAGATTAGATACCTCTAAAATACAACTCTTAAATTATTGCAGCATCAGACACCTGCATGGGGAGGAAAAATATACTTAGAGGCATCATGGATCCTGGTCGACATTTTTCAAGTGTTAGATAATGTAGTTCTGGGTTATTTTGAACAGTCATCCACAGTGTTGGAAACCATCATGCCAGAACACTTTGTTTTTTATGCAAAACAGAAAAAAACACTGGCTGTAAATAGGGCAGGAAGTGCTACCTAGTTGTGTTCCTCGTCTTTTGTCACCTTGCTTGAAGGCCATGTCTTGGTGCAGTTTATACATCTGGTTTAAAGACATTGTTGAATTTTAGTCATAGCCAAATACGATTTATTTTCAGGTTTTACTCATAGTGGGACTGATACATACACAGGGCTGAGTCAAAGCATTTAACTGCCTTTTCAAGACTAAATATAAGATAACTAATGACTTTTCTGCCCCTTTGTTACAGAATTACTTTTACAGGTGAAAGTATTTCTTCTGGAATTACCAATAGTACTGCCTGCCCTCACTGCTTTCAACAGTAATGATTAAGTGATACAGAACTTACACGCTGGACACTTGCAGTTTTAGTTCCTTAGCAATTGAAGACTACAGAGTGGCTTACGCATTTATTTATTTTATTTTTTTTACTTCAGATGTCATTGTTTGTGGCAGCTATGCTTCAAAATCTACAAAATTTGACCTAGCAGGTAACGAAAGGATGGCTAAGCGAATTAGCTAGTATGGAAGGTATGTTTGATAACGATGCAAGATGCTAGTATTCTTTGTTGGTACCAGTGTAGCTCAGTTCTCAGAGGGAAGAGGCAGAAGTTAGTTTAGCCAAGTAATTCGAGGGTGCAGTTGGAGAACCAGGTAACCTATGTGGCCTGCAGGAACCAAGGAAGGTGATGCAATACCTGCCAGCTCTTCTTTGTAACTTTTTTTTTTTTTTCTCCTAAGTGGCTGCCTTAGTGACTCCAAGTTTTCATTTCATTTTAACCAAAGAACATTGGCAGAAGCCTTGGAGTTAAGGACACTCAGGTAAGTGGTAAAGGCAGCTTTAGCCCCAGGCTAGCTAAGATTCCTGTAGTTAGCTTATTTTGTTCTTCCATACCTTTAAAAATGCTATAACCGTTGACAGGACTCACTTGGAGAACACTATCAGCTAGGACAGAAAACAATCTGACAACTGTAAAGCTGCCTAAAGATGAGAGGGCAATCTTTTTTTTTTCCGTTTTAAGAACAAGGCTGAGTTACTGCCAAACCCCAGCCTGACCAGCAGCATCTGTTCTGCTGCCTTTCAAATGTTACGTTGCTTATTTCTTGCCAACAGTGAGGGGGCAGGATGCAAATTTGCTTCAGAGCAGCAAGGTACTCCAAATCACACATTAAATAATTGCCCCTTCTGCTTCTGGGTAAGCAACTGCCACAGCTGGAGCTCTTCCAGCTGCTGGAAGCATTCACTGCAACATGTGTGTATTTGGGAAAGATGGCCACTGTTCTCTGAAAATACTACAGCCACCTTAATTTCATTGCAGCAGAGGCCCTACATTTAGCTTAATAAATTTAAGCTGGAAGGATGTTGAGTACCTGCTGTGGATTCCTTACAGCAGCCTTGTGAGGTCAGCAGATTTGCATTACTGAGTTCTAGTGACTTAATTTATCCCTGGGACCATAAGCAACACGTTATAAAGTTAATCACAACAAAACCGACGCAACACCCTTAACACAAAACTTGAATTAACTTTATTTTCCCCTACAGTCAACAACTGGTCTGCATTGAGCTTTAAAGCAACAAAATAAAATGAAATCTCTGAACGACAGGGGCCAGAAATCCAGATTTAATTACCTTTGTGAAAATGTTGCAGCTGTATATTGGTCTGTATAAACAATCAGAGTCAAAAATGAGTTCATAAATCAAAAAAATATTCTACACCTTGGGAAAGAAGTCAGCAGTAACATTCTCACAGAACACTGTAAATTTACATTTTCTTCATGAAAGGTACATACTATTCTGCATTTTACATCAAATCATTGATGCAAGTTTTGTTTCTATAAAAAGTTACAACTGTGGCAGGAAAACAAACTGCAAAACCCTTTCATTTTAATTAAAGAAAATTTTCAAGTCTGTATAAAGTCTTCCCGTAGCTGGAAAGTGAACATGTTCAGTCTCCATTTATATTTTAGTGCATTTAATCTGATGGTTTTCACCACTTAAAAAAAAAAAAACCAAAATCCCAAACTGAACAAAATAACCAGTATAAAAGACAGACAAAGAAATAACACTATAGCAGGAATTTCTTCAATTGATTTAAGCACTCTAAATAAAAACGCAGAGAAACAATTTCCAGAAAAACTACCCTCACAAGAAAGGCAGTGAGGGGGGGCGGGGGAAGAGGTTTGCAAATCCTCCACCTCCGACAGCCACAGAAAAGGGGGTTTGTATACCTGTCAACCTTTTTTATTCCCCATTAAACAGGCTATACTTACTTTACCAATGTAAACATTTACCTAAAATAGTTTAATTTCTGTTCTGAAGCACCAGCTGCCGTGGGGTGCTCAGCTATGTGTTACTATAGCATTCATTACTGTCGTCTCAGATTTTTCAGGAGGATACAGATTTAGCCCTTGTATCTGTGGTGTGCAAGATTTGCCTTGTCTACCTTAGGAAATGACAGTGGAAGGCAGCAATACTGCAAGCCCCTGTTAAACCAAAGCAGCTCGTCCAGTCTAAACTAGCATCCAATTGATCTGTCCTGTCATCTCTTGTGACAACTGCAGCTTTGCTTCTCTCCCTCCAGATCAAAACCAGCCTGCAGCAAGAGTAAAGAGGACACTGAAAGAAACCATTGAACAATAATCATGGGAGTATCTTATTTTGAAAGCTTAATTTCAGAGTGCTCTGCTTCCTCTTAATCGTTGAAAACAAGTCATTTTTAAATTTCACCGTTCCCGTTTATGTGCTGCTGCTGTTCAGCTGAACAGTGTTTTCCAAAAAAGATTGACAAGTATGCATGTGCCGAGGACCAAATTACAGGGTTCTTTGGTAAAGTCTGTCCAAATTCTCAACAGATTTGAAGGATAATATGTACCAATAAAAAAAATGCTGCTAGACTTGGATAGCAGCTCTGTCTTGCTTCACGTTACAAATCTAAAACAGCTGTTCTCAATAAGCCAATATTTTTAATCAGACATTGCCTGAAAATTTTGTACAATATTCTGGACCAATGATGGTTCTGTACCCTCATGTTGCTGTGAAACATGACTTGAGCTAAAGGCAAAGACTGGTTATCTCAAGGACAACTGCTTCATATTAGCAATCAGAACAGTGTATTTAAACTGTCTTCCTGTTGGGTCTCTTGCCTTTCTTTAAAATTAGTTTATTCTTAATGTAGCCACGCTTCCTTTTGGAGGTCTAAAAAGAAAAACAGAATAAAATGTATTAGTTAATGATTTAGTCTTGACCGCGGTTTAATGATGTGCATCAGTTTTAGAGAGCTTAAATGGTAATCCCTCAACTAGGTATTACCCAGCTGTTATTTTTTAAAGTTGGGATTGTTAATTGATGCCCAACATGTGCTTTTGCACATGATGTACTTTTTGTGAGCCCCATCTACCAGATCTGTAGAATTGTCTAAGCTTGTGCTGAGGCAGAATTCATAATTAACCAACATGATAAAGCTCCAAAATGCCCAAAGAGCAGAAGCAGTGTAGTGTTCGTTTTGTTTGGAAATACAATCTTGCATCTTTTGCACGACTTGATTCTTTTAGAAGTTAGCGAGATGACAGAAATATTTGCTCAGAGCAGCATTTTCCAAAGAGAAAAACTGAATAATCATGTTTTAATCTTTAGTCCTCTGCTCCTCTTGGTCTGTAGGCTAGTTAGTTCTTTCTGCTCATGCGTTTTTATCAGCGTATTTTAGATTTATTTTTTAAGGTAGTAATGGGGGGGAAGCATTAATGTTAATTAATGTTCAAAGTTGTATAAATACAGTTAGTTTGTGGCAGGCAGAACTGTACATTCAGTTGTGCCTGCCACAAATCAGACAGCAGGCAGCTCCCACGCTGGCTGCACTTTGCTGTGCTTACCAGCAGGCTCCATCATCTCAATTAAATACAGCTTTTTAATAACAACAACAATAATAATTTAATATTATTATTATAAAGTGAGACAGACACAAACTAATGCATAATACTTGGACGTGACATCTCTGAGCTTGAGCAATGTCATTCCTAACATGAGAGGGGGATAGGAGATGGACTGAATTCCCAGTAAGGAAGCAACTGCTGAAAACCTGTGGCTACTAAGCAGCCCTCAGACTCCATTTCAGAAATCCTAGTTTGGACATTCGCCCCATGCTCGTTCTGCAATTTCTTAACGGCAAGTAGAGCCTGTTTGTACTGCAAGTGTCGGTGCTGGATAAGAATTTGCATCAATTTTTAACCTGTCTAAAGACAAAGAACCGACACATCCACAGCTTAAGTGGGGTCAGTGCACCTATATCATGAATTAGTACAGCCTTACTTGTCACTTAAGATCAGAAGTTACATTGTAAGTGTATGACAGGTACAGTAAAGCTTGTAATTTCCTTTCAAGATACATCTAGCTTCAGGGGCAACTCCCAAATACCTCATTTTATGAGCTTCCATCAAAATACCAAAAAAAAGCATCTCTACCCTCCACCATCCTTTACTGGTATTTCCAAGACACAATGCAAGTTCACTGCCTATACTGATTTAGTTTCTTACACGTTTGTTTCTGGCAGGATTCTGGAATTGCTTCTGCAACATATATTCGAATATATAGAAAACAGATGTTGTGAAGGAGATGGCTGCTAAGAGTCTCCCCAAGTCCCCTGGTAACAAGCCTTTCTTAATAAGCTGAAGTAGCACACCACAGCTAACGCTTTTAAAACCGTGAAGATGACTTCAAACAGTAAGCAGCCAGACACTAAAGTTCCGTCAACAAAAGTTTCATATTTAATTTATTTCATACAAAATCGCCATTTTTTTTTAACTTCTAGGCATCACTACTTCCAAACAAAGTCAGAAAGCAACTTCCACATGATTTACTTAGTGAGCCATAGTTACTGAAACATGAATGGATGTACTTTAGATTATACTTCCAGTTACATGAAGATTTGAAGAGTTGTAACAGCCAGTGACACGCTATCTCCAGTTAGCATTCTGCCTAAAAAAAATCTAGCCTTGTGTCTTCACATGCTTTTAAGTTAAGCAGACAGTAAATTAACAATTATTACCAGCAGGCAGGTCTGATATTGGACACTTAACATGAACAGTATCCGTAACATTCTGGCTAGTGGAAATACATAATTCACCAGCTATGTGGTTCACTGTTAAAAATAAACTGCCATCTCATCTCCTGACCCCTTTCAGTTACTTCACTGGGAACCCACCTTCTTTGACAAATACTTCTGTTTCGGTACAATGTTGGTTACTCTAGGTTTATGATCCAATGTCTCTCTGTTGTCTAGTTGTTTCACCTTGTATATTCTAACAAGCCAGTGCTCTGAGGTAAAGGCTTCCTCCAGATGTTTAAATTTAATGTCTTTGTTGCCTATCTCAGCATTGCGTGTACGATCGAATCCTGGGGGTGTCCGAAAATCCAGCTATAAAAATTAAAAGTTGCATGTTAGTTTGAGACAAAACCCAAAACACCCATCGATGCAAACTGCAGTACTTCGGACCACAAGGCAATGCTTGCAGCTGGTCTAGTCAAAGGACAACACTTCTCTTGCACTGTTGAAGAAAAACAGAAAAACCTCCCAGTTCCTTTTTACAATTGAGAAAGAGACATTCTTTCTTACCCCTACAGATGTCGTAGGACACAGCACTTAATGTCTCAACAGAAATATCACGTCTACATTCAGAGATTAAGCTACTCAAGTGAAAGTCAGGTGCGGCAGCCTGCAGTGGCTTTTTAGCATATCTGCTCCCTTGCGCTGTCTCTTCTGTGGTGCAATAATTTGCACTTTCTGTGCAAGTCAGAAATAGCTGATGTTTATCAGTTAAATTTGACACACACCCCCACGTTACAAATAAGACTCACTGGCCTCAATGAAGGGCCCTTGGCAGGGGTGAAGGGGGAAAACAGGAAAGAAAAGAGCAAACAAGGCAGGCTTTCGCTACATACATATGTTTGATGATCCCAAAAC
>JAVJGJ010000047.1:101189335-101205734 GCA_035590215.1 Microhierax caerulescens
CAACTGAGAATTACACCCTAAGCGCAGCGTTGTTTAAAACACTGATGTGACTTGGACAGAAATCAGGTGGTTTCTGACAGATACGAAGTAGTCAACTAACAAGTCCACTTCTGTGTTGCTGTTATAAAAAAACAGATCGAAGGCTCTCTGCCATGTAACGGTTAATGCTTTAGCAAGTGCACTGCATCATGGAACTAAGATACTCATCTGGAGCAACATGAAGGACAGCAAAATGCTTAAGTACAAGTTTAGGTTAGCAGCAGAAATGCTTTTTTTTCCTAAAGGTTATGTACACTAGACTGTGCCTAGATGTGCTTTAATTTGTAATGACTTACCTCTGATTCTGCTACTATGAGCAACATTCAATCTACAAGATGGAAAACAGATCAAAATAACATGTTTTCTCACATTTCAATAAGATTTAGTAGATGTAGCACTAACCTGCATCTCTCCAAATCTGTAATAGGACATTTTATACATGAGGCAGTTCAACAAAGTCGGAGAACCTGCCTTGTCTACCCGGAATTCTCCCTGAGGGGTAAAGTAATCACTTTCCTTTAAAAAGAAAAGAAGATACAAAGAGTCAATATAAACTGAACTCCTATTTAAGGTAATTTCTCATTCCCTTCTCCACAAAAATGCTTTATGATAAAGAATCTAAACTACCTTTTACAGTTTAAAAGCTAATTTAAGCTAGTCTTAAAACAGAAAATGAGGGTGCTCACTAAAGGTAAAATAGTTACAAACTAACTGTTTGTAACCAAGACCCCAGTGGACCAATCTTCTTAAATCTGTATTATTGTGTTGGTACAAGTTTTGTCACTTCACAAGAAGCAGTTACTAGAAAAACTTATCTCAAAACATAAAAGTTAGTTAGGCATCTATCAAAATTATGCTTCAGAAGGGTGAAAAACACTGTATTGTTAATATACGAGGTCTGCAACATTACCATAAACTTTGTACACGCACAGTGTTTAAACAAAAAAAAAAATCTCTTATTTTCTTCTCCAGTGCAAGATGAAACCATGCACATGGGCTACTCCCTTAAGCCTGTGCTCAATATCTGCAAGTTTTTGTTAGGCTTAAGAAAATATTACTACAGGTGTCTGCAATCTCTGTAATGTTAGAATAACTTAAACTCCACATAGGTCAATATTAACACTTTAACTTGTCTCCTACTTTTAGAGTTTGAAGAAATTTGTAATGCCAACTATTTAAACAGTCTAAACACTCCTTTTTCAAAGTGTGATGGTGCAGTGAGACACACACAAGAGTCACAAAAGATATCCTGTACTTTTAGTATCATGTGAAAAGCTTTTGAGATTACTGACCTTTCAAACCCATAAATATTGATAGAAACTGGGCTACAGGCCTCTGCACGCCTACTGTTCTAGGAAAACAACCCATAACACATTTTTCAAATAAAATTGCAGTTGTTAAGAGTTTTACCTCCACTGTAATGAACACCACCAGAAAAGCAACAACTTAAAGGTTAAAAAAGCAAAAAACCCATAGAGATGAACATACAGAAGAAAGGCAGTATTCAGCTGCTTCAGTTTTCCTGTGTACGGTTCTACTTACCCGAATATCCTTGGGATGTTCCCCCTCTGCTATTCTCACCATCCACAAGAACTTATTAATATCATCGCCAGAGTAGCCAATCACACCACCAAAAATAATCAAAACATAATCCACATCCAGGCTTCTCATGATCTCATATGCTGCTGACTCATTTGATGACATGGCCTTTCCCACCTGTATCATCGCAAAAATATCTTAAGTATATCTGCATTGCTGCCTATCAAACAGATCCTGAGATCAATAATACCTGACAGACCAAAGCCTGAGAATACATACAATGCCAACTGAAGCTGATATTTTCATTCTAGATAAAACCCATAGCGAATTTTTAGAACCTGTTGAAATTACTGGTTTGAGTACAAAACATAGCAGTAAGTGTTTTCCTTTTGCAGCACCTACACATTGTTCGAGTCATGGTTCTACTGCCAAAAACTTAGTGTTGCAGAAAATACCTAATTACAAATTATTTTCAAAGCTTTAGACACAGCCCAAAATGAATAAATTATTTCAAACGTTAGTAGTTTCTTGTTTTGGTTTTTTTTCCTTGAGCTCTGTCCTTCGCTAATGAAGCAGCCATGCGGTGTTGTACTCAGTAGCATACAGGCACACTCAGTATTGAATTCATGGTAAACTATGCAGAAAAAATATCGTAACAGAGACATCCTTGAGTTAAAAGCATAATGTAGTTTTGGCCTTGAAAAACTTTTTACAGCTGTATCCAGAACCTCTTCCATATACCGGTCACTTCCCACAATTAAAAAATTCATTTAGGTCAGAAACTGGCATTCAGTTCAGTAGTTTTGTTTGCTATTGAAGCTCTTGTACTTAAGGCATAATATCGTATTGCTGTAGTGGAAGGGAGTAACTACAATATCAATAGTATTGCATCAAGATTGGTAACATTCACTTAAGAACATAATTAGAAAACACTAGGCTTAGGCTGCAATCTGTCAAAATGACTGACAACCTCAGCTTCTCGGCCATCATCCTAATCAATGCGAAGTTATTTGGCAGATGCCAATTTCGATGCAGGAGGAAGTTGTGTGGACACGACTCCAGGGCATGCCTCACTTACAGCACAGGTTCAGGTATTTGCCACCACACACATTTATCGCTTGCGTTGTCCTTTATGGAGTACTCGTTCCGAAATGGAACCTGACAGCGCCAGCAGTCATACCGGAGAGAATTCTTTATTACAAGCCATCATTGCTAATTGCTGTAATGCATACGGTTACTGGGCTTATGCAAAACAGTTACTTCCACAGTCTCGCTATTCACCTGATGCACCTTGTTCTGCAGGGATCTGTTGGTTTAGATACAGTATTACAGTATCTGCGCTCTCTCTTGTAGAAGAGGGGGGCACACAGGGCTATCAGGGTTGAATGTCCATCAAAACACACTAATGCTGTCAGGTCAACAACCAAAGTAAAAGAAAAATGCCTCAGAGTGCACGGGAAGGCTTGTTCACCGGTATTAGCATCAACAGTGCAATTTCCCCAGCTTGCTTTTGGCTGATGTGAGTTCCCTGCCCCTGTCAAGAGAATGTACATGTGACCACCACCCCCCCCCTTCTCCAATACATTTTTCCAGGACCACAGCCTGATTAATTTGTTGATTTTGAACACTGTCTGCAGACCTGGTCCAACTGCTGTACTAGCTACTGACACAAGACAGGAACTATCTTAATAGTTCCTCGAGCCCTTCCCCCCTTCTGCCCATGTAGCATGACACAGGTCTTCTGGGAAGAAAAGGCCACTGAGTGATAACTGACTACACAGTTCCTAGTAAGACTGTGACCCACCTGCAATATAGAGCATTTTTTTGTTTCTGAAAAAAGTTTAAGTTGCCCACAGTGATGCCCCTGTAACCACAGGCAATGCTAACACCCTGCTTTTAAGCACAAGCACAAAGCTTAAACATACTCCTCAGAAGCAGAAGAAATTACAGATATTTTGTCTGACTGCAAACTTGAGAAGACAGAACTGCATAAATCTGCAAGTTCTGTTACTATTCATAAACCTTCTCTAATTTCCAAGATGCCTGAAAATTTGCTCTTTCATGCGGTCAGCTTTCACGTGCCATTCAAAAATGCAGTCAGCAAAGACACTGCTGAACTGAAACAAGCTCTGTTTGGCCATGGCCAGCGAAGCAGTGGTACCAGGTAAGCTGTCATAGCACTAATCACAGGGGGAATGCTGACATTAAATTTTGTCTATCCTCCCACGAAAAGGAGAAACTGAAGTGGAAGCAAAGTTTTGGGAACCCCAAGTAAACAAAAACTTCAAAGCAAAAGCAATCCCTTCCAGCTCCAAAACTCTTTACACCTGAGTTCTAATAAATGCAAAAAAAAAAAAAAGTTTCTTCTACCTCCGTGTTTCCCACTCTATGGAATTTTTCACACATACAAATTAGTATCATACTATCTATCAACAGACATTTACAACTTCATACTCAACTGCAACATAAACATTTTGGTGTTTCTACTCCACAGAAAATTGCTGCCCTTACCAGGGCTATGTGGCTGTTGTTCCAAGTATTGTTATCCACCAAGGTTGTCCGGTTAGCCATTCCTGCGATCTGATAACCATAGTCCCACCATGACATCACTCTGGCATGCTCGTCTGTGTTCTGTCTCAGCCAGTAGTAGGCTTCTCTGAAGTCATCTAGGATATTCCGAGTGCTGGAAAACAAGCGTTCATTTTATTCACGTTGCTAGCCACAAATTAACTGCACCATGATACATCCGGGCTCTCAAATAAGGGTCTTCCTATGCGTTCAGCTCCCTTTCGGGGATTCAGTCACCAGCAGTCGTACGTTTGGAGCCACTGACAGCTGAACAGCCAGAAGCTTTTGAAGATGTGACTAAATGCATTTCCAGTCCAATATATATTCATAAACAAGTCTTCCCAATTGACTCAAAAGCTTCCTTTTTTTTTTTAACCATCATCTTTATTGGCTTTGGATAGGACTATTTTTATGTAATTACATTAAATATTTCAGATTTTTTTTTATTCAGGTGACAATTCTGTCAAGTGATTAAAAGAAGGTAAAGCAAATTGCTAACGCAAATGAAGTAGAAAGGCCTTCGCCCTTTAATTATTTTCAGGCCTGTAGACCTTACTTACCCATCATGGTTATAGGAAGCGAGAACAACGCTGGGGCTGGAGTATGCATTGCTAGTTACCCAGGTACAGTGAACAGCAAACATCATCAACAACATCAGCATCAGCATTGTTACAATGTTTTTGATATTGGGACCCAGTCCTTCTTCTGTTTTTTCCTGTTCAGATACATGTTTTCTCACTTTGCCTGCCTAAACAAACACAAATACATCTGTTATGGCAACTTTTATCACCCTTGGCAATGGAACCGATGCCTTTTTCTTCAACAAATGCACCCCGTAAATGATAAGGGATACTGTAAAGCTAGACCAAGTTGTAGTGTAAATTAACAAAGTATGCAAAAGAATATTTTAACAATCCAGCAACTTGCGGAAATTGGTGCGTCCTTGAAAGTCTCTTTCAGAAGGAAAAACCCCTATTATGTGAAGGTCAATGCATGACTACTTCTGTTTGGCTCAGTATGATTATGCCCTTTTATGAGGCAGGGTGGAGAAGAGAAAGGCACAGATATTTACTGTGAGGAAAAGGGGGAAACCCAAGGCTCATGCACTGTCAGGGTCAGTATAACAAAGCCTAAGAGATTAACAACATTAGTACCTAATTCACGATGAAGAGAGTATGCAAGTTTATGAATAGAAATACTTTTTCATAAAATATATTATTCTTTAATTTCACCACACCTTAAGAGGAAACACAAGAGGGAAACATCCAGCAACACAGAACTGCTATAACTGGTTAAGGAGAGCAAGCAACTGCTGTCGCTTCAATGGAAAGGTGGGTCAGCACTGCACACATCGTTCAGGTTAAAGGCTTATCACCAATGAAGACAGAAGGAACCACTTCTACACCAACACAGGTTATTTATTTTTTAGGCCATCGATTACACTTTATTGGAGAACATCAATACTTGTTCTAAACTGAAATGCTTGTGATTCAGACCTCTAGTGGCATTTAAAATATTCAGGGTGGGAGGGGGAACCATAGTAAAAATAAACTGTTCCCAGTTTTCTAACTTTTGATCCCTACACTCACCTTGTCATACAGGTTGCCAGGGTTCCTTTTATCATCCTCATCACTGCTGTCCTCTATTGGTGGATTTTCTCTCTTCATATCATCACCCAAATAACGCTCAAAGACATTGGAGAAAGCAATTGCAGACAGCATACAGACCACTGGAGTCAAAGTGAGCATCAACCGAACCATCACACCAGCAAAGTAAACAGCACTGATTGCATACAGAGCAACTGCAAAGAAACAAATCTACTGATGACATTTAGAAAATAACACTCTGACTGCACACATAAAAGCTCTCTACAAAACTACTTCTGGAACTGGGTTGAGCATCCATGTGTATAGACTTGAGTATGTACCTTGCATTTCATTGCTTTATAATTTACAGAAATGCAGTTCAATTAACATTTATCCCTTCTAAACCTCAAACCCTTCCTGAAGTTCACCTTGACATCTGTTAACAATAACACAATCCCATTTTCATATTCATTAATGATGTGTCAAAAGATGAATTATTAGTGACATATCACCCCCCAAAAATATTACTGCAATAATAGGTAGCTTAATTTGATTAAGGTCAAACAGCCCTAGACCAAACAAGTTACTGGAATTGAAAAAGCAAAAGGAAATGTTAGAATTTCATGTAAATATCAGATTTTAATTTAAGTTAGAGGTATCTGTGGACAAAAATTGGGGGCTTGTCTACATTATAATTCCATACAGACAAATAATACAATATTGTGAGCTCTATTCTGAAGGAAGTCTTCCTGATATTATTATCTCCACTCTGCACGCCCAAAAAAGCAAACAAGATTTTCAAAACAGTAAGGAATATTCAGAACAGTTTTCTTAGAGGGGAAACCCCCCGACAAACCCAACCTGTACACACTGATTAGGAACATCTATTGTGCAAGTGGTTATTCCTTGTCTGCTGCAGTTTAACAATAGACTCTTGTGCAAGATTTGCCACAGAAATCATCAAGGGTCACTTATTATCAGATTATATTGTATAAATCTTTTCTACTCTACAAAGTAGCATGGGTCTCCATTCTCACTCACAGGTCTCTTTTATGATGATTTAAATGTATGATGCAGAAGCAGGAGGCTGAAAGTGAGCTGCCCAGCACTGGTAAGGCACAGAGCACAGAATATCCCCGTCACTAGATTTAACACAGTAAATGTTCCCACTGCCCACACACCTCTCAGGTAATCTTATGAGGCAGCTACATTTGTTTGGAGCCTCATGTCCCCGTAAAAGCCCAAGACCTGAGTGATCTTTACTCCTCCGTATGGGCTACAACTCCAAATCACGTGCTTACAAGCCTCATTCACAATCTTAAAAGCTTGCTTTCACAGTACAGCTTTGTACAAATGAACAATTTTTTGCCACTGTCATAGGGAGACCCCACACCTCTGCTTAGGGCTTGTAGCTTATCTAGCATTTTTTCTGCAGCAAGTGATTCCATTCACTAAAATAGCAGAAAATCTGGAAAGAAAAGGCATTTTGAATCATCATCTGTGATGGGCAAAGTGCCAGGTGCCCAAGGTTGCCTTGCAGCCTGCAGAGGGTAGGGACCTTCCCTTTGCACTGAGCTGTTCATCTGAGGATGAACGCCTGCGCTGTACTGTGAGACTGTGCCCTGACACATGGTTTGCAAGATCAGCATGTGGAAGAGCATGCAACTCCATACCGAGACATTATAACAACCATACCGAGAAATTATTTCAATCCCACCTCTTGGTGGGATACCTCCATCACCATTTCACCAATCTCTGCATTTTCATTAATGGTTCTAAATACCGCTGGGTGCAGGCAACTTTTAATAATCTTTAAACACATCACTTTAAAACCTTTTTTAGAACGAGCCATATACCAGCTTTGAGCAAACAAAACCAAAACAGTATCAAGTTGAAGGCAAGATTTTTCAAAACAATTTTTAAATATTTTCTCTTACCAAAGACTCTTTCATCATTGATGTTTTTGATACAGAACCACAGCCCTGCTGGGAAAGTACACACGAGAATATGCAGATCAAAAAAGAAGGAAACCCATGTTGTAGGCTGATGCTCAGACACAGAGGCAATGATCGGGATGTGAATTTTCGCATACCTTTTTTAAAAAAAATTCAGTTCAAATTATTTTGAAAAGATAAAATTATTAAAACTTGTAAACATTAGGAATTCTGAAATTAATTTCAAAGGAAGCATTTTAATGTAAAATAGCAAGTGGTTTATTCAGCAGAAATCCGATGAAACTTTATATCCAATGAAACGTATAATAAAAAAGTCCCCAGTTCTTACTGTATTTAGGAATTATTTGGCGTATGGAATTGTTTAGAACACCAATATAAAGGATTATTTCCATAGTAATTAAAAGAATGAAAATTACGGATGTTTTGTTTTATTATGGTTAAACATGAAGCCAAATTCACCAAAATGAAAACACATAGCTATGGAAGCCCCATCATTACATTTTGAAGAGATAATCATCCATGCCAGTATGTCTCACTGATTTTCAACACTATTTCGAAACCTCTCCTCTACACAGAATCCCTTCATTTTCTTTGTATAGAAAGTTACAGTATTAAATCCCAGACCAGTTACTGATGCCCCCACATTGTTTAGACGCTGGGGGAAAAAAAAAAAAAATCAGGCCTTGTCTACACATGGAAACACAGGTCAACTAAACAACGTGCCAAACACTCAGTGCAGACAAGGACAAAACTATATTCTATATTAAAGACAGCTACATATATATATATGGACCTAATCTGGAGTGCTACATGACTGAATGATACATGAAGTATCAAATATATGTCCTTTTCTTCACTGAGATCTAGTTCTCATTCAAAACTGCATTGTGTGTTTTAACACAATAAGATTTTCTAATGTAGACAAGCCCTCAAAAGTTTAATGCTTTGTATGTGTATATATATATACATATATGTAGACAACTTCATTTATAGGCAAAGAATAACATCTGTATGTTCTTCAAATAAATTTAAGACTTCTTTACTGACATGTATTCAACTACATTTATTAAAGAGCTGGTACAGAACCCTGTATGAGCTGGACTTTGGAGCCTGAAAAAAAAACTGAACTGCAGAAGTTCAAAGTTCTCCTATCCCTGCTTTTAATCTTAAAGAAAAAAAAAATTCTACCAACTGAAATTCACCCTAGAATATTTAACTGAGAAAAATATTTTCAGTTTTATTCCTATTCTCCTTGCTGGCTAAAGAATTTAACATTGGGTTTTTAAAGGTTAACTAAAACAAAAGATTAACACCATTGGTTTTTACCCGTGAAAACACACATGACTAAACTAGAACTGTTCAGAGTAGACATCTGTATACACAAAACAGATGTATGAACATCATAAACAGGCAACATGCAAGATCGTATGTGCAACATCTTTGTGATGTTGTGTAATGAAAATTGTCTGAAGCTTAAGGCTCTTAGTAATTTTGAAATGTGTCCTCAAGTGTTGCTACAGCTTGAGGTTATTTTATGCTCAGAAGCAGTACAATTTCATATAGAAAAACATACCATTACATATTCAAAGACTTCCAAAGCAGCAAGACATTTAACAGACAAATTAGTGAAATGGTTGGAAAGATCATGAAACAGTTCCTACAAATGCTCTCTTTAGATAACTGATTAAAGCCCACTATATTCTCCTTGACTGAAATACTAACCGGATTTGAGGATGAGGAAAGCAAAAGATTATGAGTTTTCAGTAGAACACTATTGATATCCAAATCCCTATATCCTTTATCCTTACTTACCCAGTGTCCCACAATGAATAAAATCTGCCACTCCAAGGAGCAATATAACCTGAAAGAGAGATGGAAGAAAAAACCTCTTTTGCTGCCTAGGTATTTAAATGCAATAATTTTTATACACTCCCCCCAAATTATAGCACAAACCCAAAGAAATTTCATTGAACTTGTAACGTATGTGAACCAGACCTACTGCATTATGCAGGCTATAAAATCTACCAACCATGAAGCTAGTTTTAGAAGAACACGCTTTTAAAGGATCACACTGTAGTCACTGAGTATCAAGGCACTTACGCATCCAAAAGTCAAAGCAATGCAATAATAAATAAAATATTTCTCAAAGAATATGACAGATAGCAACATATACTCTGTAAAGTACTTTAAGAAAAAGACAACATAATTGATAGAAACTTATTTTTCTGAAATGCCTGAGCAGGAAACTGGAAACTATCTATAGCCAAAACATTAGTACTCAATGAAACACCAGTTTCCTATTGTTTCTTTACTTATGGATCTACATGTGGCATAAAATAGAAAAGCTGCTACTATAAATGCTCATAAGCTTTACGTATTATTTTTTTTAAAAAAAAAAAAGCCTTTAGGTATTTGAATATCATAAGATTAAATGAAACAGTATCTTAATCAGATGAAATATAGAAGTTATTCTTGAAAGTTATTAGTAAGATTCTTCTTAAATTTTATTTCCACTTCCCTTACAACTGTTTCAGCTCCCTCTGAAGATAGATGCAGAGAAGCTGAAACAAGAGGAAGTTGAATCCTTTTATTTTTTACCCAAATATTTGTGCCATGACACATGGCACACTTCCCTCTATCTAATATTTAAAATTAGCACAATCTGAAGGTTTTAGTTTAGTTATCTAGTTTAGACATTTAAATACTGTGCTTAATGTTGTACAGCAAGACATATTTTGCCCTTCAGCTACCAGCAGATGGGGAACTACCAGTTATGGTCTTCTCGGGATGTATCCAACCCACCAGATTAGACGGCATTCACTTGAGGGGGCTGAAAGAGCTGGCCAATATGATAACCACCCACCACCTTCATCAGGGTGATAAGGGACGCTCCTGGTGCCTGGAAAATGGCTAATGCTATAGGAAAGGCAAGAAGGAATATGCAGGAAACTACAGGTGAGTAACCTGAGTCCCTGAAGATATCATGGATCACAGAGTCCTGAAATACATTATTAAATACTTTTTGAACCATTTTCCTCATTTGTCGTATTTATAAGCTGAAGAAGAATGGGCTGGACAAACAGACCATTCGGTGGCTTGAAAAAGGGCTGTCCTGACAAGCTCAAAGTAGTACTCAGTGGACTGGGGTCCAGCTGGTGGCTAATAAAAAGTAAAAATAACCCAGAGGCCAAGATAGAGAACTGTGCTGAACTGAAGAGTGGCTGACATGCCTTAGAGCACAGGAAGGATTTCAATCCAGAATCTCAACCCACTTTCTTCCAAGTGCTGCACCTGGGACACAGGGTTCAGATGTGGGCGCCCTTCTGCAAGAGGATTATTAAGAAAATAGGGAGGGATCAGAGTGCTGCGAGATAGTCAGGAGCCCCGATCACACACCATAGCAGAAGCTGAGGGAATGAACTTTGTTCCATCCAGTGAAGTGGTGATACTGATCAGTGAATTTCAGAAGCTGAAATCAGCACTTCCTACAAACTGCAACAGAAGACATGTTTTGCTGCACACTAAGTTTAGAAGCTGAATTTTATTTTGATAGGCCAGTCTGAACATTTTTGCTAGGTATTAGTAGGACCTGCTCATACATACTGAAAAGCAAATCATAAACCAGTAAGTTTAAAACTTTCAAATAAATAGAGATGGTAAGTATTCTTTTGGAATAATGGTATCATAATTAAAAATAAAAAACCCACCAAACAACTGCTATTAAACAACTGATACCAAAAACATTTATGCTAGAAACACTGCTGAGAGCAAGTACAAGAAAGAAGCCAGTTAAAACAAAGACAAGTTATGTCTCACAAAAGTGAGTTTTATTCCAAAATAAAAATATGACAAAACAGAACTGTATGAGGCATAACATTAAGATCATGCAATTTAAACCACGCAGAAGTAAATTTTTTCATGGGCAACTTATATTTAGCTAGGAAAATAAGATTGCTTTTTCTTCATCAAGGGAAGAAAGTATGGTATTGGATCATCAAGGAAGTAGAGCACAGAATAGGAAGATGGCAGTGAGGCATCTGGGGATGGCAACCAAGCAAAAGACAAGCTTGTTCCTAAGATACTGAGTAGAACTGCCTTGAAGGCTGGAGGCTGAACCACTGAAATAAAGTAAAAACCTGGAGACTAATTCCAGTCATGCAGAAATCAGATTCAAGTATTTCAGAAAGTAAGCAATCTGACCGTGACCTATCAATACTATCCAGGATAGATTAGCTATACATATCTTCATAATATGCTTTGGCTATAGTTACGTTCCTCATTTACTCCAACTTCTTATATCATAATCTGGAGCGTGGATAAAACTGAAAGGATGCTACGAAGTTGGGGGGGTTCTGCAGCCCAGAAAGCACAGTGAATTCCAACACAGAAATACACAGTAACATGGGCACTGGTAAGCTGTGGTATTGCCAACAACTCCTTTAGACTAAACCAAATGCTGATCATCTGGTTCACCTGCCCCAACAGTAAACTAGTTT
Organism: Microhierax caerulescens; assembly: GCA_035590215.1. Lineage (NCBI taxonomy): Eukaryota > Metazoa > Chordata > Aves > Falconiformes > Falconidae > Microhierax > Microhierax caerulescens. The sequence goes on from JAVJGJ010000047.1 coordinate 101,201,519, forward strand.
CACATTTATTTACCTGTGTATGTCAAATAGATGACACTCAGGAATACAATACCAGCAGCTAGTGAGACACCCAAGAAGAACAAAGTCTGAAATTCTTGCTTTGTTAATCTGTCTCTCAGATACTGCAAAAACGCATATGCCTGCAGCAGTGCGAAAACACCTAAAGAAAAAGGAAAGCTTTTGTTTAAATCCTCAAAAGTAGTAACAGCTGTTAAAGTTAGTATTCTTTGTTATATAAAGAATTATATATAAATACTAACTTTGTTAATAAAGTTAGTATTCTTTATAATATAAATTATAAATTTATATTTATATATATTTTAAATTTAGAAATAAATTTATTTCTATTTATAGAAAAATAAATGTAAGCTACACCATTACACCTCAAAACTAGTATAAAATCACTTTCTGACAAATAACCTTTAAAACTTAACAGGGATGATACTTTAGTGTAATGACAGAAACTTGCAATGAGAGAAAATACTCTCCAAAACATTCTTGTCTTATTACATCAAGAGCCTCAATGCTCACCGCCTCTTTACTCCCAAATTACATTGGGGTAAGGGAGAGAATAACCTGAAAACTAGATTGCATTGATTATGACAAAACCACAAGTTAATATACCTAGACCTGGTGAAAAGTTAAGACACAGACCCCCAGGCAACACACAGAAAAGCCTAATATAGAAATACATGGAAATTAAGCTACTGAACAAAACAGGAGGATTTAATGAAAGAAAAAAACAAAACAAACAAGTTCGTGGTGTCTGTCTGTGATATCAACAACTGAATTACATAAAGCCAGTGTCGAAACACCAGAACTCACTGAGTAAGCACCACACACCCTCAAAAAGGCTCTTCAGAGCTTAATGTTAAAACAGAACTCTGACACAATTTTTTTGTTGTTACTCATTTCAATATATATTACAAGAACATTCAATCCAATGATTAGTCCATTCAAAACTGAAAATTCACTGGTAGCTGGCAGAAGCAGAAAACAGAACTCAAGTGTGTGGTCTTTCTTCAATTGAACAATAAATTTGAGGTGCAGTGTTCAAATCCACTAGCTCTGAACTCTCAGAGAAAGATACAAACTCTATTCACTGAATAAATGTAAAATTCTTCAGATGCAAAATATGATTTGATAATTTTTACTCTTTTCATTGTATTCAGATCGCTGGGGGGGGGGGAATCTCCATTTTTTAAAAAAAGTTTTTTTCTGGTAAATTTTAATGATATTCCAATTGCTGTCCCAAATACATTTTGATAAGTGACTACACATCATAAAAATCCTGAGGAATATAACAAACTAAACTATATCCCACAGTGTACATAGTTAAACATAAACCTATCTGCCTTAGTAGAGGTTATTGCTGTCAAAAAATCAAGATGTCTGACTGTTAACAACTACTGAAGAAAATCAGCTTACTTTAAAGACATAAAAAGAATCAAACAAGACTGAAATCAGTTACTTAAGAATCAACCTCCTAATCAGTAATTTAAGTCATTTGTATTTAACCTACTCTGAAAAATTACAGGAGACTATCAACTCTAAAACCAAATGGCTCAGTAAAAACTGCGTTTACCAATAAGGAATGTTTCAGTTGCACAATGCTTGAAGGCAACATTATATTGCAGAACAGTAGAGATTATCAATGTGTAAAATAAGTGCCTGTCAGAACCTGTAACTGATCCAGTGTTATGGAGGCATTTTACCTCCATTAGCTCAAACAAAGAAAGATAATGTATCAATTGGAAAGAAAACTTCCCTACAGACATGAATTGTACCTCTTTTTCTTTAAGAATTTGGTTTGTTAGTATGTGCTGTTTGTAATACAAGGAAGCAAAGCTGCAAGCCTGAGGTTTTCTCCTGCTAAGCAGGCTGTTTGGAAGCAGACAATTTTCTTACCTGCAGCTGCCATGTGTTCACTTGTTCTAATTGGCTGAAATCCCACAAAAGGTATTTGCATCGATAATATTAACCCCACAATGTAGAAAGTGCTATATGCTAGGAAAACAAGAGTGAGGAGAGGGGAGAAGAGAAAAGCGGGAAGAAAATGAATATACACATTTCAAAAAGCATTGGTTCCATAGTAGAGCCCATCCTCCCCACAACTTCAGTAAAAATTCCAGCCACCCTAATTACTTTTCCCTCCTTTGACTAGGATAAACCCGCCTACTGCATCCAATTTTCAAGGAAGTAGCAAAGTACTGTTGTTCCTAATTGCACTGTTTTTTCTCCTCCTAGGGAAATAAACCATCTACTCATGATGTTCTTGCTTGGAAATAGTTTTCTCTTTCCATCTGATTTTTATGGGTCATGGATGGGGTAAGAGCTCTCAGATAACAACTGACAAAACGAGGAGACTGTATTTCTTTCCATATGAGGAGAAATTAAAGGGACTAGACCTCCAAGAAGCAAAACATTTAAAAGTCCACTACTTATGTAGAAAATGGAAAGAAGTATGCTTGTTCTTTTTTTTAACACAAAAGGCACACCAAGAAACTGAAAAGCAACAGAATTAAAAATTAATATTAAGCATATGTATTAATGGATCTATACCAACCATGAGGACTCACAACCCCCCAGAAAATAGAGGCCAAGAACATAATTAATATTAATAACATGCATTATTATGATGTATGCCCTAAGATTCACATACTTTACTTTGACAGGGTTTTGGTCCTCAGCGTTCTAGGGTAAAGAAGAGAGGGGAGGAGACGACAGAAAATACCAACTCCGAATAGCCATCAGTCTAAATACATTTGAAGTAACCAGCCAACTTAAAGTCCAAATGAATCTTTGTTCCTTCAGTGGCAAGCAGCAATAATCTACCTCCCAGATTTTTTAATACTCCTACAAGTAAGTCATAACTGACTGTCTTTCGTATGGCCTCAACCTTATGAGGAGATCCCTCAAACAATCCTTTGTTAACTTCCATGAGGATGGGGTTGGGGAGTGCGTAATTTACCAGCGGTATTGTTTCCATAGCACCTGTGTGACTTCGCTGGGGGGTTATGCTCCCAGGGTACTGTATGGTTTCCAAAATTCACCAAAGTGACTACGATGATACTTCCAACCACTTGCTGTCTTCTCTGGTGTATTCTTTCATGCACCTGTATTGCACTACTGAGCTTAGCTACTGATCTATACCCTCTCGTGTCACTGAAATACATTTTGCTGTAGGAAGCTCAATTTTTAAAGAAGTCACTACAACATAAATCACTCGCTGTACCATGAAAGTGTTACAACACTGCCATCCTGTGGAAATTCAATGATTGGCGTAAATCACTACATTTCACATTCGTTAAGACCACTGCACATCACCCATCTTAAGCCCAGTCCAGCAACTGCTATGCTTCCTATGCCTACTTCCTCCCACATCCCCTTACTCCCGCTTCTTTCAAACAGCTACCACATATGTCTGCCTGTTATTGAAAAAACACTGACAATTTACACAGCAACACAGTTTTTCTAGGAGCTTAGATACATCAAGGTGATGTATCATCACAAACTTTCCATGTTCCTTTACATTCTACTGTTTTCACAGTCTTTGCAAAACCAATGTTAATTGCTGTAAACAATGTTAGTTGCTGTAAACTACACAAACACAGGAAGAACCTACTGAAAAACTTCTCCAGAGAGTACGAACCAATAGTTGACCACATACTTTTAACTAATGGATTATAATCACCAGGCATAAACACTCAGCATCTGAATTTCAGAATACTGAAGTAGTTGATACAAATATATGCATGCTCACTATTTAATTGACAAAATCCAAGACATCCAACAAGGATTAAGTTTTAAAATCTGGTAGATCCTTAAGTACCTTGTTATTAACTATTCTGAAAAACACACAGAAATTTAAAAAATTGTACAGAAATAAAAAATACCAAAATGAAGTGCAAATTACCAAGCCTTTTAAGTGTGCAAACATAATTTAAATCTATATTGGTACCTTTCCAAATGAAAACCCATTTATTTTTTAAACGTTTTATAAACCACAAGAGAATCTATAAGTACAACAATAGAAAATGTCTTCAATTGTTCCTATATCTGAATAAAGAGATTATTTACCTATACAAGTACTGCTAATACACTGGAATTGTAAGCACTTGTTCTTAATTATTAAGCTAGTCAGATCTGACTAGAAGACACTGACCACTGTCAAGCCCCTCACCCTCCCGAAAAAAAAAAAAAAAAGGGGGGGGGG
>JAVJGJ010000047.1:101205754-101234175 GCA_035590215.1 Microhierax caerulescens
CCCCCCCCCCCCCGGGGGGGGGGAGACAACTTAAGTTTTCAAATGTAGGTAGAATGATCACCATTGATGCCAAGTGGGTCAGAAGCTATCTGGCTGACCAATTCGTCTGCCTGCAAGTCATAAAATATTTAAAAATTGGCAAAAATGTTCACATTCTGGGAAATCTGTACTCATTATTAAATTATTCTGAATTACATTGCCAGGCATATCAGATCATGTCCCCATTAACCTCTTTGGTGTATGAAAACCCATATGAAATATATACCAGGAAATCATCACTATTTTTAAGAACCTGGTGCTGCCAAATATTGTTCTCTACATATTTGTTATTATGTTAGACTAAACATTCATCTGTTACAGCAGTTAGGCTCATGCTAGTTTAAAATAAAGCAACTGATCTAGAAATTCAAACCCACCAAATTCTCAGTAAAATGGATGCAGATTTTACTAGCTACTGTCAGCTGACAAAAATTTTAGCTGCACATTGGTAGTTTTTTGAGAATTATGAGACTGCTGCAGACACACTAGCAATTGTGTATCATAGAAACTCAAAAAGTATCTTTATTCTCCCTATTTCAATGAGCTTTTGTAAACTCTTTCCCTGTCTGAACAGTTTGGAAGTGAAGCACACTTGAATTTCCTCTCAGAAGTGCTTGAACATTCTTACCTGTTTTACAAAACAAACCCAGAAATCACATACAGACTTCTCTGTGTGTAAGGCTTCCCATGAAAGCTTAAGTTAAGCCAGCAGTTGCACTGAAATGGCAGAGCAGCAATCACATTTTCATTCTGACAGCTCTGCTGAAGTACATCTCCCTCACAGCTGAAGGGCAGTAACACCTCAAACCACTGTAGATATTTGCCAAACAAATGTCTGCCAAAACCTTTAATTCATAAGAACCTGCAGTACTATTTTCCCCAGATGAGTTCAAAGACTAGTTCAGTGAAAGCTGAAAAAGCAAGAGTACTTATTCTTTATTGTTTCCGGTTACCACATTGCTTCAGGATTTTATAATTAGTAGATTTAATTTTCTCTTGCCTAACTCATAGAAATTGAAAAATGAAAATATTCAACAAAAGTTTTTAAAACAAAACAAAATAAATTACTTTTCCCTTAAATTATGCAGTTACTGAAGAAGTAATACTACCATTAAAAATTAAAGATGAGTTGGAGCTTTTTTTAAAAAAAAAAAAAAAAAAATCCATTTCTGATTTACATAACTAGATTAACAACGAAGCATGGCACCAATATTTATAGTTTTGGTAACAAAAATACAAAACCAAACTTGATTAAAATTGAGCAATTACTGTAGTATATAATGGTTCAAACATATATGTAAATATAGTAATCTCTTTAGCAAGCACTAAAACAAAAAGCATTAAAAACACAAAGATAAAAAAGTATTAAAATAGGTAATGAAAATGTATTTACAAATATGAAATATCCTGTGATATTTACGCTTCAAACCATACTATGTTCTCAAACCATTGTAAAGATTTCATATTAGGGAGTCACAAATGTTCTAGCTAATGTATAAACCATTGAATACCCAGACCGCTTACTATGTATTTCATTCACACACCCACACCATGGATGACTGATTTAACTGGTAAAGTCTCTGTAAGAGTGGTTTACAGGGTATTTATATGTCAGGCAAATCAATTAAAAAGTAAGTCTCCTAAGATCACTATCCACAGATTCCTGAAACTGGAAGGAAGGCTGACCCATTAACCCAATAAAATCTGAAGGATTCACGTGGACTGGACAGAATAAACTACTTTTTAGTCTAGGTTACGTAAAACATACAAAGCTGCTGAAAATTCCCTATGTCTTTTCTCACATACATCATGATCTACTGTATGTTTCCATAATTTCTGCTGCATAACTTTTTCAAGAGCAATTGTTTAACACACTAGGAAAAGACAAAAATATGATACATTATTACAGACACATACATTATATATGTAAGTATATTAAAAGGACTCTACAAATATCAAGCTATACAATTTTTTTTTTTTCAGGGCACTTGAAAGGAGAAAATTAATTAGCAGCTACATATATGGACTTTTGGAAGCAAGTGTGTTTTAACTCCTTATTTCCATGTTATTGAGAATAACTGACTATAATCAGTAATCAAATTAATAAAATGAAGCCTGATATGCAATTACATAATCCCCACTTGATACCATACATGTTGGTATAATTAATTTCAAATCTCATGATTAAACACTTGAGAATGACTGTTCAATGAACAAAGCTTACCGATGTAGACCCTCCTGCTGTATCTCTGCATCAGCAACAGAACAAACACATGCAGCGGAATAAGGTTGATGATGAAAACATAACCACCCCATGCAGAGACCTATGAGAAATGGAATAGGAAAATAGATGTGAAAATATGTGCAAAATCTTAGGAAAGCCAATGCTGGACTTATGCATCCTGATGGTCTAACAAGAAAACACAAACGCCATCTAGACAAGGAATCAGAACTACTAGTAATACCACCAGAATCTTTCTCAATATTTATTATTTTTAAAAAAATAAAACCAAAACCAAACAACCACCCACGTATCAAAGACTTATGAAATGGGCTGGTGGATTTTCAAGGCTGTCCTTCCTGTATCTCCTCCTCCTACTGAACCAGTCTGGTCACATTGGCAAACAAGAATGTGATGCTGAGGGCTCTTCCCCATGGTGAAGGCTGTAGCATGAGTCCCATGTAGGATCCAAAAATTCTCCTTGGACATACAAATTCAGCACCATGCTCTGCACTTTTTGCTGGGGACAAGAAAAAGTCTCTCTCACCAGAGAGGAGAAAGGGAGTAAGATACACCTCTGGGAGCAGAACTCCTGGAGCAAAGCAGCCAATGCAGGCTGCAGCGTTAGGAAAGACACAAGGGTAAGCGGTGGATGCGCAGGGAAGCGGGGCTGAGCACTTGGAATAGCACACAACAATATCATGGATATCGTGAGCCTGTAGAATTAACAGCAGCATTCGAGAAGCACTGGTATGATGTACTTAGAATTAAAATACTACAATGTTATCAATCTATTACTGATTGCTGGTTTAGATAAAGATGTAATGAGCTATTGTTACCATGCGTTATCTAAATTTCTAACATATTCAGAAGCACTAATGTTGACCAGACAATCTATATTTTAACACATGTCCTCCTGTCAAATTAAGGTCTAGACTTCTTCCATATGTACCATGCCTACCCTAGATCTTAATTTTTAGAATGCAGTAGCTAATGTGGTTTTCACTCTAATTGTACTTTAGGGTTTATATTCACTTAGATATTTTTAAGCCCTAGAACCCAAAAAGAAATCCAAATTACTATGTTCTACAGAACAGATTCTAAAATAAGGACAAGGTCAAGTATCACTGTTTTTTGATACTAATGCCACAAAACCCAGCGTTTCAAAATTTGAGGTAACCAATTCAGACAACGTGAACAAGTAGAATTGAAATGTAAATTTGCTAGAAATTCCTTTCAGATTATCTTGATCCTCTTGCCAAATTACTAGCATGAAGTATCATGGTTTACACAGACAAGTTTATTTAATGGGAGAAAATTATATGAAGGCAGAATAGATTAAGAACAAATGTGCAATTAAGATGCTGTCATATTTAGGGAAAGGTTTGAATGAAGCAGGTATCAGATAGTTTGTATAAACCACAGACCTGCATGTATAATTACCAAATATTAAACCAAAACTAAGCACTGAAGATTGTACTAAACTGAAGATGCACTTAGGTACTTTTCAAACAGAGCTGAGGCATCCTCACAGATAAAAAAAAAAAGAACAGTGGAAACATGCTATTACTCCTACAGGGATTGCTTCAATGTAAAACTTAGCTTTTTATGACAATGAGGTTAAAGAAAACAATCTGAAGCAGAAGTTGCTGAATTGAAATAAATGCTAAAAATACAACTGCAAGGAAAAAACCCTTCTCCTTATGCAAGTCAATGAGTCTAATTATCACAGTGAGTTAGGCATATATTTTAAGAGATATAGTTAACAAAGATTTCTGCCAGTCCATGCATGGCATATCTGTTCCTCTTTCAAGGAGCTGTTCCTCCAAACTGCCCACGCAAGGACTGACTCCTACTACCTCAAAATTTATTTAATTTTAAATATTGTAATTTATTATTGAAAATTACATGATCTAATTTTCAACTCACACTGAAAAACAACTAATTGCATCAGAAAAGGTCAAATGAGTACTATATAATAAACAGTACAATTATACTTTCTCCTAAAAATTTACCTAAGCAAAATATCTAGAAGGGCATCTTAACAAAACTCCTTCTTAAAGGGAAATACAATATATGGAAAACCACCACCAGGGATGAAGTAGGCACTTACACTCTGTAAGCAATAAAATTCTATCATTTAATCACTGAGGCTATGCTATGGACAACTCTTCACCTTTCACTACCTAACAGCACTTGAAAGGAAAATAAAAGAAAAAATATTAATTTACATACAAGGACTGACTGTCATGATGATGATATTGATTCCATAGGTTTGGTCACCACACACACTCTAGATCATATCCCCTCACCCTCATACAATCCCACAGACTAAGACACTAGTCAGACTAAGATGGGAAGAACTTATTGTGTGATTTTTCAGCAGTAAAATTGTAAGTATTGTATTTGTTATCTGCATATTTATGAAAAGCACTTTTAGAGGAGCTTGCCAATAAATTAGCACAATATAAAAAAAGACCATGCTCTATAAATACAACAATTCAAAAACTTACTTGCCTGATTCTGTACTTCACATGTCTATCAAACCTACAGGGTCTCTTCACTGTAATGCTATATAAACAGCAATGCTGTGTATAAAGAAGTGGCTGTTTATTTAATGACTTGGTAAAAAGAAGGAGAAATAGGGGAGGAAATAAATGTACTCTTAACAGAAGATAGCTACCCTATTTAGCAACATATACAGAGTAATTATTTGCTGTATTAACAGCAAAAACCTCCGAGAAAACCCAATGAACATTAAAACTAGAGGAAGTCTAGGCAGCATCCAGATAATCTCCAAATTAACCTTGAACTTTAAATTAAGGCATGCAAAACAGTTCGTAAGTTCCTTTTTCTTGCAAGCCCAGTCACCTGAGTGTAGAAAAGAACTGAGACCTCAATTTCAACCGACACCAAGCAATTAGCCTAACTGTCCCACCACTGGCTATTTTGAGGCTAATTTACTTTTCACATAGCCACACACACAGACAGACACACACACAGACACACACAAGTTTATTAGTTAGGGAAAAAGACTGATTCATACAGGAAAACTCTTCAAGTCTAAGGTTTCAGAAGATGGAAGAAGGGGGAAAGCAATTCCCTCCATTTTGCTACTGGTTTTATCACCTCAATTTTACTACTGTTTTCCCTCTGTTAGCCCTTAGGAACATCTCTGCAATAGCCTCCCTTTTCATAGATCAAGAATGAGAAGGGACTTTATGATCCTTTAATCTGACATTGAATTAATCCAGCATTTCTGGTGGTAAGCTTTACTTTATGGCATAATTGCACAAAAGGAAATAGCTTTCAAAGTTACATTAGTGTAACTCTGTCCAAAAATTTTAAATATAATTATTACATTTTAGTAATAATGCTGCACAGGGACGTGAATATTCAAATTCCACCTTAATTCACCTGCACCAAAAGAAAAATCCCACTGAATCAGAGTACCTATTCACAGCCTGGGAAAAATTTGTACGTACAAATTATTATACTTCAGAGTTTTTCCAAAATTGTTTTCACTGAGTTTATTTAAATAGTTTACATTTTTAAATATTTATTATGTCTTTTTACTCATATATTTAAGGTTTTAATAGCAATATGAAACAACAATTTTATATTATAACTCCAACAAAGATTAAAATCTCCTTCTGTTCTTCCTCAACATATGGATTATATAAGCCCTGCTCAAATAGTTTAGCTATTATATATATAAAAGGCTTACCATGTAGAAGTAGGATAGACAGCAGCAGATTGTCCAAAAGACCGACCCAGTTTTCACAGACTTCACCTTTAAAAATAGTCAAGTACTTATGAATGACAAACGCTGGACAGTATTCCAAAATTTCATTCCAAAACAACTGTCAAGAGAACTCTTCAGCACATACCAAGTTATATTTGCATGCTTCTGAACTGATGCCCATAAAACAAAACCACAGGTGCAATTCATTCACACAGAGAACAGCTTACACACCTATCTCTAGTTAAAGCAGAGGCAGGATGCAATACAACTCTCTGCTTCGTGATCCAGGGTAGAAAAGTAGTTGCAACACCTATGTGCTACTTTCTCTAAGACATTAGACCACTTCATAATTCTAAGTGTAGACTATCCATGCCTTACGTTGGTTGGCATCAGACCCAACTCTGCAATTACAGATAAAAGAGCTATTCTGTAATTTTGAAAAACTCGCTTAAGTTTACTGAGAGCATCCAGATACTACTAAAGGTTTAGCAGGACCCATAAACTGGCCCCAGGGTATGATTTTGTCCAAAACTGATAGTGATGATTGTAGTGTGATAAAATAGGAATGAAAACCCAACATTAGATAAAGCTAGACAGTTATCTATAAACTATATCTGATTCACACATAATTCTAGAAGAGTTCATGCAAACATCACCGCACTACGCAGCTTAGTTAAGTATGAGTTCCGTAAGAACAGATAACAGCTATCATTTCTCAGTTGTTAAAAAGTAACAGCGTAGGTTAGTTCTATTATTGTTCTCAAACACAATACACCTTTAAAGCTGCAGTTTAATCCAAGTCCAGATTTAAAAAACCTGCATTTAAGTAACAGCAGTCACTCAGTCATGAAAAACTTGAATTCCCTTCCATTATACTCCTACCAACAACATCCCAAGTTTGAAATAGTCTAAAGCTAAAAAACTTGTGAGTATGCATCTGCTTATGAAAAGCAGAACTCTTGACAAAATCATGGGAAAAGCTGTAATGACCATGAACATACATGGAGACACTCCGAATTAAAAGTACATGCATTGAAGGAACACACAAGTACCATCCAGTGTCTATCCTGAACTAACAATATAGTTATGCTGTTTGTGGTATTTCCAAAACAGATGCAACAGGACAGAAAACCGCCAGCTTGCCTAACCTCCTCCATGCAAAACTGCATTACAGATGCAATTCTACATACGGATTAAAGAGTGACAGACAAGCTACACTAGCAAGTAGGCTAATTAAAAGACATCAGACTTTTTTTTTTTTTTTAAGCATGCAAGCAATATTAATATATTTTGCTCTGAACGGCTTTGGGTATTTTATTTGGATGTGTAAGTCAAAGCCCAGACCCTCCATAGTAAAAAGCTTCTCCATAAGGCAATTCAAAGCACTTTATGTTCAGAAACCACTGCTTTTCACCAGCTAAATAAGAAGGCTGAAGTATGATGCTCACATAATACTACTACCTCTGAACGGAAAACAGAAACAGCCCTTCTGTTTGCTTTAAATTTATAGACTTATCATCATTATTATTATTATTACTACTACTACAGGACACACATACTTCAGTTGAACAGTACTTTTAAACAGCAAACTAAAGAGCATGATTATGGAGTGGTTCAGATCATGTGACTTCTCAGTACTTGCCTGATCAAGAGCCAAGGGGAAGAGGGATGAGAGGGAGGAAAATAAGAATTCAATGGATTCTAAGAAAAATCAGTCATTTGGTTGGAGGAGGAACCAAAAAACCTTTCCAAAGCAAAAGACTCAGCAATTACTTACCCATAAATAGTATGTGAACTGCAGTGCAAAAATAGCTATGCCTTCATTGTCAAATGATCCTGCTACTGATCGGGATATGTAACCTGGAACTATGGCAATAAAACAGGCAGCTAAAAGCCCTGCTCCCTGGTTCCACAGTTCTCTGGTGAGCAGGAAAGTAGAAATAGCTGTAAGGCCGCTAAAAACTGGTGCTAGGAACACACATACGTCTCTTATATGGACTGTCACATTAAGCATATTTAAAATCCAATGTATAAGGCCTGCTGTCACCATCAGTCCTGGGTACACCTAAAAGCAGACAAAAAAAACCCAAACAAAAAACAAAACATCAACACACCAAACCATTAGGTTATTGCAGAAAATTACCATGGTAGGCTTATTTGCATGTAATTTGCAATGAAACAAGTCATTTCTTAAGCTGATGTAAGGACTAAGCAAGTAAAGCTAATGAAATTGTTTTAATACTACTTTAATCATGTTTTGACAACACTGCTGAACACCAGAGGTTCTTTAAATTTTATCCAAATGCTAACAATTAAATAGAATCCATTTTGTAAATGAATAAGCAGTATATAGATAATACACTATCTTGCCTGACATTTATCATACAACGAGAAACAGAAGCTAAAGTCTGCATGACAATTTCAAGCCAGTTACCAGCTTTAAGACAAAAAAAAAACCCCAAAATCAAAACCCCTAAGACAACAAGAAGAAACCCAACATAATTTCCCAGTCCTATCCATTTTCCTCCAAAATACGTCATGCCCCTCTTCACTTCTTGTTACCCACTGAGAAAGAAAATGTGCATCAACAAGATGTTTTATTTTTAAGCTGAAAAGCTGACAGTCAGTTGAGTGTTACATATTTGCAAGATACCTGTAGGTATCTTTGGATATGAAGGATCAAAATGAAGTCCTATACAACTGAATTAAGATGTCCTCCAGGAAAGGTAACACAGACTTACACTGATCTATTGAACCTATCGTAGAATATTGGAGAACTTAATAATATTCTTAATAGGAATTCTACCCTCCCACATTTATCAACATTAGAAAAATCAATATGTACTAGAAAAGTTAATATGTACTTCACCTGCCTTAGTTTCTTTCAAAAGCTAAGAAAGGTGTTGTACTAAATTAAATTAACCGATGACAGAATCCTCCCCTGCATATATCCTTGAGAGCTGGTTTTCAAGAACTATTAAAGCATACTATAGCATGTGACTTGCAAAATAACATATGCAATCAACATTTTGATTCCATTTCCTAAGGGGTTTTACTTCATATAAAACCGGGTCTGAAAATGATGCATATATGTGATACAAAAAAAGTCTCAGGTATCTCTAAGATATTAAAAAAATTGTAATCTAATTGTTACAAAAAACATCATAAATTAATTTAAATGGTATGTACTCTTTAATACACTTTCACACATTAAGTACACACATGGCTGTGTTACTAGTGTTACTAAAGCTATTCTACTAATGAATGTTATTCTTATTCTGATTTAATAGTGTTATTTCATATACCTTTCCCGTCTTGTAACGTACATCGATACCAATTTTACCTACTCCTGATGCTTCATACAGCTACCCCACTGATTTAATTTCATAAGGTCTTTTCCAGTGAAATCCTAATATTTTCCTTACACACATGATGTCCACTCAACATACACCACTGGATTAAAACTTTTGCCTTTAGAAATATAGGTAACTGGGTTTTGTGTTTTTTTTGGTTTTTTTTTTTTTAAATCATTTCACATACCAGAATTACAGGATTCATAACACCCTTATTTATTACTATTTGAATACCGTTTATTACTTATTTATTTATTACTATTACATGTAAGTAAAACTCAGTTCTGTATTTCTTGTTCAGAGCATGCTGTTGGATAAAGACTAAAACACGCTGACTTACTTCTTGCAGCTAAAAATTTTAAATTTTTGTTATCCCCTCTGCAGCAATTTGACAATTAAAAGTATGTTTTATTAAAATTCTCCTTTTATCAATGTCAAATTTGTATTGAAAGTTCAAAAAACTTACTGCAAAGTCATCTTTAAGTTATTATTACAATACTTACAGTTCCACCTACTATTCTTCCCAGTGGATACCATGCTCTTTCATCAAACCAATTTAAAAATTCATAAAACCCATGGGATGCAAGATGATGTGTTGATCTATAGTTAAACCTAGAAAGAAATAAAGAAGGGGGAGGGGGGTGGGGATATAAAAATCAAGCAACTTAGTTTTAGGCGTACCTTAAGTCATCTGTTTTCTAAGACCTAGAAAGTAATTAAACTTTAGCATCTCATTTTGTATGTAAGTACTATGGTCCTCTTTAAATCTATAGAGTTTTAAGTAAATTACTAAGCTCTCAGTTACTAACCACTATATTTTCTTCACTTATATAGCCAGTGCATATACACAGATGAAATATTACAGTTTCAGGGTTGGGTTTTTCTTTTTTTTGTAAACATTAAGAAGTTTTCTATCACTCCAATGAACACTCCTGTTACTTCCTGCATTCTTTTTTCAAGTTAGTTTTCAAATATAGTCTATCAACCAATTATTCATCATATCCAGAACATCACTTAGGCAGAATTAAGATTACAGAAGAATCAATGCAAGACTCCCATTCTGAGAGGATAACTACACAATATAACTGCTGCTGCTCCATTTCATGTAACATTGAGAGGTGATATAATGTAATAACGTGCAAAGAAGGGAATCAGCATATTTGTTCACACTATCACACCGATGCCTTAACATATTCCCTTCTTTGAATCAATGGGAATCTACACAGCGTAGAATCTATGTAGATGAAGTTTCACCTTCAAAGTTTGTACACTCTCTGCTGCAGAAAATTCCTTGTAGAACAAAAGCCCTACCATGCATACCTTCAGTTCAGTCTGGAATTGCCATCAAGGCATCAATCTTCCACTTTCTTGGCACATATTTTTTTCAACTTCTCGAACTTCAGATAGCAAAACCTTTCAACTATTACAAAGTCCATTAATTCTTCAAACCGGGTATCAGACTGCTGTCAGAAAAGCTGTGGCACGTTACCCCAAACTGCAACTTTTTCATGATCATTCTGAAGAAACTAACAAGGCTAAAGGTATTGATGCTGTAAAGTTCTGTAAATAAAGTTTAGGCTTAGAAAAAGCCAGGGTGAACACCGCTTCTGAAACAAGCAACATTCAAAACCTGCAACCTTCCTAGTAGATACTCTAATTGGAATTTAGATAACCATGTGAAATTAATTAGTTAAAGATGCATTAAAGATTATATTCATTAGTTAAGTATAAGTTCAGATGACTAAATGAATACCATAAATACAACAGGTTAGATGAGCAAATCACCATGAAAGACTTCCAAAGACAGATAGTATTCAACACTGGAAAAGCTTATGTGTATTTTTCATTTTGTCTGTTTTATGAAAGCATCCACTTATATCAGTAACATGCACCACTTCTAATACAAATCTTAAAACTACATCAAATTCATTCATATACCTAAGATTCCCAAAATATCATGGGTCCACTTTGAACTAATTCATTTCAACAGAACGAAGCTAATGTCATTCAAGACTGAAAGACCCATCAGGTTCCTACTTGTTTAATCAGTACAACTCTAGTATCTGCAGTACAACCACACAGAGGTCATGAGCAGATTTCTTCATCTACTCAGCGAAAGAACAAAAACAATTTAAATTCAAGTCCAGATGTCAGCAAATTTGCATGCTTCCACCGACTGAATTATCACAGCATCAGTCAAATGACATTAAAAATAAGTAAATAAAAAAATAGAGCGTAGTATTTCCAGGAACAGTCTCTTACATGTTAAATAAGCAGTTATATAGGCTACATTAACTGATAAAACTGTGGACTTTCAAAAGCAGTTAGTCATGTTTATGTAAGAAAATTCACACAAACATCAGTCATTCTGACCTAGAAATCTTTACATCAAACAGCAATGTGACATTTGTTTCTAATAAGCTCGCAACTATTCCCATTTGACTAGATTTCTAAATATTAATTAATTCTCGAGTTCTGAACTGTCAACTATAATGTGATTTATGAAATGCTGTACCTGTAAAATTAGCCTCTTATCTTAGTATAGCAAGGCCTATTGTTAATTTGTTTAGTGCCAAGTGTCTGCAGTATGGTACGAGACAAAGCAGGAGTTCCATGTTGCACAGGACACATACAATTCAGCCAGCTATGGACCAAACTTAAAACACACTGAAAACCCACTCAATGTTGTTATCCTAGAACTTTAAAAAAGAAACAAGAAAGATATTTACCAACATGGTAAATTACTTTCAGGTTTTTAAATCATGACTCAAACTCACAGAGGCTACAAAAGTATGACTAATATTTACTTTCAGAGCATTAAAAGATTAGTTAAACAAAGAAATAAGCAAAAACACATATTGACATTCTCCTGGTGTTTCAAACTAGTAAAGCTTCATAACTGACTTCAGAAGAATGCAAACAACTGTGTTGTGCTTTGGCAGCATCCCATTAAGCCTTTAACAAAAACGACTTACCACCCAAAACTGAAATGAAAACAACGTAACAGCATTCTGCTTCTACCACTTAGAGGTATGAATTTAATCTTCCCTCCCAATATACTTTCGGACAGATACAAAAATATGAAACCCTTCTTTCAAACAGTGATTGATTCTTTTGCCACAAATGAAAGCATGCAGAGACAGCTGGACATGTATTTATAGCAGAAATAATTAGCAATACTATAGGTACATGAATTTTTCTCTGTGAGAAGACCTATAGGTGAGAACGAGAAATAACCTTCTGAACACAGAAACCTAAAATTTAGGTGCTTAACTACAGCACCTCACTTTGACTTTAAAAAAAAAAAAAAAGTGCTTACTTCACCTCCCACTAGGTAACCTGCAGACAAAAATAAATTAAAAAGTCGATATAAACATATGCATACATAAGGAGAAGCTTGATGGGTAATGCTGCATGTCAAAGCCAGCTTCAGGCACTGACAAAGTGGCAGCAATGGGCAGCGCACCAGACAACACAGTACGGTCTAGCAATCATACGATGCCAGTATTTATGCTCCTATGCCCCTCACCCACTTCACAGCACTCTACTCCTTTAGGGAAAAGCCTAAATCTTCTAAATTGTTTCCCTTTGGGCTAGAATGGAGACAGTGCTTTAAAACAGTGAGTACTGCAAACCACAGTCACACAACCTTCTTACGATCTTGGTACTTTGTGAACTGTTTGAAATCCAGCACAGTGGTATTGTCTTTCTACAGTAGTACTGTTACAGTATCTACAACTATCAATAAGTATAATATCAATAGGGGTATAAAACAGCCCTGGGAAATATCAGAAAAACTGCCACCTTTGCCTGCATCCTAGAGATTTAGGGGCTGCAGCTGAGGGAGGCATCAGACCAGAACACAGATAGTGCTGAGAAGCAGTTGCATTTCAGGCCTGGGTATCACTGTCTTCCTCAATCCTTCATTCTCCAGCAGCAGCAAGAAGACGTGACATTTAGGTTTTTTACCCCACCCTCTTTCTGACCGGCTAGACATTAGCCGAGGAGACACAGGACCTGGAGTACGCTGCTGGTTAGTGACTAAATAGGATGCAGAACTATGTGATACGACCAGATTGAAGGAAAGGATCCCTCTTCTCCCACCCTCAACCCTCACACTGATCTGATCTTGAGGTATGGGAACTATTCACCCTTCTCCCAATATTGTTGCTCATCCTCCCTCACTGCTTTGAGGCAAGTAAATTTGAGACAGGCCTGAGAAGAATAAAGCACAAAAATCACAGGAAGCACATGCCTAATTAAGAATTTAGCTTGAAAGACTGAGATGAATATTCAGGTTCTCAGTCAAGGTTGTGAGGAAGATACATGCTGGCTAACATTCAGCAGAGATGAGCTCTTAAGGACCTCAGTGCCTAACACCAGTAAGCGTTGACTTTCCTTACTTTATCTGACATTCTATGAGGAAAAGTGATGCTCTGCTGTTCTTCTTGCCTCTTTCTGTCAGGTTTGTAGTTTGAACTGTCTCTGCCTCTGAGCTAAGCTTTGAAGGAACCATGAAACAATCCTAAGTCTTTGCACGTTTCAGAATTCAAATTCACAACCACCAAAAACTAGGCTGGTATTGTAGTTTGAACCTTTTGGGGGATGCTCTAATGATCACTAAAGTGCTCTATGCATGGTACCGTTAATTTTGTGGCACTATTGGAGATACCATCAGTTTCAATTTCAGCACCGAACACAGCACATGCAGCAACAGCAAAATAACTGAGCAGAGGCATAATTTTTTTTTAGTAGCAACGTTACTTTGGAAAGCTTAACTAAGCAACTTGCAAAATAAAGCCTGAATTTTTTTCAGTTATATGTTATGTACTGTTAATACATAATCTTAACTACATTCATGCTTGGGCTTGAATTTTTTTTATTCCACACTACGGATGGCTTTTCTGATGACACAATGTAATGCTGTCAGATGATTAGCTCACACTAGTCACACCAATAACTTGCTCTATCCAGGAGCTATAGAAGCCTCCAGCACTTCACAGCAACAATTGTTGCTACACTTGTAAGGAGACATCTCTGGCTTTGACATTACCAAGTTTAATAAGTTTAGTATTTCCTTGACAAAAGTACTATTCAAGGTGGCCATTCAAATAAAGTTCAGCCTATGGAGAAAGTAGGAACATATTGGAAAAGAGCACATGTACAGTAATGCAGTTACTTCATCCACATCTTAAGATTTACAGCAAATTACACTGACAGCAATAGAATTAATTTGATGCTCCCGTTATAACAGAGTGCAAGATTGGTGTTGCTTCTTGTGGGAACGTTGACTGTCTAAGCCCTATCAATTTCATGCTACTGTTGCCCCATCATCTAGACTTTTTATCTGCCATTTTATAGCCATCTGAGAATATGTCATCTCCTTACTAGGAGAATCTATTGAAAAATTTCTAAGCCTGCAATTATAAAGTCCTCTGTGCTCTAAAATCTTCAGCTGCAGATGCACAAAATTTTCACATCTGCAAACTCGGAAAAATGACATGATACAAACCAACTGTGAACATTTCAAGCTATCCGAGCAATTCTAGGAGTCAGTTTTTAATGCAAATGTAGATTACAGAATCAATTCTGCTGTAGAACATCTAATTAGAGATGGCAAGTCTAGATTCTTGAACAAGAAAGTTGCAGATTGACTCCATATCCGACATATTCTTTGCATCCAAAGGAAGAATTTATTCAGTGCAACACCATCATGGAAAATCTAATGAGAAAGTTCAGTAACTTCCACTCAAATGAAGAAACATATATACAATATTCCATATTAAATTTTTAAAACACCTGCTTGTCTACATTTTATACTACAATCACAATATCCTGGAAGTCTTATTCTGCAGTCTGCATCCACGAATAAGCAATTACCACAATGAGTTCTGCATATGGTTTTTAAAATGGAAGTACACTACCCCATCAATCACATAATGAATTCAATGCACTATGACAGTGTTTCTCATCATGGAAACGCTTGGCTGTGTTGAGTTTATAACCTTGGGAAGCACATATGGACATTTAAGTCAGTTTCAAGCACCCAAGGTTAGAATTTTGTACCAGCAATACCTGCAGGCAAAAGCACTTACAACAGGTAAAGAGCTTTTCCTACTGGCCACAACCCAAACCCAAGGTGTTACAGACTCACAGTAAGAATGGAGAAAACATACACCGAGGTCTTCAAGTGTAAGAACCAGTGAAACAGAGGGTGGTCCTCCATTAACCTGAGCCAAAACTGACATAGCTCTGCAAACTGAAGAGCAACCAGGCAATTTTATCACAGAACAATCTCACATTCCTTTCTTTTTAACTTAAGCTGATGTCAGCAGAATGGTTTTATTAGATCTTAAATCTAACACAAAGATACACCGCGTGAATTGTTCCCAGTTAGAACATTTATATATAATCAAGTACTTATGTGTCCACAAATCTTTTTTCTGATATTCTCTAGATGCGTACCTACCACAGTTCTATGTGGAAGATGTTACCACTTTGCACACTCAGCTGGAGCTTCTGCACCTCACTGGACAACACACACCCAGGAGTCCAGAACTTATTAACTCTTTCTTTCACAAGGGACATGGAACACGCTTGCACAGATCTTTTAAAGCTGACTGGAAGACAATTACTATGTCAAGTCTGCCAGAAAGAAAAAATAAAAGCTTTCACTGGTGTAGAGTTTAATATTGTCCTAATGCTGACATTTTTATGGCATTAAATATAGAACTTTTGATTGTTTAGTCTTTATGATTTTATCTCAAAATATATGGTTATGTAATTACTTTTTGTATGGTGAGACAAACCTCAACTACTATCAAGTATTTGGAGAAAGGTCCAACTGATCTTTAGGGGTTTTCTTGCAAGTAAGGCCATTTGAAAAGAGACATACACATCCTGGAAGTTGACTATCAACCAGAAGTCTAGTGTTTGGTAAGAAAACTGGCAGCAGGACTACCATTCTGAGTTTCCTCGGGTTCAAAATTGGTCACAGCCCTGCTTTTGATTTCAGACTTCCTAATTCTGAACAAACACACTCCCAAAGAAAAATGGGGCGAAGAGTCCTTTGTTATACAAAGGATAGTTAGTACACTGATATAGTAAAATGTCAGGGAGTTCTGTAGTGATGTGGCTACCTAACTTCAGAAGATGGAAATTCTGAGTCAAAGGAGGATGAAGTTTCTGTTCCTGGAATCCAGCCAAGCAATAAAACTGTTTGTAATACAATTAGAATAGTCCCTGATGGGGAAGAACAGTAGAAAGCCCAGGCAGAAAAAAAACCCTGCATACCACAACCAGAAAGGCACCTATTTTTTCAGGTCTAACATTCAACTAATGTTCAGTGGAAAGCCTGAAAAATACCAGAATGGTTATAGAATAACCATTAAGAGTATCAGAATGTCCCCAACGTGTTTAAGGAGGATTACAGCATTCCTACTGCCACTACTTGGCATGGTATTTTCACTGTCTGCAGTAAGATGTCACGCTTCGCAAGTGCTAAAATCAGGAACTGCACGCTGCCAGTAGCTTAATGATATGAAATTCTACAGGGAACATACAGTTGCTCTGACTTCTTCAGAGAGCCCAGGGCATCTTCAACATTTTTGCTAAAGAGCTGCAAGCTTTTTAAAGAATTCCATGACCACAGCTTATACTTTTCACACAATACACCACATCTGAAGCCATTATATGCTTCCCATCATCACTGTAGTGGGCATATATCTGCCTACAGTTTCAGACACTTTTTCTAATGCCTATTACGTTTTTCATTATTTTTTTGTCTTGCTTTTGAACTGTTCCGTGCCTCAAGGCAAATTATTAAGAAAAGGTCAGTTTTATCAATACTGAAAGACATACTTTGCCAGTGAAGTCTGCCACTCATAACATTTAACAGTATTTTACACCTAAGAAAAAAGTGATTCTGGTTTTCCTTTGGACAGACAGAATTCCCAAGAGGTTTCATTGATGAGATACGAAAGAAATAATTTGAAATCCCTACAAGGAAAAATGGAATGCTCACTTTCCTCTCTCCTGGACATGTACTTCACTGCAGATACTACACTATGACTGCCATCAATGCTGGTTCCATATATTTTGACAGCATCAGCTTCTTGAGAGGCATTGCTTCTCTGCTCAATACAATATTAACTACCACAAACTCAAAAGGCCCTAAAAACGTTAGGTCTGTTTCTTTCTGCGTGCTACTGGGCTACTTTGTGGAGCATTAGCCTTGCATCTTGGAACTCTGAAGGCTTTGCAACAAATTAATGTTCAAAAAGAATGTTTCTTCCAGATGAAACTGATTCATACTGTACTTGCTTTTAACATGATGGAGGCAACTTAACTTCAGGACCTTCTAAGTTAAAGGCTGGTACATGAGAATCTGGTTGGCAAAAAGCAATTCAAAGGCTATTAGCTGAATAATATATTTTGAGAAGAAAAATACTCTTTGTGTAAAAATGTGATACTAGAAATCAATGGGCTGAACATGACTGCTTCACAAGAAGTGACTGGGAATAGAGGATGGCTAGCTCCCAAGCCACTTTTTTTCCTGGTTATCTACTACAGAACAAAGCAACCTGTAACACCCAGACAATTATACTGGACTCTTATTAAATTGATCTCAAACACACTACCTGCTATTCTGTAGCAAGATCTAATACTAATAATACTAATACTAATAATCCAGAAAAGCACACTAATGTTTGTAATAGTCTGAAATACAGAGTAAAAGAAAGGATATTTCTTATTCATTGTGGATACTTTTGTTCTATTTTAACTATTTGGGAGTACATGACATATTCATAATCTCTACTGCATAATAAAATCATATATATGCTACAATGTGATGGCAACTGTGGAAGTACTAACTATACCAAAATGCAGTTGAACCAACTTCACAATCACTTCCCATTAAGTGAAATTAAGGAATCAGTCTGGACACAAGATTTCTACCCTGTAAAATGGAAGACATGGTAAAAAGTAAACAGGGCCATTAGAAAGGCTCTAGATCCCCACCATCCCATGTAGTATTTAAGCAAGGACAATCTTATTTCTGGCAGAACATTTAAATAGTTATAGCACCATAGAAGAGCTTTAGCAGAAACTATTGTGTCTACCCCTCAATAACTTACAACCTGTTGTTTGAACTTCCATGTAATATGAGAAAGAGTAGGTCCAGCCAGAATTGGACATTAGGTATCAAACTACTGTATATATTATGTCAACATAGTTTTTTGTTAGCACACAGAAATTAAAAGGATCAGCAGGTTTGTGGTTGCATGTCAGCGGTCTAAGTCAGTTTAGCGAGTTAAAATAAGGTAGTTTCATCCAATACTCCTGTTCCTTAAATATTTGCTCTTTAGTACACCTCTCAATGCACCTCCTATTCTTCCTCTTGCAACTAGCTCTCAGTTACCTGAATTCTATGACTACACTTATTTCCAATTGTCCTCTCTGTATGTAGATAATGTTTAGTCGGAGAATATGGGCCTCTCATAATGCACCTGTTCGACTCCATCTGTTGCAATATTGACTTATTGACTTTTTACTACATTGATTGCTGAAAACATAAAAATTAATGTTTCGGAGTGGATAATACAAAGAAAGCATCATTAGAGCAGAACCAGACAGTCTATCTAACCTGAACAATTTCTGTCCAGTGATAGAGGCTGGGTTAAAGACCTAATTTTAGCTAACAAATACATCTGCTGAAATTCTGCTTAACCCTCCAGTAACCTAGCATAAATAGACATAAATATTGCATTCACCAAGCATGTAGCAGGGATCAGGCAATTTTCTGCTGTATGTACATACGCAGATATACCTATAAAGCTACCTGCAGAACAAACCAAACTATATGCTCAGGGTTTGCAGAAACCTAGATATAGATCTAATTAAGCCCTAATCAAATAAAGCGGAAAAGAAAAAAGCATTAATATAGCCCAAAGTACAAAAACACAAGGCAGGGGGGGATTCACAACTCCAGGCTGCCTTGTACTAAACTGCACAGCACACCCACCCACATTTAACTGCAGCAGCTATCCTTCAACTGACCTTTGCTAGTTAAAAGGAATGCAGAAGCACTCCTAATTTGCTTCTTAACCCAAATCAGCCAAGTTAGCTTGAATCACAGCTAAAATGCAAACCAATCTAAGGATGGCCTGAACTATTTCACATTATCTATTTCACATTATCTATTACTACAGTCCAACAGAAGGGATGGTGGCTGCCAGCTGAGGGCAGAAACACTTCCAGCTGTTTGCAAAGTGACCGCATATTCTTACACTAGAGGAAATTTGTGTGGCAATAGGATCTCCCCAATAAAATAAACAAAGACCAGGAAAGTAGATAGCAGGAAGTAGTCTTCATCCTTCCCTTCAATACACAGATTGGAGTTTATCTTTCTAACCATATTTTGCATTCTTGACCCACTTTCAGTGTCTGATTTATTCTGAAATAAGTATGGCAAGCATAATTTAAAATCAGTTATCTACTACATTTAATTTATATTTTTCATGTTTCAGGTATGTCTAAATAAAAAAAAAAATTAAAAGGCAAGTTTTCACTGAATTAATGCAACCTCCTCAGAATTGTACTTAAAGGTTACCAACATTTCTTTAAAGGACTACGCACAAGAAACACAGAAGTGTAGCAATAAAATATTATTTGTTTTTTATTAGGTATCCTCACAGAAACACTACAAATTAAGTGCACTGCAGTGACTATAACGTTCAGATTTAAGACAGTATTCATAATTAATATTAAACTCCTGCCTTGTACAATTGAAGTTGCATGCTTGTTTTCTCATTACGTGATGGAATTTCTAGCATTGCTTAGTCTTAGTATGCTGTACCTATCAAACTATTTCACTGTGCTCCTCTGTCACACTTTAGTAAAATCCAATTCATGTTCAGAAGTGACCTTAAAGGGATTTAAAAAACCCCAAACAATACAATACAAATGTGGAGGTGGGAAAACACTGTTAAGATGAGCTAGGCTTAGTATTACACACATATGCTTTAAAGCTGTGATGCTTTCTGTCACAAATGCTATTAAAGAAATATTGATAGACTACACCCACCATTGTCTCTTCTATCCTATGTCCAGGAGCATGTCCTTTCCAAAATACACCACCTCCTTGACCAGCTGGCTACATTACTATACAGTTTGATAGTTATAACCCTTCTGTCTTACATTAACGAACAGTAAAAGGGATGAGTTTAATTCCTAATGCCACTTTATCAAATAACAAGTACTGACTTGAGGTACTGCCCTATCCTTCTCCTCCATAGCCACACGAAATGGGGTAAGGTAAAATGAATGTCTGGTTGTCCATGAAAAGGAACGGGGAAAGCAAGATAGCAAAGCAGTAGGATCAGTGGCAGTTCAGGCAGTGTGGAAAAGAGGTGTATTGCCAGGGATACGTGAGAGCTGTTGGAAAGTTCTACTAGAAGTTCTCAAGAGATAGTTCTTAGGTCATATAATCCTAAATCTTCTTTCCCCCTTGCCCTCCAGACATGAATTAAATTGGCCTGTTCCAGGATCTTTCACACTTTGATCCCCACTGGACTGTATGCCCTCTCAACTCCCTCTTCACAAATGCAGATTTAAATTAGAAAACTAGAGTTAGCCTTCCTGATTCAAAAGTGGGATTCAGCTCTAGATCCCCAACATCCCATATAACCATTTAAGCAACGACAATGTTATTCCTGGATGAACTTTAAACAGTTAACAGCACAGCAGAAGAGCTTTAACAGAAACTATTGATACATTCATTCACCCCTCAATAACCCATGACCTGTTGGTCAGGGAACTCATGGATATTTGAGATGGGATCAGGGTACAAAATGTGCCAATACAGTAGCTCAGCACCACTGGAAAAGGGGAGTTTCCCTCTCCCTGCATCCAGCTGCATGTCCTCACACCTACACTTAAAAGATTTCTGCAAGTTGCTTTTAACTTTTTTAACACAGCAGAGAACTATCCAAGGAAGTGTACAAGAGATGATGGAAAATTCAGGAAAACTGCTCCACTTGATTACATGCAAATAAGGCAAATTTATACCGGTGAAGACAAGCTTAGCAGCACCTTGTTATATTGTAGATATTCAGAGTCAGGCTCTACTCAAAGCACTCTGAACAGCTGTCTTACCAGCCACAGCAATTTCCTGGAGGTTCTCAAAGGAACCTTTGAAATCATCTACCATGTGTTTTCCAACATGGAAATGATATCCACAGGTACTCTAGTATAGCATATCGGATACTGAGATAGAAGACAACACTGCTTAACTTCCCAGGTAAAAGAACCATTCAACTGATATTTAAAGCTCTTCTATGGGTTTTCCCTCTTGAAGACAGCCCTGAAAGAAGATGACAGCAGATGGCACTGTATGAAATATACTATCACAAAGCAAAACCATGATGCACGTAGTTAAGAATGTTGTGTTGCAACTACAGTATGATGGAAGCATAAGGAAAAAGGGATCCTGAAGCTGACTTACCAAAGCAAAAGCTAGAAAATACAATTCAGTGATGAAACAACTATAAGCATGACATACTGGACATAAACCGTATCATCCAGTCTTCTCCCAAGCAAAAACTGGGCTTTACCGTGGGACGGTGGGGCAAGCATTGGTGAAGTAGTAGAGAATTGCAAAATTAAAGCACTAAAAATTCCTTGGTTCCTGAACATATTAAGCCATAGAAGAAAAATTACATTTGTCTTCACTAGCTGACCTGAGCCATCACGAATTAGGATAATGTTGCAAATGTTTAAGGTAGCCTCTCCAGTGTCAAAATCCATTTTCTATTTGGCAAATGAAAGATTAAAACTGCTACAGAGTAAAATGAATTGTGAGACATATGCAACAGTTTTTCAAATACTGCTTCAGACATCTGACATTAGATAAATCATTCTAGTCACCTGTATAAGAGAAACCAGTCAAAACACAGCAGCAATACCCAGATTCCTGGAAAACTCACACTTTCATGTTTCTTGTTCTAGAGTAAAGCAAGCCAAAGAGATGCCCATTTACTTTCACTGTTAACATCAATATAATAATGCCAAAGCTCCAATTTTGTTTTGCTGACTTTCTAAATTAGGAGAATTGCAACTTTAAGGCATTTTATCTATTGCCAGAGAAAGAAATAAAGGCATTTTAAAGGCCTTTAATACTCAAACTGTAAACTTGAACTGCCTTTTTCAAGATATACATTCCAAACAATATTTATGAAATTTTGAGTTAATCAACAGAACTTCCAAATGTCACTTGGGGTAAGTTTAGAATAGGAAGGAAGGAAGCACATTCAACATATGCAAGAGACTACAGAAATAAAAAGACCTGGATAAACAATGAAAAGTATTCAGGACAGGTAGGGCTTGTTTTATTATGTTTTGCTTCTGCAACAAGAAAATGGATTGCTGTATTTCCAAATCCTCTGGTTACAGCACACAAGTATTCTGTTCAACACACTGTTCTCCCAGTCAGCTGCATCCTCAAACAGGTACTTTCCATACCTAGCGTTCCTTAAAATGTCCATCTATTGCAAAGATGATAGGAATAAAAGTAAATAAAATCACATTCCTTGTTGCTGGAGTTAGCTACCATTTATAATATAACAATCACAAAAAATGAACAGAGACTGAAATAAATAAAGCAAAAAACTCACAAAACGTAGGCTGCCCAGCCATGTGTTCTAGAACAGTTTAAAATTACAATTACATGCAATTTTTCCTTTCTGCAATATCCCTTTGCTATTCAACAAACAGGATGGATGGTGCCTATGAATACAGTGAGTCACTCTTTTCAAATAAAAGTAAATAATACTGTGTAAAATGGTCTAGAAGATAATAGCAATCTCATTAAGAACACCACCAAACTCAGTGATCAAGCCAAACTTGCATCCTCAGTTGTAATGTAGTTTCCCAAGGGTTTTTTTTTGTTTGTTTGTTTTAAGTGAGGAAAGTTTTGAAAAGGTATTTTTCAATTCTGTCTTCATAGACTATCAGCTGAATGAAACTCCAACATGCTCTTTACCTAGGAAACTACCATAACCCATATAAATCAACTGCCATAGAAAATTATATTATAATCATTGTAACACCTGGAAGTAATTATCATTACAGCCCACATACCCCAGTCATTCATATTAGATGGGCTCTTTAAAAAGTAGCATATGATACTGGACTTGGGTCTCCCATAGCAGACAGACATTTTAAATACCATTTCCCACCCTGAGAAGCACTCATGTACAAACACTCAATTATACTAGTTTAAAACAGACAATTTCCTTTTCTAAAGCACAGGGATATTGCTTCACTTAATAGCAAGAACTTTTCAAGTATGAGAAGCATTTAATTCTCCATATGCCAAAGGAGCTTTTAGCCTGAGAAAGAGCAGCAGTAAGTTGGGAAATACAGAAGCTGATCTGTTTTCTTTGTCTCTATGTCCTTCAATTCATTCCTCAGGCTGCTTCAACTTATGTGAGGTGTGGTGCAGCATTAGGGTCAATTTTATAGTACCTCTCAAGCCCAGACCTACCATCCATCTACATTAAAAATACCTCAGCTTGATCGTCAACAGCAGCTCAGGTCACAAGCTCTGCTCAGCTACAGGGCCAGAAATGCAGTCTATCCATAGGACAAACTATAAATTTTACTGCAGACATGAAGCACAGAAAGACTATAGCAATACTTGTCCTAATACAAGCAAGTAGTGAGGCTGATGGTTAGAAGAAGTTTTGCTAAAGGTGTTAATAATAATAAAAATATCTGCACTTGCCTTGCTATACAGGGTACAAAAGCAGCAACTTTAACGGCTCTGCTGAGTAGAAGGAAGCTCTTAAGATGAGCCCTAAATGTTTGTACAAGGGTACCTCAAAGGGCTTGCAAGAATGGAATTTCCAAAAATTAAGGAGGAAAATCTGCAGCACATGCACAGACTGACATTAAATGGGAAATAACCTGACTAAATCAGATGAGATTCTTGTGGAACAAGAAATATGCCTCCCTAAACCCAGACTAGCCCCATCCCATTACCTACAGGATTTTGCATTTTCCCCACTAGCTTTACTGTCCAAAATTTTTACTCTCCCTTTCCCCCACCAGTTCAACATGAAAAAATTAAAAGCATGAGTATTAGGATTACAGGCTGCCAAAACCAGAGACTATTAGAGAGAATTATGATAGGAAGCAAAAGGTAACCTTTATAACCCACCCTAACCCTATGTAATCAAATCAAACTTCTGTTTAAAAACCAGAACATATTAAGCCGCTCAAATAATAGGAAATCTGCCAAGAAAAGTCCATTCAAGGATTTTCATCATAGCATTGGTCTAGCTAGTCAAGTGTTTGTGAGTATTCACTGAAGGCCATTTAAAAAACTCCCATGGCATTAAAAGCTAAACTTCCCGGTTCAGTTCAACCCAGCCTCCATAAAACATTCCAATACATTTTCCTTTTCAAGTTTCATTCTGCTATCCACAAATCAATAAAAGGGTCAACACTTCGCAAGCGTTCTGTCTTACTCCTATGTTTTCCAAAAGAAGACTATAGGGATAGTCTCTGTACTCAACCATACTCTGCATGTGTTTTATGAACACTGCCCCACCTACCTTCTCATTCACAACCCCACGTGAAGCTTGACAAGTTTTTCACCCCAATTACAAATTGTGCAAGTGAAAAAAGAAACAAAACCTGCTAAGTAAAGATGGTAGAGAACAACAGCAGAGATGGAGCAGAAGTTTCATTCTCACATTAATGTTATTTTATGAGGCCACGTGGTGAACCGCTTTCCAGCTGCAGACTAACTGATCAAATCTAGCCCAAGGTCTCCCCACTCAGAAAGCACAGTCTTTGTTATGCCTTCAACTCTGTCCAATATTCTTTTTCCAGACCTCCCTCCTTCCATTAATTTTTTTTTTAAATATTTACCTATTTTTGCAATTTCCTAAGCAGTGGATTTCAGCGCAGTCACATCTTCTTGACTTTTAACACAGTATCGACCTTCTAAAGTTTACTTGGCTTCAAAACAGCACCTTCCAAGTACATAAACAAGGAAAGGCTGTTCAAGTCCCTGGACATACAGGACTTGCAATCTAGAAAGCCCCAAAACCCAGGGACTGACCTGTACTAACATAGTTTCTCAAGCCACTTTATACTGCAATAGATGTGATCAAAAAAGATGCCTGATCTGGATCTTCCTTACAAAAGAGGAGGGAAGGGGAAGATACCTGGCAGGCTACTCTCCAAGAACATAAAAATCTCTGAACTTGCCCTTCATGAACAGAAAGGCCTCACTAAATCATTTGGAGACTATACTAGAATATTTTTCCAACTATAATAAAATGGGTGAAATGAGTTTGAGCTACCTGGCTACCTGAAATCCTGCTAAAATTATTAGTATTACTAGGGTATGAAAAACTTCCATCATTCAAATGTAATATGTCAGTATGTTATGTTTAGGAAAAAAAGTCACAAAATACTTAATCCAACTGTTCATTACAAGTACACAATCTTTTAAAATATATTCATATAAAATAGAAATAGATTGATTACTTCTTATTTCAAAGAATGAAAAAGCTTGTGAGTTAAGACGCTGTAGTTAGGTTTTTAATATGAATCTCATGACATTTGCAACATCTCAAAATCAATCTAAAGTGACTATATTAAAACTGGACTGGAATCAAATGTTTTCCCAAGGTCTGAAAGTTGTCAGAGATTATAAACAAAAGGAAGTGTTTGGGAAAAGAACCCTAAAGTGAGTGAGAAATGTTTCCTAAACAGATCCACATCCATGTACTCACCTTTGACAAGATTATGTGATGGGCTGAAAGACTCCAGAAGGATAGCAGTTTGGAAATGACAGTGGCTGCCACCCCTCAAGAACACATTTACCAAGCAATCTGCTATTTGCCCAGCAAGAAGTCTCTAGCAGCTAAGCAATGGCCAGATGTATTATCTGGGTGGACCACATCTGACCAGAGCCTAAAGACTGCGCATTGTTGATTGAGATTATGAACGCTAGCATCCTCTTTGCATTTTTCCCCCCTTATGAACATCAGCTTAAAGTACCCTCATTCACTGCTACATACCCCCTTTTTTGTCACTCCTGTTGCTCCAGTATCTTAACACATTCTGGTTTTATAAGTATACGTGTCTCCACCCTATCACTCAATCCCAGTTTACCCTCTAAAACCAGTTGCTATTTACATTCCCTCTCAAAATTCATACTTTTCCTCAAAAAGAAGAAAATAAACTGCAACATAAAAACTGATGGTGGGCAGGCTCTGGGAACTCAAATGTTACAGTATTTTGACAATTCATCTCAGTGAATCAACCCACCGTGACTGCTTTAGAGGAAGCACAAAGAAAAAAGCAGGACTGCACTGTGGGTGATGGAAGAGAACTCCTACTCCAGAAGGCAACCATTGAATCGGCTAACTACAACACAAACCCACAGCCTTACTCTCTCCCAATGAAATCAATGCATTTACACAACCTCCGGTGTTTGAGCAGTTCCATACACCATTTGTAATATTCACTTGAGTCACACTTTGTATTGTAATGAAGCTTTCATATCATATTTATAGGTGTTAAATTAAATTTTCATTAATAAGAAAAGTTCATAACGTCTAAAGAATCCATCTAGCAAGCATGATTTGAGCCTAGCAAAACCTGTCTTTTTGGCTGCGTGCAACATAAAATCCTAACTTCCTTTAACTTGCCTGCCTCTGAAATGCAAGCAATGACACCAACCTCATATTCATTTTCACCAGTTCATCCCCATTCACCAAAGCCTGCTAATGGTCAACGATGGTATCAGTGACAAGAAGGTGGATTGCTACCATATATATAAACCATACTTCCCACTAGCACAATTAAGTTACCTCAGTGAGGTTTGATAAACAATGGTCACCCTGATGACAGTTAAAAAGCTGGTGGTTTGAGCAATTGGTGGTGTTGGTTTGGAAGAGGCAAAGACGTATATGACATGGTGGTAGTGCTGTTCAGTACCAGGACAATAGGAAACAAGATTCCTGGCAGCAGTACGTAGGCAAACGTAACGAAGGTCACACTAGTGCTCCATCCTGAACATGCAAATGGTATGGAGAGGGTCTCACGCGCAGACACAGGAGCTTCTTCATTCCAGCTTAAACCAGTTTTCACTCCTGAGGCAACTGGCATTAATCTGGTGCTTAGCAAGCTGTTAAAATTCTCAGGGAAAGACGAAAGTTTGATTTAATGTCATGAGATATGATTAATGATTCAGATACAGTTCTTACATGTACAACAATGCTAAGAACTGTGCAAACTGAATGAATGTTACTATTTTGATAGCACTCTCCGAAGACTACTGATGTACCAGGTTGTTACCATTTTAGTAGTAGTATCAGGATGCAATGGTCTTGCTAGATATATCTAACCTTACATGTATATACATATATATACACACAGACATATAGATTATTCTGTGCATATATATATGATATAAGCAGTCAAATGAAACAGCTCATGGACACACTGGAGCTTTATTTTTGACTAAACCAGTGCATAGAAAGTAGTCCTGGTTCAAGCACTCCATACTTTTTATTGCCTTGGTTCAGCACCCATGCTGGCATTTAAGGCAACATCTGACAGAAAGAATGACCTCGCTTGATAACCGAGTTAAACACGCTGTTCTACTTTCATGAGAGTTTTCACCGTACACTTGTATATACATGTAGCACAGAAATTATGCTCTTGGTCTACACAGCTGCCAAACCAACCAACAGATGAACCAAATTTCAGGCATGAAACCTGTCCATCCCAATGTACCATCGCTGTCCATTTTTCATGTTCCTGGCCGGATAATAAAATCCTGAAGTTAAATGCTGTCAATAGCTCAGCTTAAATTCAGTGCTGACTGACTTCACATATCAGCTTATCTTGCCAAAAAGCACACACATTTTTCAAAGTCTCTGGACCAGCTGAGTACAGAAGTTAAACAAGACATGAGAAACAAATCAAAATAAGTGGCAATACTATACAAAGGGGGGGTGGGGGGCAGCGGATGTAATCC
>JAVJGJ010000047.1:101238060-101260723 GCA_035590215.1 Microhierax caerulescens
GAGGGCAGAGCCGGGGAGCCGCGGGCGCGCAGACGGCGCTAGGGGGTCGCGCTCGCTCCGCGGGCGCAGGCCGGAGGGGCCGGTCGGGCGCACGGGGTGGAGGGCCGGGCCCCCCCCTCCCCAGCGGTTTGACGTTGCCGCCCTCCACTCCAGCGCGGGAGGAGTCAGCAGGGTCGCGAGGAGAAGGGGAGGGGGCAGGGTGGAGGGACCAATCCCTGCAGTAGCCCTGCTAACAGGAACTGCATGACGGCCTGTCGCAGAGCGACAGGTATTTAAAAGGGGCGGGGCGAGACCAGACAGCCAATCGGAGCGGCGGGATTGAAGGCGTGGCGGCGCGCGAAGGGGAGGTGGCGCTCACTGCCAGCCATTGGGGGGGGGGAAATAAAAGGAAAAAAAAAAGGGGCAGCGGTGACTGGCGGCGGTTTGTTCCAATCGGAGTGAGGCCTGCGAGTCACGTGGGTGCCCTCAGGAGCGGCCGTCACCGCTGGCGGCCCCTGGTGCTGTGCCCGGGCGCTGCAGTGCGTGTGGGCCGGCGGGGCGGCACCGCTCCCGGCGTGCTCTGCTCGGGGGCGCCCGGAGCGGAGGCTGCCGGGAGTCGTAGTCTGTGTAGCGGGGGCGTGCCCGCACCCCTGAGCGCGCGGGGACTGCCCTAACGGTTGGTTGCAACGGCGCCAACGGCCGCCGTCTCTCAGGGGAGCCCTGTGGCGCCGCCCGCGGCGGGGCGTGCGTGGCAGCGGCGGCACCACCAGCTGGCCCTGGGCAGGCGTTAAGCGCTGTTTACCCGCCTCTCAGCTCTGGAGCCCGTTTGTCCCTCATGCTGTGAGTCTGCTCTTCGATACTGCGCCGCCTTGGGGCTCGCCTCCCTCTGATGGCGTTTGTTTCAAATGTGTAATTACCCCGTTGGAAACGGTGTTGGCCGTAGTACGCGTTGTGCCAGAGCCGCCCCTCAGGCGGCTGGGAAGGGTAGCAGGGGGCAAAGCCTGGCCAAGGCCGGGGGGAGCTCCCTGCCCTCACCCCGCTGCAGACACCTGCAGGGCGCCCGGGCCCACCTGCCCCTGCCGGGAGTGCTTCCAGGCCGGTGCAGAGGCCAGCAAATGGAAACTTTGAGTTTGCTTTTTCTTTTTTTTGTAAGTGACTTCTCTTTTAGGAGTTTTCATAATGAAATGCTATTTGGGAGTCCTGTAACTTCCTCAAATATTTTGTGAAACCTGTGGTTACAGAGAGAATGAAGGAAATGAAAAGTGACTGGTGTTTTGCAGTCGTGTTTTTAGAATGGTTATGCTGACCTTCATTCTACTCTGAGCTGGCAGAAGACTGCCTGCTTTTGGAAGTATGGTACTAAACACAGGCAAAATTAAAAAAAAATCAACGTGATTATTTGCAGCATTTACACCAACAACTTATTTTGTGACTTTTTTGTAGGGTGATGTTTTTCAAATTAAATAGCTTGGGTTTTGTTGTCTTGGCTCTAGGCATTCCCTTTGATACACAAACATGGCTCTTCAGAGGTCCTGAAGATTTGCAGTTCAATTTCACTGATATCATTGGGGAATGCACTGGGCCTTAGCTAACTAATACCGTTCTAATTAGTCCTTGCTATTGCCTCTGGTTTTATTTCATTCGCCAGAGGAAAAAAACAGTGTACTTGGTAAGCAAAGTGGAAGCCTTTCTATTAAAGTTGTTCTTTTAGTGGGAAACTGTTTAACCATTTGTAGAGCATGTAACTATTTTTCCTCAATCCTTGCATTAATTAACAGCTGTGACTTGGTCACCAGGTTTGAAAGCAGACTTACTGTAAGGCGTGCATGTGTGTATTTTAAGATGAGCACTTCAATACACTGTTGCTCTTAAAGGACTCCATTTTACATACTTTTTTTAGAATGAGGCTTAGGAAAGCATCCAGAAAAATTTGAGGGTTCAGTTTTGCCAAACCTGGCTTCTAAAAGGCCATGGGTTTTGTTTGGTAGGATTTTTTTAATTTGTTTGGAGTTTTTTTAATACATGTTCTTTCTTACTCTTGTTTAAATAGACCAGTATGTTTAACAAGTTAAACATTTGACCCTTTTCTAGTGGTGTTAGGCTTTTTTAATGAGCTGACCAACTGGCATTTTAAGTGAAGGATTATTTATTTATTTTTAATTGGCTCATGAACAAAGAGTAAATATGACTAGGAATTTGCAACTATCAAGTGTTTTTCTAAAAGACATTGACTGATTTTACAACATGTTTAGTGCCGGTGTACTTTTCTGAAATGACAATGCAGTATTTCCATTCTCACAGTTGGGATTCTGTCTTTTCATAACAGCAGTTCAAGCTTAATGCAGTAGAGGAGCTGCTTTAAATGGTGTTGTAGATAGAATACCTATGTCTTTTCTTCTTCCCCGACCATTTCTCTTGATATTATTAAAGGGCTAAAAAGGATTGATGATTCATGTCAGCTGGAAAAAATGTGTATATCAGAACTTATTTTTATGTAAAATTCAGTATCAATGTTAACTTCACTTGATTTGAAATCTGGTTTACTTAAAAATTATTGCAGATTGTGGTGTGGATAAGGTTATATTGTGTTTACTTTAAATTTCACTGCTATAACTTTTACATCCAGCAGGGTGGTTATATCATTCTGACTGACTATACAGACAGAGTTAAATCAGACAATTTCCAGAGCCATAGACAAGCCCAGCCAATGTGATTTATTTGAATGCTGACTAATGGTAAAGTGCTGCTTCGTTGTTGGTAACAAGTGATATTGTTTCCTATTAATTTTCAAACTGTTCAAAAATCTGTACTGTTGAATACCTCAGAGTTTGGGCAATGAAATTTAGCAGCAGAAAAAGCACAGTTCTAGTAAAAGCTTTTGTTAGTGTGTCAGTAAATATATTTGAAGTTTTGTATGAAATGAGTTTTAGTAGTCTTACAAAAAGATTGATCAAAAAAATGCAAACAGATAGGAAATTCATGGACTCCTATA
This sequence comes from Microhierax caerulescens, assembly GCA_035590215.1. NCBI lineage: Eukaryota > Metazoa > Chordata > Aves > Falconiformes > Falconidae > Microhierax > Microhierax caerulescens. The sequence goes on from JAVJGJ010000047.1 coordinate 101,241,032, forward strand.
GTTAGATGCAAGGATTCAATGATTTTGATACTATACTGCCATGACAGCAATGGAAAGTTCATTTCTGTAGAGGAGATGCAAAACATGTTTACTGAAAACTGCATTCAACCCGTATTAATAGCTTGATGGGGAAAGAGGTTTTTAATCTCCTTTTTCTTTTTTTTTACTTACCCCACCCCGCCCCCATCCTCCTGTGCTCTCCCATTTGTTTTGAGGTACTTTGGTTTGATTTGTTCCACTGCATGTGGTAGTGTTTTCTTTGAACAACAACAAAAAAAGAAACACCACAAAAATGTCCAGATTAGTGACTGAAGGAGTTGACTTTGTGTAGTAGTTATGAACCATGTTGCATATAGAAAATAAAATTCCTATTCTGAGCATGTAAAATAATAGCCAAATGCCTTAAGGGGGGAAAAAAAAATCTTATTTCATTTCCAAACTTCCTTAATAACAGAATAATTCAGGAGATAATGCCAAGTGCAGAATCTACGTTATGGCTGTACAAACCAGAACATCTTGAAAGTTGTGGAGCAGCATACAGGAAAATGTCACTTGAGAGTTCCTTGTTCTTTAACACAGCTACCATGTCCCACTGATGTTCAGTCTACTATTAAAAGAATGGCAAACAAAATTTATGCAGAAAAAACTGCACATGGACACATCTGGGTAACAAATTATTAATGAGAAGTACAAGCTTATGGTTGGTGGGAACAGTTAATACTTTTCACCAAACTTTATTGGCAACAATTCAGCAGTTTATCAACAGGAGTAGGTACCTTAGTTTAGACAGGTGTTTGAAGAGCAATTCAGGTTCCAACTTTGTAGTCTTGCAGATGAACAAGTTAGTAAGTTTGGTGTTAAGGATTTTTTAGGATGGCCATAGAGATTAATGATACAATCAATACTTCCCGAACTGCAGAATATTATAATGTAAGTAGCACAGTTGAGTGTAACTTGATGTGGCAGAGGGTGCCTGATTTCAGTGATGTACTCAGATGGTCATTGTTTAAAAATGTATGACAGTGTTTAAATGAGAGAAAGCATAATGCTATTGCATATAATTATCCCTGAGAATCTCAAGTTTCATGTATTTAAAAAATAACTATCTATTAGTCTCCATATAGACAAAATTACGTGAGTTTAAGATAATTTTAAAATCAGTTTAGTTCAACAGGTGCAACTCTTTGTGGAATTGCATAAATAAATTAATCCAGCTGTAAACTGATACAAGGTTGTCTACAAAGAGCTTTGCACCTATTTAACTGTCATGAGGTTTCTAATTGCTCTGAATTAAAACAGCCCAACTCTTGTGTTTAGGCAAGGCCTTCACCCAGCATGTATTTCAGTAACAGTAGAAAATTGACTTAATCCTGACATTGTTCTACTGGTGATTTCTCCTTTTCCTTTCCAATAATTTAGATGTGTTGACATTCCTGTTCTGCTTCTCCTGTCTTAATTATCCTACTTAATTTCCCTTTTCTATGACCTGAACAGCGGTAAAAACCATGCTGGCTTGCACACACAGGCCTGCAAGGTATTACAATACTTTCTGCTCTCCCCAACCAAGCCCTGGCATACTCTGCTGCTGCCAGCACCTTTTTTGTCAACCTTGTCTTCACTTCTTGTGAAGAAATGGAGCTTTTCCCTCTGGTGGGCTGGTACCACCTCTGCAAAGTTTCATGCCTTGTTAGAAAAACTGAGGGAGAGGCACACACTGAGACTTTCTTTAAATAAATAAAAATATACCATACTCAAATTATAGATGTGTATATTCTAACCCACATCCATAAGTGCTGTGCAACATTTAAAACCTGCGGACTTCTGAAGTCCGTTTCTTGAAGTGTTGTGTGTTGTCACCTCTAGTGTTTGCAAGCACCTTAATGAGAACTTGGTTGTTCTTAGCAAATGCTGCAGCCAGATGTTTTTGCAAAACTTTTGTTTTATTCCTTCTTGTAAGAAGAGATGTGCTGCCTTTGGGATGATCAACAAAACCAAAATTTTAAGAAAGGCCGTTTTCTTCTGGGACATCACTAAATGGCCCATCAAATAGCTGAACAGTGGTGTTTAGCATGTAAATGTTAAGTTCCCAGAAGCCGTAGATACTGGGTCTTATTAAAATGTTATGTTGGAACAGCAAAGCTGCTAAGGGAACCGGCTGGAGGGTAAGTCTAACCTCTGAGGAGTGAGAGATATATCCATTTCAAATATATGGGATCTGTTACTGCTTAGTTGCGATTAAGGTGAATTTTGACACTGGATTCAAGTGAGAGGGGAGAGCAGAACACAGGAAAGCAGCATTCTGGTGTTAGCTGTAACACCAGCTGCATGTTACAGCATCAAGTAAGATGTGGAAACAGCAAAGAGCAGAGGGACAGAGGAAAGAAAACTGGTTTTATGTTGTTGTTTAAAGCCTGTTGAAATCTGTGGGCGTTATTTGTTGGTTTTTGACCACCCTTCAGTTGTATTTTTCTTCATTGCCTTCCTCAGACCAGAACATTCCACAGAGTTCCTGGTAGCAATTGAATGTAGGGGAAGGGGAGGAAGGTATTGTTTGCACGTTGTCTGTGAACTGTTACCATAGTTCATCAAAGCTTAACTCTTCTGATTGTAGTTTGGCTTATAAATTTGAGCAAGTTGTTCAAGGTGGTAAGTTCTACAGTACTGAAGATACTTCAGTATCTAATTCAGTAGGGAAAAAAAAAAAAGTAATGGTAAATTATAGTATCAGCAAAGGATTCCCCATGCCTGAAAATGTCTCTGAGTATTGTGCAATGTTTTTCTATAATTGGGCTTGTAGTCCAAACTTGCATAGCCTTGAGGAAAAAGGAGTTTACAAAGAATTGTTTCTAGTGCTTTTCTGTTGCTAGCAATTCAAACTAATTGTCGTCTTGCTGTTTTCTAGACTACTTGGAGATATTTTTCTCTTCAACTGCTGCATTAATAACTGCATCAGAATTACAAAGGAGTTTTAAGTCATTTTCTTGTAGAGTGAAATGTGCCAAAATGCACAATGCAATACAAAACAGGAGTTTATGGGTGATTTGGGATAAGGTAATTTCAGCCCATCCTCACATACAGATCTGAAGTGAGGACTGCATCACTGTTGAGAAGAGAATTCAGCAATGACTACTTTATGACTTTGTATGACTTGTATTTTTTTGGCTGGCATCAAATGATTAGAGGCTTCAAAAGTGGAAAGACTGCTGTATTGCAGAAAAGTTAAAGAGGCATTTAGTGACTTCTGTCCACGTGTGAACTGAGGCACAGTGGTCTGTGATGTCTAATCTGTAGGCCTTTGGTTCTTGCCACAGGAATCTCTTTTTGTAAATGACTGTAGCACTTGAATCTGAGATTTATTGTTATCCAGCTGAATTTCTGGCATGTGTTTTTGATATTTTTTTAATCATAGATTTATCTGGAACAATGAATCTTAATGTTTAAAACCCTATCCTGAGAAAACTGCTCCCACAATAATTAATCCTTACTGCTAAAGTCTCTTTTTATGCATCCCTCCTTTAAATATTTGTTCCACTTTTGTAGGTCTTAGGACACTAAAATCCATATTGATACTGATATGTGCTCCCAGACTTAAAAACCCAATTAGTATTTCAAATTAATCTCCTAAAAGAGAATTTCTAACTGCAAAATGAAAGCAGCCACATAAACCTGATGCAAAAATAAAGATCCTTTTCTTATTTGACTATATAAGAAGTGCGACTGCAGAAACAGGACAAGAGGATGCCAAAGCACCTGAGCCACTGTTCAAGGCAGATACTTGCAGGGCATATTGGACCAGTTATGTGTCTATTACGTGCCCTGTTTTCCTTCCTTGAGGTAGCAATTAGCCTAACGTAACAAACCATCTCATAACTTTAAAAAGCCTCTGTTGTTTTCTGGTGTGAATTCTGTCCTCTAGAACTTGTTTTTTCCTCTTACGCTCTCTGTACTTCTGCATTTAAAAACACTTTGGGGGGTTGCACGAAATTGTCTTTAACACGAAGATACAAAAATGCCTTAAAAATGCTGATTTAATAGCTCCCCTGGTACATGCGTACTGTCTGCCTGTCTTCTCCCCCATCTTTTTGAGATTTTTGTCTCATTTTTACAGGGAGCCGGTGTTGCTTAAGACCATCCAAAGTTACTGGCACCTGTGTGGTAACTCTCATGTCAGTATTTCTTTTTTCTGAGAGAGAACAGATGCACATTGGTTTTGCACAAAGGAGTATGTTCAGCATTGCTTTAGCTTCTTTATGCCGTGGAGATCACACAGTAGGCATAGCCAGACTGTTGGCCTTCAAAGTCATGGGGATGAGAGATGAACAAATCTTCCAACTGTTCCCTGTACTGGTGCCTAAAGTGTGGACCACTATGTACAGTATCAAAATTTATCCCAAGAGCCTTTTCAATCACATAATCTATCATGTCAGACATACATTATTAAGGTGGGGGGCAGCAGCAGGGGCGGACGCACCAGGATAGCACCAGCATCCAAACTGTATGAGAGCTTCCATGCTTACTCTTCTCTTCTGTCATCTAACAGACACACAATGTCATGAAGACCTTTTGTGAATTTGTGAACTAAATTTGTGAATGTAGTTGCTGTCTGTTAAGTGCATGGTATAAAGTTCAATTCTATGAGAATTGAAGGCTGGAGTATCTGTCATGGAGCAGTTCCTCCCCTTCCTCAGTCCTCCTCTGACTTTGGCGTTCCCTCTGTTGTTTCTAATCTTTTTTGTTCCCTCCTCCTCTGTCTAGCTGGTGTTTTCTTCTCTCTTAGACATGTTTTCATAAAAGTGCCGCTGACTTGGCTGATAAACTCAGCCTTGACCTGCAGTGGGTCCATTGCAAAGCTGTCTGGAACCACTTGTGTCCAGCATATGGCAGCCCCTGACCTCTCCCTATAGAGGCTGTCCCTCCAGTCTCCCCATTACCAAAATCTTGCTACATGCACCCAATATAGATTTCCAAGTCCACATAGGCAAACTGGATAGGGAATGTGACCAAGCTATCTGCATCACAGTATCTTTTTGCTGATTACCAGAAATTTTTTACTTTATTCAAAGGTCTTTTTATTACTTACTATTCTTGTTTGTAAAACACCACACATTAAATATTACAGAATCATAGAATCATTTAGGTTGGAAAAGACCCAGAGGCTGTATGCATTTGTGGAGTCACACAACTTTTTCTTTTGAGAGGATGTTATTTATTAATATTGAGAATAAATTCAGGAATTTCTAAGATAATGGGCTCTCTTAGAGAAAATACCCCCATTATCTTGACATACAATGTTCTTTAATTTGCTGAATCGGTTTTACTTACATCTCCTTCATGTGACTTCCACTTGAAGTAAAGATACACTCTGTTGGTTTTATTGCAGGCAGATGGTAAGATTTGTGTGGAAATCCTAGGCAATTTTTATTGGGCTGTTAATTACTGGCATTTGAATTATTAGGCATGGTAATCTTTTCTTATTTCTGCAACAATTATCCTTCTTCTGGAGAGAAACGTGACTTGTATTAGTCTGTAACTTCCTAGGTTTCTTCATTAACTCATTGTGTCAGGTAACAACAGGGCGAAGACTGTTCAAATGCTCTTTTAACAGCATTAGAGTAATTTTGTCAGGCTTGGGAAAGTTTCATTGTAGTGACTCCACCCTCCTGTGGCCTGTAACTTAGTGGGCACTGTCCTAACCTGAACTGTCAAGTATAAGTTTTATGTGGTTTCTTCTAATGTGATAAGAGCAAATTTTTATCAATACAGTCAATACTGGCTCTCACTGCTAGAAACTAGGAAAGCTGTGAATATTAAGTGCAAAGACTGACCATCTTTTACTTAATTCTCTCTTTTAGTTGAGAGAGAGATATGCTTCTGAAGATCAGCCAGATCCCCCAGAGTATTATAAGCACTGTCTGTCAGCATAATACAATTATGTTGTGTACTATAGAGACTCCTAAACGTTCAGAAATGCAAGGTCAAACCCTGAGTGCTTTTAGGTGTTTAGTCCTGAATCGTATCCATTTATGATGGCAAAGAGTTTTCTGTCTGTCACATATTGGAACAACTTGAAGAATGATAGACCCCCAGTGGGATGAAAAAATGAAATATCAATATTTCAGTTCCTCTGTCTCCATATAGTAGTAGTATCCTATTTAGTCAACTATGTAGTCAACGTCATGGCACCTAGTTTCTTGACAAGGAAGCATTCAGCTTCCTAAGCACTAGTGCTAGGTAGGTCTGTAAGAAACGTATACGTAAGCTTTCCTTTTCTCCAAGATGAGAGATAGAATTGTAGCTTGTTCCACCCATCCTTAAGAAATAAATACCTTTCAATATAGGTTTTAAATATGGTAATTAGACATTCTTGTGCTTTATCTCAAGTTCATTTTGGAAGCAATAATCTCATCTTTCCTAATCATTGATTTTTATTAACTGTTGGGAAGGCACCCTTTTTGTGTATTGGGAATTAACAGTAATTAGGTTCTATCTCACTAAAGCACTCCTATGTAAACCATTTCACCTCTTGTTTAACTGAGAAACTGAATGTGGAAAGGCTTAATGTTAACAAGGAAAGAACGAATATTTAAATTGGCCAGAATGGTATTATGGCTCTTCTGAGCCTCTTGGTACATAGTTATTGGCATTGCCCCCTTTCTTGTGCTCATGTAGTCCTTATTTGCAGGCATCTGCAAGGCTTGAGAAATGCTCTGGAGTTATAAATAAAACACAGGCAGCAGAGTTGAGATGTTAAGTGTTCAAAACAAGCTCATCAGTGTATATATGTCACAAGCAAACAAACACTGTGTTTCTACCCGTGTATCTAGTCAGTTCTGAATTTTTGGAAAGATACAGTTTCTTAGGCCTAATTTACATGTGGTAGAGCTTTTTCCTGCTGGAGGAACAGAGCCACAGGGGCCAGTTCTTCCGGTAACAACGCTGTTTACAGATTTCAAAGTGTGGTCAGTGGGTCCCCATCGTGGCTGCCTATAAGGAGTTTGCAAAAGGACCAGTACCAATGACCTTAGATTGACTATGGAGAAATAAATCTTCACTGAAAAACTTCTTGGGGTATAAAAATTGAAAAGGACTGAAAACAGCTATTCTGTTGCAGTGTTTGTGCTCTTGGTCTAGTACAAGGTTTTCTCCTGTGAACGAGGAGCTGCCCCAGTCCTGCCTGCTGATGAATAGTTCACATGTAGAGTAAAACAACTGTAAGGATGTGTATTGCGATAGTGTATACATAGTGTTTACATTCTAGACTCTGCTTTGAATGTCTGTCCCTAAAACTAGTAAAATCTACTTTTCTTAGGGCTCTGAAGAACAGAGTACTGCAGATTGACATATGTTTTTGTTTGATGGAGATGAACTTCTGTCCTTAAACCATAATACCAAATAGTCCAAAATATCCTGCACTTCAGCTGTGTTGCCAGGGTACTGACTGTGATACCTGAAGCAGAAAGGAAGAAAACTATGATCATAGTTGTGCAAGACTTCAATTGTTTAAATCCCAAACTTTTATCTGTGACTGTGGTGGAGGGAAAAGAAAAATGCCTGTGCCTTAAGGAGCACGTATGAAATCCTAATCAGCAGGAGCATTCTTGGTGCTTAGCTACCTGGTTAATCTAAACAACTTGCCTACAGTAATAAAGTTAAGCATTTCTTGCTGTGAGTTTTCAAATTCTTTTGAAGATAGAGTTGCTTGGATTCTGACTGGGATGAATCCATGACAGAAGAATGGAGACTGAAAGGAGAAAAATTTGTAGATTTTCCTGTGAAGGTTTCAGTCTAGGTGAGTTCAAGTGCTGCCAGAGCACACTTAATGGTGACATATGTGTTAAGACTTGTGTCTTTTATATCATGTCCTTCCTAGAAGCAAGGAAGATGCTGCTGTTGCTGACTATTAATCAGAATCAGAGTGCTTCTTGCACTCTTGCTTCTTCTTGCAGAAGCACTTTGGTTTAGGTATTGGATCAAGAAAACATCTTTCTTGACATTTTTCTAGGTATGTTGTTCCCAATCTCATTTTTTTCTAGGAAAATTAACACAAGAACTGTGATGTAGAAAAAAATAATAAAATTGTTGTGCTCCCTTTAAGAGATCAGGTTGCCTTGGATATTTGTAGTTTGGTTATATATCTGGATATAACAAACGGACAGTTTTGAGGATTCTCTCTAACAATGGATGGGTGAGGATATCCCTGCAGAATCTCGATGATGGGAGAGAAGTTGCTTACAAGCTGGTAATATTTTTATAAGATCCATTTTTATAAAATCTATGTTGGCCTGTTTTTTGAAGACAGTAGTTTTAAAATTGTTGAAATGTGTAAGCCTTAGTTGAGCACTTAAGCTTGTATTTTTCTGTAAGCATGTGAATAGCTCTCTTAAAGTGCATAGAGCTAATCTTGCACTGAAGTGTTTTGCTGAATTGAGTCCCTAAAGAATTGAATGCATGCAAAGAAAAATATATCAAAATATATAAGCATTTTTCCCAGGTTTGGTGAAAATACTTTTGCTTTCTGTATGTGCTTCTTAGTATATGTTTCCCTTGAATGCAGTTTGAATATAATTCTGCTGTTCAGCAACCCAGATGCAAGAAGCATAACATAAATACCTTTCCCTTCCCTCCCCCTCCCTCCCTCAAAGTTGCATTTGGCAAGTGTATCATGATATATATTGATGTTACTGTTTTATTAAGGATTTATAAAATGCTGGACAGTAATAAGGTACCTTTCAACAGCCTAAGGGCTGGATTTGTGCACTGTTCCATACTGTTACATAAGCACAGAGAAAGTGCAAGGCATCACCTGCCCTCCTACTCCAATCCAATATAATACTAGTCATTGTGCTCAAGAAACTCTATTATCACTCTGAAACAGGATTAAGCCACTGATGTCAGTAAGAGAGTTATTCATAATTTATTTTGGAAGAATCAGCCCACAGAAGTAGATCTCAGATTATTTTTGGTGATAGGCGTGTATATACTCTCAAGTAGAGGCATGGGATGTATCCTGAGGGAGGTGAGTGTGTGAGGAACCCAAAGTTACTCAAGGCCCACCCAACTGTAATAAAGAGTAGCTGATAGGCACAGCCCAGTTACTACTCTTTCTGTCCTATAGGAAACTCTCTGTGGTTCCAGTATATGACCCTTTTATTCCCTGGGGACAGGACAATGCAATAGCTGGGGCTTTTATCACTCCAGAGGCAGCCACAGCTCTCTGCTGTAACAGGCGAGTAGCTGGGGTCACGCAGAGCATTATCTGCTAACATTTCCAGGGAAGGATTTGCATTTGGGCTCCCAGGAGTGTCTCAGGCTGCACTCCCTGTTGGGGCAGGGATCGATAACTGAGATTCCCTGTTCAGTGTCTTTTTTTCTTTTGGATTGTAGGTGGCCTGAATTGCATGGCAGAGCAGCTTTCTCTTAAGTGGCTGTAGGTGGAGCTCAAAGTGGTAATGCTAACTTTAGACATTTTGGCAAATATCCCAGGTGAGACTGGGAAGACTCCAGGCCACTGTGTCATTTCAGGAATTCTTACTGATGTGATCAATAATGTATTGCTTTAACTTGACTAGTAGATATACAACTCAAATCAGGCTTAAATAGTTATTGTGTGACCTTCATTTGCCTGTATGACTTTGGTATGACTTTGCTGTTTCACTTTGCTGGGCCTATAGCAAGTTGTGTTAGACAGGGATCAAATGTAAGTATGTCAGGAAGGGTAATGTTTTAGAAGTGTAAATATTATATAGTACTTGTGAAAAGGTACTTAAATCTAAAGAATTGATTTTATTTTGTTGCAATTTTAGAACCATTAGTGGACTTGTCGGACTTTTCAACCTTATTATCTCCCAGAATAATGAAGGACAGAGTTTTCATAGGATGCTTATTTTCATAAGATGCTTGTTTTCATTTTATTAAAACAAACAAACAAACATAATTGGTCATCTTCATGTACTATATGATTCATGGAATCTAGAGATAGGAAAGACCTGTCAGGTTATGTAGTCTATCACCTTGCTCCTGCAAAATGGTTCTCTACCATTAACTTTTCCAGAACTTTATGCAATTTAGTTTTAAATATCTCTGCAAGTAACAGGATTTTGACTGCTTCCCTAGGGAAGTTTTTGAACACCTTTTTCAAAACTATTTCATTATATTTTACTTTCTATTTAGCATACGTATATAGATATATTTTAAAGGACAGCAATTTGTTACCTGATCTTTTCTGGGTTAGGTAGCGAGAAAAAAAATTAAAGTATTTTCCAGACCAATGCTATATATATATCCAAGTGCCTTAGCAAAGGTTGAGGTTTTGCAGTTATGTTTTCATGTATATTTTGTTGCAGTAAGGGTTCCCCCTGAAGATTGAGAGAAGATACACTGTTGAAACAAATTCTTTCAAATATCCTGACTAAAAAATAAAAAGCTTCTCTTATTGCCATGACATCTTATCACAGTCATTTAACATACTGCTAATTGTAATGACAGGTAAACAAAAGACTAAGCAAAATAAGATTTGTAAATTTTATCTTTATTTAAAATTCATGGCTACATGTCTTTGCTACTTTCCTTAATAATTCTTGCTGCCAAGCACTCCAGATCTTTATAGGCATTCCTTCTGAACTAACAGTGTTATTGTTGAAACAAATTGCACAGGCCTTGTTCTTTTAATCTCTCTAAAAGATTAAAGATCAAGAACATTATAGAGCCATAAAAAGCTAACATTCACTTTCATTTTGGTTTGCCTTTTAATGAAACTAGTACTCTTTTCTGCTAGAAGGTGCAACAGAAATAATTTCTAGTGTTTTAAAACACTGTAGCACATCTATTTGCCCATAAATACAATCATTTGTCACCTCTCTGGGACAACTTGCCTCATAACAGTGGCTTGCTGTGTAAGAGTGTAACAATGAGAGGATGCTTAATAGAAATCTCAGAATTGAAAACAGGTCAGTTGAAGTAAACAAGCCTAAAAATATGGCTTGCTAAAGCAGTTCATATCAAACTAAATATAGTATTCTCTCTAATTAAAAATTATATATATATATGTTTAATATTAAAACTTTTAAAATAAAACTTTTATTCACATTCTGAATAGCTAGAATCCCGATACATGAAGGTCTTCCAATATTTCTAGTCTTGGTAACAGAATCATTCATGGTTACGATTTAGAAGGCTTAAGTTCCTTAATGAATTGTACCTTAATGAAATAACATGATTGCCTACATAGCTGTAGATCAGTTCATGACCAGAAAAGGGATTGAAACTCCTGTGGCCTTTATCCTTTAATTACATGCAGCAACTTCCTGATGTTTCCCTTCTATATGATAAAGGCCTTAGAAACAGACTTGCTTGCCTCCCTTCCCAAAAATGTTCATGGACTTATGCCCATGCTAAAATGTTTTAAGTACTTAATGATTTATAAAATAAGTTGGACTGGACATTTGTCTAAGTTCTTTTCTAAGGACTTTAATTTTATGCATAGGATACCTGTGGGGATATTTTGCTTGAAGAAAGTAAAAACGTGAAGTGAGGTAAAAATGAAATCCATAAGAAAGTAGTGCTCCCATCTGAGGAGAGTTTTACTACTTCTGCTTGTTGAAATTGTGAAGGCAAAATAACAAAATGAACAGGCTTGTTCCCTAGGAAGCTAAAAACAGAAATATTCAAAATTTGTGTGGCATTCCTGAGAAGAACCTCTCGGACCAGGATCAGTGAGAAATGTTCCCACCAAAGCTTCAGGTGACTGAGGAAGCATGCTATTCACTGGTTAGGATTTTAGTGGATCACCAGCACTGGTGGGAGTGAAAATCACCCTGAGCAAATGTGATTAGATGCTGGAAACATCACCAAATTATCATTAATCAGGCTTTATGTCCAAATGGCAATTTCCAGGAAGTAAAATCTCATTTCCTTTAAAAATTTGTCTTTGTCTATTTCCTGCTTTTATCTTGAGCATTTTTTAATTTTTAAAGCTGATGAATATCCACAGTCATCTCATATCATACATCTATACTGCAATCTAGCAATGTCGTTATAGCTGCTCGTGATACGCCTGAGCTAGCTTTAAAACAGCTAGTTTGGGTACCAAGCACAGCATAGCCAGACAGGGCCCTGGAGTTCCATTTAGGCTGTTTGATGTATTTAGGTTTTAACAGTCTGTACTGAGACTCATCCTGCTTTGGGGTGGACTTTTGTCAGTCACCGAACAGGTTAGTTAAGTCAGCTTGGATATGTATACCCAAGCTATGCTGCCTAGTGGCAAACCAGCATATTCTTTATTCCACTGAAAGTTGCATAGGGTAAGGAAAGGTCAGTGTGTACAGACTCCTGTGGAGGGAATAAAGAAGTTCACAACATCTAAGTGATCTGTGGTGGCTTCAGACTGAAAAAAATTACAATACAGGAGTTACATCACTGCCTTGAGAGTTTATAGTATTTGATTTCTCTCCCCAACAGGTGCATAAATGACCAAATTCTGACAGAGCAATGGATTTGGATGAATCAACAGAGAATCTTATGAGAGTCTAGAGTATTTAGCCCAATCCCCAGGTCATTTAGCATAGAAGCAATCAAGCAAACTAATGCCAATTTCTTATGTCACTCACACCCTCCTTAGATTACTTATCTGAGATTTATTTTTACAAGCTTACATTTTTATATTACATTTTTATTACCGTTGACAGAAAAAGATATTTTTGAGGCAGGATGTAACAATATTACAGTGTGCTGCCCTTTGTTCAATACGTTATTTTATTGTTTTTTCCTAGTACTAGTAACAATAATATTTAACACTTTTGTAGTACCCCATGTATTAAAAAGAGCTTTTCTGCCCAAAACTTGGTTTCTTCTGTAGCTAGATATTTTAACTGCATTCTAGAGATAAGCTGAGACAGAAGATTTTTAACAGCTAGCCTTTGGAAATTATCCAAATTGTTGGTCTTTGAATTCTTTGTTGTCCAACTCTAATTTCCAAAGGTTCCTGGCACACTCTTCAGTTACCTTCAACAGTGGAATCAATTATTACTCTGAAAATAGGAACTAAGAAGGATAATTGAGAGGGTGTCTGCATTTGAGTAAGATGGCCTTTCCTCATATGTGCATTCTCTCCTTCAGTCTCCAGTTGTTGCATACAATACCCAGTGTATGCTCCATCCACCTTACAGCCACAGTCTCACTGCTGTAGGCAAATATCAGTCTCCAGAGACTCTAGAGAGTGTCTAACCACTCTTCTTTTCCTTCTCACTTTTCTTGCGTCAATCATCTCTATATTCCTGTTTGTTAATCTGCTGATTAATCCATGCATTCTCTCTAATTGTTGTTCCTTCTTACCGTTCTTCTACTCATACATTCATATGCTTTCTTGCAAACCAACTGAAGAATCTTAGTTGTATAAGCACTATGAATTTACCAGTCCAGAAGAACGTTCAGATTATGAGCAGTGTTGCATCATATATTACATCCGCTACTTGCTACTACCGTATTTTGTGTGCAGGTGTTGACATTTGGTTCTGCTTTCCTTCCTTCCTACACTTACATTTCCTCCACACATACACATCTGTTTTCTGTTCTCCAATCAATGGTAAGATTTAGCTGCTTAAATAAAACCACTGATGTATTTGTCGGTATGTAGAGGTAACAATCAGAATGAAAATACCATCAATTTTATCCTTTTATGATAAATTTTATAAAAGAAGCTGTCATGACAGTATTTCTAGTCCAGGAAAAAAGCAGAAGGCAGCATGAAAGACTGTCATGTGGGACCTTGTGGGACCTGTACTTGTATTGTTTCACAGTGGAAGGCTGATGAGTTTGGTGTATGATATTTAATATGCATTGAAAGACGCATGTATTTTTAGGATTTCTGTAGATGCTGCTTATATATTAATTTATTATGTGGGATAGCATCTGAGGGTTCTTATCACTGAGTTTTAATCAAAACTGGGTAGAAAATAAAATTGGATAATCCTTTTTTCATTTGTGGGGATTTTTTTTTTTAATAGTTCATCTTTTCCAATGTTGGTTTAAGCAAAAAAATTCTGATCTGAAATGGGCTTTTGAAAAAATGTCTGATTTAAATATAGATAGAAAAAGACATTTTTTTACTGCATTTTAGTGCATTCCAAGGAAGTCTGCCAGTGCATGTTGATAATTATTTACAGAAAAATCCAGACAAATTTCTGTACATCTCCCCCTAAATATTTTGCAGTCCACCTTGAGAATATAGTCTTCCAATAGCAGTTTCATGGTTAAAGTTGTAAAACAATTTTTATTAAAAGCTTTTAATGTTGGCTTTCATAGAGGAAAACTTTTAAATTTTGGGAGTGTGATGTGTAGTCGAAAGAAAGTACTTGGAAAGGAATTAGGTTTAACTGCAGAAGCTGTTTTTTGAGAGGATGGAAACTGAAAAGAATTTGTTTTCATTTTTACAGCAAAAGACTTTGCTTTTTGAAAAAACATATAAAGATGTCTTGTCTGGAGACTTAACACTCTTGATTAGCATGAGAAAGCGTCAGGGTTATCATTAAGTAGGCAGGACTTTCCCTATAAGACTGTGTTGATGCCCTGGAGCTACTAGAAGTACTTGAACATTAATTAAAAAAAAAACAACAACCAACCAACAACTTTTTTGCTAAGTCTTGCAAAGTTTAACAGCTCCCTTTTACAGATCTAGCAGAACTGTGGCCCTGGGAAGTAAGGGAAGAGAAAAAGGCATTGAAGCTTGTATAGTTTCAGATGTCACACTTGGGTCTGTAAAACCTGCAAAGAGATGAGATCTCCAAGCCTGTTTAGTAGTTTGCTACTGTTGAAAGGAGGATTTCAGATTCTGTTCTACCTTGGTTTCTCTTCTGCCTTCCCTTACTTCTGCCCATGGTTCAACCTCTTTTCTACAGGCACTGTTGCTTGTTCGACTACTCATGAGCTGATCCAGCTCATTAAGTCAGCAGAAAGCAGTGTGGGATTGGTTTTTTTTTTTGCTGAACCAGGCAGGCTTTTGCAATTTTGTTTGTTGTATTTGTCATGGAACAGTCTGAACAAACATGTAACAAGAAGACAATCACAATCCTGAAAAACATACAGTATTTTAGTTTAAATCAGAAGACTTTAGATGTGTGCTTAAACCATTACTAGTTCAGGGCCCAAAAAAGCAACAATTAACTTATCTTTTCCAGTGGAAAATACAATCAGGATATTCTGATGGGCACAGTGTACCAGAATTGCAGAACCATGTTCTCTGTTCTGCAGTCCCTGTCACCCCAGAATAATTGAGAAGCAGAGTTGTTTTTTTCATTTGAAGGTCTGCTTGGATGCTAGGATTTCATAAACGCTGAGGAAGTCAAGGTTAAATTAGGTTCCTCTTTAGTTTTAAAGCTGGCAGACTTTTCCTCCCCTTAACCCCTCTGGTTTTAGCCCCTGGTGTTTTCCTCAAAGTTCAGAGACAGGTTGCATTCTCTACCTTGTTCATAAATGTAACTCCCTCCCTACTTTTGTTGGTTTGTAATAGGCAAGTTATATTTCTGTTCTATTAAAAATGATGATGTAATGAGTAAAACAACAGGAATTATTAATCAAAATGCTGAAGTCTTCATTCCGTAATGGAAAAAGAAAAAAGTGCTAAGGTAAGCTTTGCTATAGCTTTTTAGATTTTCTGCTCCTTTAACAACACTGGTAGCATGAATGTTGTTTCAGACATAATGTAAATAATGAAATGGCTTCGTTTTTTGGTACGAAGTATCTTTTTTATTTTATTCTTTTAAGTGAGGAGAAAGCACCATATCAGTTTTGGGTTTTGAAACATGGTTGTTACTGAATTGACATATTGTACTTCATTTTTGCAACTATACCAAGACGTCCGTAAAATATGATGTGAAAATAATAAGCCTCCCAAAAGGCCTGAATTAGACATGACATCCTTGTAGGTGCATGTGTTCAAGAGCAAGATATTTTAAGACCTGTATTTTAATCTAAATATGTTTGCTATTAGCAACAGAGGTCAGGCCTTCACAGATTATCCTGTGCACAAGGAAAATCCAAGTTTGCTTCTTTTGACGCATAATACGGATGCTTTTAACTTTAGCTACTGACAGTGGTGAAGACAAAGGGAATTGAATCAATGGATCAGCATCTTTTAGCCTGGTTCCAGCCTTTTTTTCACCTCTTAAGTATAGAGATATTCTTTGAACTGCAATTACTATAACATGTCTACAGTAATATGATGCTCATTACTGCATGTCATGTGAGGGACTCGAGAAACTATCTCTTTGTAAGGAAAGCCTATTTATGATGCCTAGTATTAAAATTTAAAATGCATATTCTTATATTACACCTCTTGAGGAGAAGGAAGCCTTGTATGAGGGAATGAAGTCTTATGCACACCCCAAATATGAGTATCTGTAATAACATTTGTTCTATAGACAGTAGAAGCACAGAAGGAACTTGATACACAATAGAAAGATGACAATGGTAAGTTCACTGAATTTACAATAAATAAACTGGTGCATAATTTGACACTCATATCAATTATACTATAGAGCCATGTGGTTCCTTCCCGTCTGGAAATGGGATGTTTGGGATGTTGAACATCCATAAAATAGAAAGGTCAGTAATGCCATTTGTCCCATTGTCTTTCTATTGTCTATAACTAGACTGGGTAGAAATTGTCGACCATGGATTACACAGATTACAGAAATGGAAAAAAAGAAGAGTTTTGAGTTTTGTTTTGTTAGTCTCCAACAGTTGAACTTGGAATGAAAAAAAAAAAACAACCTGCTTTCTTGAAATGTCAATAGTTTACAGCCCTTTAATTACAAATCATAATTTTAATTTGACCTAAATGCCTTCCAAAATTGTTGAAGTTTCCTAAAATCTAAAATATTGGTGTAAGACTAGCTAAACAACAATGTGAGTACAGAAGGAGCCTCATTTGGGTGTGCGTTACAAGAAGACCTATTTGAAAGCTTGTTACTAAATCATGTCCTTCAGCATACAGGTCTGGAGTCATTGTGATTACTTACTATTTATTGCTTTTGCAGATAAACAAGCCATGTTGCAACTGTTTTTAGAAATGTTTTGTTCCCATTAATTTAGCAGTCACTTTTCTTTTTGTGGAGTTTCCTCATTTCAGAACTTGAGACTTGTCTTGATATGGAGCAATTCATGAAAATTTATGTGAGTCAACTAAAGATGTGACTTAGAAATAGATCAGTTAAACGTCATTAAAACCTCTAAGGACCTTCTTATGCAGAATTCAAGTGGTCCTAATTTAATTTAATTTACTTCTACAGTGAAGTTAGATCATTCAAATGTAATTCTAAAGGAGAACATCCACATTAGGGTTTAATGCAGTTTTACAGCTTCTCTTTAAAGTAACATTTTTAGTTAATTCACTTTCCTGATTGTCCCTGTATAAATAAATCCCTAATCCCACAAGTGTTTTTAGTTCTGGCTAATCCTTGACACTTCTTAATGAGGGACTGCATAATCCAGATAGCGTCTATACCAATTGCTGAGCTGGAAAACATCCAATTTTCAGTCTCTGCTGCATCTGGTAAGACTTGGTCTCTGACTATTCTGCTTTACCAGCAAACTGTAGGGCAGTTGTAAGACAGGCTAAACCTCAGGCAATAGGTTTTTGTTCCCCAAATCAATTAGCTAATACTAATACAATCAGACTCTCAGCTATTAATCAAGCTGAAAAGCTTTTAAATTGATCTGCAGGGGATATCTTTAGCATCTTCGTCCAAACTTTCCCTGAAAGTTGAACCATTTTCAGTTAAATGTCACGGCGTCAAAAGGTGCTTGAAGCTTGCTGTAATGCTGAAGTGTAATTATTGGATGGAGAGCTTGAGAAGTCTGCATAGGGGGAGATTTAAATTCCATACTGGATTTCTTAGGTGTCAGTCATCAAAAGCTGCCTACAGGATGTATAGCATCAATATATGTTTCAGCAGGCAGCTCAGTACCTCAGGCATTTAGGTAATTTTATGTGCTTATGCCATTATATATTTTTCTGAGAGGACTTGGTGCTGATGGGAAGTTATACCATTTGAGCTTTGGTGTTAAACCAAATCTGAACTATTATGCTTCTGTTTTGTTTGCTTTTAAGTGGATTTTTGAAGTAAAGACACAGAGATGAAGTACAGATACATAGGGGTCACACTGTGGAAGTAGAGTATGTAGGGATGTGAATTTCAGCCTTGTGACAAAGCTGTACGATTGATCCTGCTACACATGGAGCCTTGGTCATTTGGGTTCAGGAGCTGAAAGTAATGAAGTGGGCTGACAGATGCATTTTTAATTTGCATACAGATGGGCACAGAAAGTACTCTTACCCATGCTGGCCTTATGAGTGGCCAAATTCAGAACAGACTTTTGAGCTGAATTGTTTTAGATTCTAGCAGCAATATTGATCAGTTCTCCACTAACTACAGTGGGATTGAGGACATCTAACTCACATGTAGAACCCTATGTTGGATGTCTTAATCTAGAGGTAAGTCCCATCTTCATAACTTTTTACTGAGCATCACATGGGTTTTTTTGACCTTTGGATCTATGTATGAGCTATAACATGGTGATACAGTAAATCCAACATTAGAGCTCTTAGTCTTGGATGGAAACCACCCTATCCACAAGACAAAACAGCCCAACTCACATGGCTCAGACTTCTCTGAAATTTTTTTGCAGGCTAGGTTTGCTCCTGTTGACTTTATGCTAGTTGGGGATGGATGATCTGTATCACTTCAATTTTGGGGGGAAGCAGCTGCATCTGTAGTGACATACAGTTACCACAAAAGCATGAAGCCAATATAAGCTCCAAATTGTGTCATCTAGGAAGTTCAATAGAACTGTGGTTACGTGCCCACAGTTGGGACAGAAGGAATGTTTACTGCTATGTGACCTAGCATTATGCAGAACTACAGCTTCATATCCCACTGGAATAGGAGTATAGGCATTTCCTCTTGTGGAAAAAAACCCAACCAATAATCTTTGGAAAACCTTCTGCTAATTACACTTCTATTTTAGACCTCAGACAAAAGACGGCCATTTCTGAGTCTATAGTAGTGCAATAGCATCATTATCACTTCTTCCCTCAACACTCAAGTTTTCCAAAAAAGTTTTCCTATCCACATATTTAAAAAGGCCCTCAAACCTTAGCTTCTCAGCTCTGATAAATCGTAGCCTGAGGTGGTCTGTTGGGAAAATAAGAAGCCACTGAATAAAGAAAATGCTGAAATTTCACTCTCCATAGGGATTACCAGTTTCATTAGCCTCGGTGAAAACTGTATTTCACTAAATTTAGAGATGCAGCAGAGCTCAATACAGATAATGCATTTAATGTATGCTCTGGGCGGTGAAGTTGAAACTATTTTCAAGTAATTTTCTTCAGTGTTGGATGCAGCCATCCTGTAAGTTTCCTGATAAATTGGAATTTTTATTTTAAAGAACAGCAAGTGATACTATTCCAAAGCAGCTAACATTCTCTGTCATAGAAACAGAAAGGTTTGGGTTGGAAGGGACCTTAAAGATCACCTAGTTCCAAAACCCCTGCCATGGGCAGGGACACCTTCCACTAGACCAGGCTGCTCAAAGCCCCATCCAGCCTGGCCTGGAACATTTCCAGGATGAGGCATCCACAGTTTCTCTGGGAAACCTGTTCCAGTGTCTCACCACTCTCATTGTAAAGAATTTCTTCCT
>JAVJGJ010000047.1:101274938-101291272 GCA_035590215.1 Microhierax caerulescens
AGAAACATGGACATACTGGAGAGAGTCCAGTGAAGGGCCACAAAAACTATTAAGGGACCGGAGCATCTCCCCTGTGAGGAAAGGCTGAGAGAGCTGGGACTGTTCAGCCTTGGGAAAGCTTGGGGAGGATCTTATCAATGTACATAAACACCTGAAGGGAGGGTGCAAAGAGGATAGAGCCAGGTTCTTTCCAGTGATGCCCAGTGGTAGAACCAGAGGCAATGGGCAGAAACTGAAACACAGGAGATTCCCTCTGAACATCAGGAAACACTTCTTCACTGTGAGGGTGACTGAGCACTGGCACCGGTTGCCCAGGGAAGTTGTAGTCTCTCACCTTGGAGATATTCTAAAGCTGTCTGGACATGGTCCTGGGCAACCAGCTCTAGGTGGCCCTGCTTGCTCTGGGAGGTTGAACAAGGTGTCTCCAGAGGTCCCTTCCAACTTCAACTCTGATCAACTTTGATTTAGCATTTGAAATGCAATATAACATGCAGAATCAAAGTACCTTGAAGAACATAGTATCTATGATTTAGGGAAAAAATTCAAGATATTATAGAAGATTTTTAGAATTTTCATTAGTGTGCATGAGAAAATGCTGTTATATCTTGAAATGTCACAGAGTAAGTTTACCTCTAAATATGCTATGACAAGTATAATAAAAAAGATTTCCAGACAGCATACCAGATGGATGTCAGAATTAGATGTATTCTTGTGTGTAAGATGAGACTGTCCCCATCTAAACATTTTTGTGGAGAAAGTGATAATAGAAACATGAAAATAATTGACAACTGAAATACAGCTGCAATTTGCATTACCGGTATTATTGGAACTTCATGCCCTTTAACTCAAAAGAAGCTTTATAAAATATTATACTGAACTGTGACAAGACTGAGGTTATTAAGAAGGACCACAGTGAAACCACAGTGGAAGTACTTCTGCATTAAGAATTGAATACTTTTGTGGGAAATATGGAATGAGAATCTCTAATGATAAGAATAGAGTGGACATCTGAAAGTACATTTGGACACCCCTGATATCTGAGTACAGTTATGCAGAGTGGTTAATTCAGGCAGCACTGTTCTTATTTTATTACTAAAGTAAAGCACTAAAAAATTTTTAACATTGCAGATAACAGAATTTATTCCTACAGAACTGTTTGATGTATAATTAGGTAGATACCATTATATTTATTTTCTTTGAAGGTTCTTAAGATAGGTTATCTTGCACTTTAGCTGACTTTATAATGATTAATTGCAGAAAATGAAATTATACAGTGTAGAAAGATTTTTACTGTGCTAAAAATGTGGACTAAAACTAGGCTCCTGTGCTATCCACAATTTTCAGTTGAATCCTTCCTATTAGAAAGAAGTGAGAAACATAGGAATAAGTTTGTTGTTAACATACTCAGGAGAAGTCAAATGAACAGGCCTGGAAAAAAATCTTGTATCTGTTTTCAAGAGGAACAGTAGAAGCACAATTTTCCTCTATAAAGGATATCCACAGTCACTTTAGGAACATAACTTTAGAGGTTTTTTTCTGTTCTTGTAGGTTTTGTTTTCCCTGACCCTGCTTGTGCCATAGCAGTTTGCCTGCTAGCAAAGTGTATCCAGCAAACCAGCTTGCTTCCCACACATTACATTTGCTTCGGTGCGTCACGGTTGTCCAGACCTGGCTTGACGAGGTGTTGGAAATTAAAAATGAAAATCTGATCCAGTCTCCTCTCTTACTTTCTGATTTTACAGTAGGATTGAGTGATTCTTGTGATGAATGCACTCCTGTGCACCTCCTAGGAATTTTGTTTACCTCTGCTGGGTTTATACACTAGATGAGAGTGTCCTTTCCCACCCAGGCCACCACTTGGTATGGCCTTTATATTCCTGGTCACATGGCAGCATACAGGCTGCTTGACTGTACTGCCCACCCCATAGTTTCTTAGGAGATAGAATATGTGCCATGGAATTTAAGGTTAAAATATATACTTTTCCTACAGTTGTGTGTTAATGCTAGAAGAAGAGGAGGTGAGAGAAAGTTAACCTGTAGTTGTGTTCTGAGGTTTGGACAGCTCCCATAGTGCAGGCTTGGGCCGCGGGATTATGTTGGTCATAATGGTAATTTTGGAGGTTTTGTTGATCTTTTAGACACCCTGCCATCTGGTGGAACTAGAATTTCATTTGTTGCCTGTTAGGAAGCCACATTCAAGTGAGGAGAATGATCTGAGGCGCTCACAGCAGCATGTGTTTCTGAGGGCACATGCTGCTCTGCTCTGCACCAGCTGGAATTTCCAAAATGTTAAGAGGCTTTGTGTTGAAGTACATGGCAATTGCATACAAGTCAAGAAAAGGCAAAGACAGAAATAAATGTAGCCAAAGTCCTTTTTTTGCCAGAACTGGCTGGTGTTTCTTAGCCAAGAGTTACAATAAAAACCATTACTCACCTGTCTGCCCTAAAACTGGGGAAAGATCCATGGAGCGGTTCCAATTATAAATAAACAGTTCTGCCTGTATATCTTTGACAAAAAGAGACTGTAGTCTGATTTCAGACTCTTCACAGCACTTCCCTATGCCTACCAGAACAATTTCCTTCTTCAAATAGCAGTACTTCATCATATTCAAAAGTGGATCATCTTCTCAGTAGTGGTAAAACCAAGAGAAATAGATGGTGTTACTGATTTCAGCAGAAAGTTCCAAGCTCTGAGTGTTTTAAAAATCTAATAATTATATCTGGTTTTATATATTAACATAGACTTAGGAAATTACCTTTATGGGCCAGTGATAAAAAAGATCTTTTGTCCTTTGTTTCCTAATGCTGTTATCTTTGAAGAAAGTTAGTTTAAAATAATCCCTTAAAAAATCAAGTGCAGTTATTAAAAACAGAGAGACACAAGCAACCTAGCTTTGGTTTGCTCTTTTGTACAGCTCGTTTGTTTTGATTGTATCTTGGTATAAATCCTTGTCATTAAGTGCTCATGTGCATTTGATGTGTTCTTCTGAATGTATTGGATCAGTTCCAGTAGCAGATACTGTAATATTTATGATTGACTTTGACAGTGGATTATGTGGAACTGAATGTTCTGAGGCATGAAAGTAAATCACAACAGCCTCAGGTTCTCAGCCATTGTGGCTTTTGCTGCTTTAATATTAGTGCTATAGATTCCTTTGCTTGTTTGGTTTGACATTTACCTGCTTGTTTGCCTTCGCTTCCCCCTTCTTTCCTTTGTACTCCAACCCACTTGCTGACTAAATTCTTCCTTCAGTTTTAGAATTCAATGGCACCTCAGGGAAAGGCAGAAATTACTGACTACAAGGGGGGAAAAAAGAGCAAGAGAGGTCCCCGTGTTGTGTTTGCAGGCAGTGCAGTCACAGTGTGGCAGACGAGAACTAGAAAGTGAAACTTTAAGGAAAAAGGTGGTTCTTTATGTTTTTTCTGTATCACTACTGAAAGACTTGACAGCAGTCCTCCTTTTCCTCTGTGGCACAGCACAACTCAACTGCACTTGGTTGAAGGAATCACATGGGACTGTTCATCTGGACATCTGTGCTTTCCCCTCTCTTCTTAATTCAGCATCAGGGTTTCTTTATTCCTTGAGCCCTGTGGGAGATTCACTTCTTTCACACTTGACACGTATGCCCCTGCTGTGTCTCTTCATGTTCTCATTCAAGAACATAAAGATGGAGTGGCTACATCCCTTCACTAAATTCCTTCCAACTTCTTCAGAAATCCTTTGAATGACTTTGTTTTTGACAGCCATGATCATACTGATCCATTTTTACTTACTGTTGGTGAATATACTCCTCCGCATGGGCATACCTGTGTGGCCATGCTGGTCATGATTACATCAGTTGCTGAACAGATTGAGAAAGGGTAGCAGCTGTCTTCAAAGGCCTGCAAGTATGTTAATATATAACCTAGTCCAGGCTGCAGTTGTGTCAGCGATGCAGGAAAGTTCAAATTGAAGGAAGTGCACTGTCAAAGTTGCTGGTCAAATGACAGAGGAAGAGGAGACAGTGAAGTATTGCCTACGCTTACCTGGAAGCCAGCTGCTAGTCTCAGTTGTGCTGGAGCTATAGTACAGATAAATGTCTTTACAAGTGTCCTAGTTTCAAAGATCAGCATAGGCACAAAGTGAAAGAACCCTCTGATTTCTGTAAAAATCTGTTCTGTAGTTTTCCCTGCCTTATCAGGTGCTAGGGTTGTATCAGTCCTCCAGTCACTTTTGGACCAGTAGTCCTGAAATACCTCACACCCGTCTTTCAGGGAAGAGTCTGATGGCCAGTCACTCAGAATGGCATCTGCACCAGCACGTACTGAAGGGAGAATAACTAGCTATTCAGATTTTGTCATTACACTGACATACCTGCCACTCCTATTGCCAGAGTCCTCAAGTGCCACAAACTGTGAAGGAGCTGAGCATCCTTATGTCAGCCTTGTCTTCACATATAAACACAAGGAGTTGCAATGTGTGTGAAGTGCCCTGGCAGAGAGTGCCACACAAAACTGTGCTGTTTGGTTTTTTTGCCCAGGATTCATTTGCAGCTGCAGCAGAAGCCACAGAGACCACAGTTTAACCAGTATTTTGAGTGAAGCTAAACCACCAGGTGTCTACTTTGGTAGACAGGCATTCAAAAAACACAAGTCAGAGGAGGCTCAGTGGAGTGGTGACTAGATGAAACAGAATAGATTATGAAGTACCTGAAGCAGATGGGATGATCTGATGCTTTAAAACTCCTTTATTAAGTATCTCAGTGCAATTCCCTGCTGGGGTAAGTGTCTGCCTTTTGCATTTCACTTAATGCAGTGAAAATAGGAAGACCATACAAGCTTTTTGGTGAATCAGATCTATTTTTTTGTAATAGATTGTTTTGTTAAGCTAATGGATTGAAAATGTAGATACACAGTGTATTTTATGTACAATTTCTCAGTTTCTCTGAAAATTTTCTAAGGTTTCTATGAATTGCTGAGATTAACTAACCCTGTACAGCAGCAATAGTTTCAATAGCAGCTAAACCAGAAGTGTTGGAGGATCGGCGTTTATCATATCACTGAGAATGTTGTTTTATTTTAGAACCTGTGCCAGCACTTGAATCACAACAGCTTGGAATAAGCCTTCTCCATAACCACCAGTTTACACCACCTATACCCACAAGGACAAGCTGAGAAACTTTTAAATGAAAATAAAAGATAATCTGGCAGTTTGCGTCTAGGAGAGAATAGGAATTTCTTGACTGATTTTTGGGGAATCCTCCCCCTAAAATTTTTTAGTCCTTTAGAAATGTTTTGGCCACTTATGAAGTCATCCTGAATATTAGTAGTACATGTGAAATTATTTATTTTAAATGGTTTTTAAACTGGTAATACACCTTTTTATTAATGAAAAATGTTAAGAATAAAATAAACCTTGGCCTCCCTAATATCTTACAAGAAGATATAGAAGGAACAACAAAAATGGAAAAATGAAAAAACGTAGAAGAGGCTTTTTGTTGCAGTGAGAAGAATCTCTGTTTAAGTTTTCCTCTACATTTTTGGCCTGTCTTGCAAACTGCTCTGAATAAACCAGGTCCCATGTCGACCCTGACGATTTAATTGATCTCAAGTAATCTCAGCAGGGAGCAGATTCCTGGATCAAGGCCTTGTTTATTCCTGCCTGTGCTGAGATGTTTTGCTCTGTCCTTTTAGTGTGAGTGATTTCCAGACCATTGAGATTCCTGTAATAGATGAAACTCAGGCTATTACTTCTTTTATTTAGAAATCAGATTAGACATCTTGAACATATTTATTCTGTATATTTTGGCACTTCCAACCAAAGCAATATACCTGGTAAATCTCTTTTGAGATGTTCCTGCTTCGAAAAATGTAGAGAAATTCTCTTTTCATACAGTTTGACACTAAAAGAGGATGACAGAAAACCCTTTGATACTGATTTGCAGAATCATGAAGAATTTACTGATTTTATTACTTTTTCTTTATGTTGTTTTTTCTAGTCTTTTGAATACACTTCTTTTGATACGTATTGGTTTTAAGGGAGCATTATGATCCAGTCTAATTAGCTGTAATCCTTGAGTCTGAGGAGTAAAGGGTTTTACATTTTTAATTTGGATTGCTAAAGCTGTAAAAAATATTTCATTTCTTCCAAGGATAATAATTAACTCTTTCTGGGTTGCCTGGCAGTATTTCCTCAGGTAGGATTAGATTTCAGCTAAGAACAAATCAGATATTTATAATAACCTTGCATATGCAAATGTTTCCACCTTTGGGTCATTTGCAGGTGCAAAAGACTATCACAATTCAGAGCTTCTTGGCAACAAATGGAGGACTTTTAATTGGACCTTCTGCTACCTTTACCAGTATTAATTTTGGCCTGTCTGATAAGAGGGTTAGGTAGTGTTTTTAAACAACCTTGCAGGTGAAAATATCTGCATAGCTGTGGTATTCTGATCCAGCATTCTGATTTATGAATATATTAGTTTAATTTCAACCCATTCCTAATCAATTTAAGGCAAATTAAAATACACCTACTTTAAATGTAGTGGTTTGAACTGAGTTACATTTAGACATTTTAAATGTACCCTTAGTTAAACTAAGTTTAACAATTAATTGCTACATTTTATGGGTGGCTCTGTAGGTTTCCATCAAGGTAAAGAAAATTGGCGCCAGTACCACTTATTTTAGGCTGACATAGATCCCTGAAAAATGCACCAACTAGAACAAAATGGAGTTTACCCCATTTTAGTTTGGTCATTTAGTTATTTTTCTTTGTGCAGAAGTCAGACCAATTTTACTCTGTTCTCACATTCCTCATCTAATGCAGTGCCTTGACAAGATATCTCGTATCAGCCGATCTACAGTAACTGTGCATCTGTCCGAGACAGATGAGAAACTGCTTGAATTAGTTTAGGTTTCATGGGATGATGGTTAAGCTAACTTTGGTTATCTCACTTTTTGTTACAGGTTAAGAAAGCTGAAATGGACTGTGGTCATGGATCAGCTGATACATGGTAGCCTCTTTCCTTATTTTAATATTATCTGTTGGCAATTTCTGAGAGTTTCCAAACAAACTATTTTGTGTACCTGAGTAAATCCCTTTAAAATGTTAGCCTAAATTAAATAGAAGCTATTTTTGTCCATTGACATGCACATACTCGAGCTACACTGTTTTAATCCTTCTATCAGTCTACTGTATCTCTAAAGACATACCTTGCTTTACATCACAGGAAGTTACATGTGCACACACCTCTAGAAGTTTGCACTGGTGTAACTACTTTGATAGTAACTATTAAATTTGTGTTTTGCCAGTTTTTAAAATCTAGATGAGCAAATAAAATAAGTCATTTGATCCTGCTATTGTCATATCTAGCAATATTAATGTTTGTGTTACCATTGTGTAAAACCCCACAGTAGACAGAATTAGAACCTGAGGATGTAAAGAAAGAGGGAATTAAGTCTTTTGGTTCATGTCTGTGCTGTAGCCCTGCATGCAAGGCAACCACTAATAATTACATCAGGTAATTAATAATTGTTAGATTAAAACCAACATTGCCACTAAACTGCAGAGCTTACATGGTATGGCATGCTTGTCTGCTTTTTTACACAACCAATGTTGGCAATTTACCTTATTGCTAAAAATGGATCTCTATACGTATTCTTTTCTACCTAAGTAAATAGCTTGGTTCTCATCTTGTTTTCTTTCCCTTGGTATTTCCAAATACAAAACTAACTTAAAACTTTTTATTTTGCCCTGCTATTATTTTCACCTTGAGTATCACAAATATGCAGACACCATGTGGTTTCCCAAGCTAGTGGCTATGATGAGCTTGGAACTGTGTGAATAGCGGTGATAAACAGTTGTTGACTTCTTTGGTTTTTTGTGTTGGAATTGAGATGTACCCCACAGTATGGCTTCAAGGTTTTGTTGCAAAGAAAAAAAGCTGAGGCAGTGCTGCATTTTTAATGGCTGAGTTGCCTGCCTCTATCCCAACACCAGAATCTCATTTTAGGACTCCTCTGAAATCTAAGTTTGTTTGCACTGATAAGCCTGCAGCCTGTGTTAATGTAATTTATATTATTATAGTAGCTGATAACAGTGATTTTGTATGTAATAATATTTGAAATTGCACAATGCCTTTGAATGAAGGATTCCAAAGTGTCTTAGAACAATATATTTAATTAACTGTAACCTCAGCATTACCAGCAGCTTTGCTTGGGATAGATTATGATGTGTGCACCTAGAGAAGGATTAGTCAGTAGGTCACGGGAAATGTGACCTTCTGAAAACATTGGTTGGTTACAGTGCTTCTATTCAGCCCAAATGTTTACATTTCTAACGAGGGAAATGGTGTATCACTTCTAGTGTAGAAGAAAAAAAATACCTCAGGTTTGTCATTGTTAAAGGCGCAAAAGGGAGTGATCATTCTGCATGTATGAAAAAAGGTGAATTTGAAAAGTTTCTTGTATCCTCATAAAGGACAATTATACAATTAACATTTAAAATTTATAGAACAGCTACACATTTTGGTACAAAAGAAATAAAATTGTAATGTAAAATATTATGAAGCGTTGTTCAATGCCAAAAAGGAGATGTCAGTGCATCGTAAAAAAAGATTCTCTGCACTCCTAAGTTGCAAAACACTGTTACTCATGACATCTCAAGGTATAGAAATGCGATTCTTTTTTAAGCCTCTGTTTATTACAGAACAATCTGTTGGCATTTAAAGAGAGTGCTGTCAAGACTACATGGAAAATAGTTTATATTTAAAGGACTATTGCAAATGTAAACATTTTAAAATTACTAGTTCAGCATGCTATCTTGATCCTGTATCTTGTCCTGTGCATGTGAGTTTTCTGCCTGAAAGGATTCCTACTCAGTTCAGAGCAACCCTTTAGGGGCAGTTGCATTTGTTTGTCTGGGATGCCATCTGAAACCAGGCCAAGAAATGTGGTCTTAGCATTCCAGGCTGCTTATTGATCTGGTGACTGTGTTGGCTATAAGAAGGGAAAAAAGTACAAGCATTTTTTTTTTCTGTAGGCTTCAAGTATCTGTCTCCCTTGTTGGCTTCACCTCTGAAAAGTCAGGTCTTTATCATTGTCCAAGAACAACTGTCTCCTTTTTCTCCTGGGAAGTTTGTGACTAGATTAGATGAGGATTTAAAAGAACTGGATTCTATTTTTAGGTCTAATAGTAGCTTGTCAAGTCTTGATGAAGGTACTTTACAGCTTTTTGCCTCTGTTTCCTTATCTGCAAAATGGGCATAATGATGCCAGCCTCTTTCACGTGGTGCTTTGAGATGTACTGATGAAAAATGCTGCTACATCTTTTCTGTAGGTGTCTTCTCTTTAAAGGCCTGATTCTGTTAGCCATTACCTGAATACTAATGAGACCTCTTAATGCTTACTAATGCTTAATGTTCAGCATGTGCTCAGTACTGTGCAGAAATAGATTCAAATAATGATGTTTTTTGGGTTTTTTTTTTCACATAAGTTTTTTCTTTATTTTGCCCCATTACAAGATTGTGCTATATTTTCTATTTAGTATCTTGGAAGTCTTCAACTAGACTAATAGGAGGGCATTCTGCATGGGGTTAGTTTTGTATTCTGTTCAAAAAAATTAAGTGTGCAGCTGAGCTGATGACACCGTTACTTCTAATGTTAAAATACATATGCTTTCTCATTGTTTCAGGCTAAATTATCCTTGAGTGCTGCTCATAATAGTTAATTCTGACTGCAGCGATGCTCACTAATACTAATGAGTGTGGGTCTGATGCATGACAGGATGCCTTTCTGCCAAAAAGCCACTCATACCTCCTGCAGCTGCTGTTTTTGCTGTTTTTGCTGTTCAGCCTGGAAGGAATTTTATAGGCCTTTTTTTCCCTATTCCCCAGAAACAACTAGTGCTTCAGGAGAGAGATGAGGCTGAAACTCATTCCAAGTCAAAATGCTGACAAATTAACAGGATCCTATATACAGCTTCTTGAGATGAAAAGATATTAATACATAAATATATGTAATTTCTTTCTCTCTGACACCTCCCATATCCCATCTCCCAGCTTGAAGTACTTGACATTAGTACAGTACTCAGTAGCCCATTAATATTATAGATAAGATAAGGAAACCGTTTAATAAGTTTGTACTCCATTTAAGCAAATTGCAAACTGCCCTTTAGCAGTCAACTAACAAAACTTCTCAGATAGTTGAAGTGATTTACTAATTCTGGCATGGAGAATGTAAGGTGATCGCCTCTGTCCTAAAGTAAATGTTTATTCCCAGATAATACTGCTTTGTTGATTGCATATGAAAATAATGCTGTCATCTTCTTTCTGAATTTGTGGAATAAGGTGACCGTAGTAAGGAATCTAGTATTGCATCAACTTCTTTTATCTGCATAGATAAAGAAAGAGTCAGTCTGAAAAAGGCAGCAATCTGATTAGTTAGAAGTGGTTATGATTTGTTTTGCTGTAGGTCAACAGTTGTCTAGAGGATAACATCAAAAACCTGTTCTACTTTGCTTTCTTTGGTCTTGTGCTGAAATGGATTTTTTTGCTACTTGGCCCTTTTCCCAGGGATTCTTCAGAATTTAGCTCAAATCATTTGGTATGCTTTTTTTCCCAATTGAAGAGTGAACTGTTCTAGGTGTACAAATTATAGTTGCTTTATTAATGAATGCTTTACATGCCAGCATAGTGCCTAAAGGCATAAAATCAAGACTCAAGTAATTCTGTTTAGAACTTAGCTGTTTGATGAAGTTGCATCCTTTATTGTAGAAGTGCCTAATTTTATGCACCAAGCAAGTGAGTTATTTCAGAAGGTTTCCAGAATAATTTCTTTAGGCAACAAATTAATGGCAAGTGTCTTGAGAGTCAGCAACAAGGAATGCAGACAATTGGTGCGAATATCGAGCAATCTGAAAGCAGCTAATGACAAGGTACAGCTTGGAAGATAGTAAGTGGAGGGTGCAAAAATGTTGTATGTAACTCCTAATTCTTAATCTTAAGAAACTGATTTGTTAGGAGGGAGGGAAAAGAAATTAAGATGTGAAGATTACAGGTTTCCTGAGTTGTGGTGTGATCAATCTATCCAAATTCTATTCACCTCTGAGCCTGCACAAAATCTTCCATAATTGTTTCTGACTTGCTTTTTGGTTTATGTCTTACAAGTTGATCTATTAGGTGGTGACTGATGAGAAGAGGAAGAAAGGGTTATTTTAATTTAAATGGATCTCCTTGTGTCGGCAGGGTTTGGCTGAGCAGATCTATTCACTTTTAGGACCAACAGGTCAGATAGCTAAGCAAGTTTCAGTGGTGTTGTATTTAAAATACACACAGCCTGAAATCCTGACTTCATGACTGATTGTATAGCTGGAGGCTTGCATGTTCAGTGAGTTGATCTCACTACCTGATCTGGAGAGCTCAGCTTGAGACAAGGTTCAGTTTACAATATGTTTCAAAATTAGACTGGACTCACACTATAGCTGCACAAGGATTTGTGAAGGAAATTGACAAATGAAGAGCCTAGGGATAAGTATTGTATTCTTGTTTTAAGAAGGAGTATCTGTGTTCTCTAGCCTGAAAACCCATAACAATATCTTGTGAAGTCATCTGTTTCATGGACCATTACATTAGAGAGGCTCCTTATGCCTTAATTTCATGTTTATGTTTTTGTACTGATGAATTATTAGATCCCTTTGTAAGGAAACATTAGCACAAAACAATCACTTTAAATTGCAAGCCCATAGATAGAGATGCTGCTTTAATTGCATCCAAAGCACGTTCTGCTCCCATAAATACCGACTAGCAAAAGCAAAGTGGAGCTGTAGATTAATGGTCAGAAGCCACCTGGGTAGCACCACACAGGTGTAGCACAGGTAGCCAAGATGGGGATAGGAGGCAGCCTAGCCATGTTGGCATAGTGTGTGGCCTCAGCTCTGCTGCAGGAGGCTGTTTACCCCCTGCTACAGTAGCTTTCCTTCAGCAGAGTCTGTTGATTCTCTGGTACATAAAGATAGGAGCAATAATGTGACAGTGTGGGGAGTATGCCCCTGTCAGGACAAGAATTTTATTTTGTTCTATGAGCATCATTTATGATTGTGACCTTCAATGTAGAGAAGAATATGCATTTTATTGTAGTGCTGAATGCATCTGGGAATCAGAAAGAGGCCAGTCAAGGTCTCAGCAAATGTTTCCACTGTGGTAAATAAAAGGGCTTCTACTACCAGAATCACCGATTTTCATGTGTTCCCTGCTCAGCTGCTGATAAAGAAGGGGAGGCAGGGGGCAGACATAGGAAAATTTCAAGTAGAGGAAGAAGAAAAAGAATAGTGTTCTGATACAGTAAAGGAAACCTATCATAAAAGAAAAGGAGGTGTGTCCAACCTTCTTCTGGACAGCTGAACGAGCTGGGGGGCAAGTGGATTGTTGTCCTTCCTCGAGGACACAGACCAAATCCAAATGCTCCAAAGAGAGACTTCTTCAAGTATTTGTGGATTTTTTTCACAAACATTGCAATGCTCTAGCACTAGCTAAAATTAAAGTACACTTTTGTAGGAAATTCCTTTGAATGACTGGGGGGTTTTGTTTGTTTTTTTGAACCATGAACCAGAACAGCTACAGGTAGGTGTAATTCTGAGACAGCGTGCCTAAAAGCAGAGTTGAGTTGGGTTTTATTACTGGTCGCAGGCCCTGGGCAGTTGAACTAAAGGATGCCTTGCAGAGGGCTTTAGACAGGATTTCAGTATCCAGAAATTTGCTGGAGAGACCCAGGGTAAAGACAGGATTTGTAATATTGCCAGATCCAGCTGGCTTGGAAACGTGTGGGATGCAACTGTTGAGTCCAATTACAGCAGATTGATGATTGTCTATGATAAAGGGACTCAGCCAGGACTATGACAAATAGTGATTTAAATTCCCATTACATTTAACTTCCCATTACATTTTTCCAAAATCTTTAAAGGGGAGATATATATATATATATATGTGTGTGTGTGTGTGCAAATATTTGCTGTCTTAATAAAGAGCTGAGGCCATAAATAAAAAAGATAGTATGTTTGTGCATTATTTTTTTTTAATGAGGAAAAGAGATGTTTCCCTTTCTGTGATATTTTGTCCCACTTCTCAGCTTTTAACAGTTTCAGAATGGAAAGAAAAGGGATTCCTGAAGTGATGTTAGAGATGATCAATTCAGACTTCTCACCGTTTGCCTGTCATCCCCCTGGTCCTGGTCCCCAGAGCATGCTCTTTGTTATTGATGGAAATGGTTGCAAGCAGTTCAATTAAGAAAACATGTTTTGTTGCAATTTGCATTTTTCTCTTTAAGAATTCAGCACTGTAAATTCATCTTTAACATGTACTAGGAGTTAGCCTTTAAGGAGGATTAATTTCATTCATATGTTTGTGAAGCATATTTTTAAAGAGAAAGTATCCTTAAATAGTTTTTGACCATCATTTCCTAAAGGGGTTTTTTTGTTGGTTTTCCCCCCCCTTATTCCCTTTGAAATAAAGTGACCTGTTGTTCCTTCAGTGATCTACATTTAAGGTCTTTTAGTCCTAAGAGAAAATTGTGCATTTTGTATCTATTTATTTAGGAAACTCAGAGATTTCTACCTAATGAGAGGCCCATGTATTCCCCTAGAGAGCTCGAAATCTCCACGAAACCCGTTCTCCTGTTTAGAGGCTTAAAGCCCTGAAGTTGCTGTCTCTGCTTAGAAGAACAGTATGTCTGCCCTTTCTATGATCCTTTATTGACTGTAGGACATTATACCAGCTAGTGAGTTCTCTCTGATAAATATGGTCATAAGTAATAATATTTTGCATTTTCTGGTGGTGGCTATTGGCAAGCAGATTCCATTGCATTCTTAGCTCTTTGGCTATTGTCAAGCTATCTTGAATTCTGATGCTTTAGTACTTTGTAGGATCTATCACTTGCTTTTATAAGCTTTGTAGAGAGGAATTGATATACTGTAAAACCTATGGTGAAGAAGCAGTTAGCAGGAAAAAGAAAGTACTCAGTTTTCTAAATGAGCACATGGTTTGGGTTTTTCAGTGTGATACGTCACCCTTCTTGGGGCAGGAGACCTTTAAGTGTGTTTTGTACAACCCCACACACATCACATAGGCAGTGTATGTATTCTTATTCACACCTGAAGTGTAATGTCTGTCATTAGACATTCATTTGTATTATAATGGCCCTAGTACATCAGATTGGTTCCTGGGCTCTTATTGTCTTTTAAGGCTTGTTTCTGTCTGTTTTTGCACAGTACTGATGATGCATCCCTTAAGGATAAAGGCATTTTAATAAAACTCTTTTAGCAGGAAAGAATTTTGGCAGCTGCATGAATGCTGGTAGCAGAGAGCATCTGCACTGTTTGCTGTGATCATGCAAAAAAAGAGTTGACTTCATTTCTACAGCAGTTATGACTATAATTTCCCTCGATTGCAGTCTATTTTCATTTAATTTGTGCTCAAGGGCCCTTCATACAGAATGATTTCTGCTGGGTGAAAGATCTTGCTACAGCTGAGAGGTCACAATATTATACACTCTATTGATTGTAATGAATACTTGGTGTTTGCTGTATTCAGGGTGCATGAGGGAATCCATTTTAAGTCCTGAAATAAAACTAAAATGTAGTTTGATTGTATCTACAGCTTGCAACGGTATTCATGGAGACTCACTATCAGTAATGAGAGGTCTGTTCCCAGCTTGACTGTGCAAACTCACTGTTTTCTAAGTTTACCTTTGTGTGACATCCTTTTTGTGGTGTTATCATTGCCTTTATATTGATGTAAATATATTATATTATTTTATAATATATTGATGTAAATTTAATCAAAGGTCTGCAGTTGTGTGACCATTAGTGCTTTGCTAAATTTTGGAAAAGTTTATTTAATGCAATGTGAGAAACAGGATTGTTGTTCCCATGGAGGAAAACAGTAGTTGCTAAATCTAACCTGAACACAAACTTTTCTACCAGGTGTTGAGTAAAAATAAATCACTTTCTCAATGGAGAAGAAACCAAATAGTCTACAGGTGTCTTCCCCAAAAGCAGAGAACAGGAACATAAGGATAAAGCTATTAATTCCTCTCATTTCTCCATTTGTTCCCAGGACCTATTGGACCATCTGTGGGTTCTCTGTGTGCACAGATCACAAGTTCTCAAATCGTTTCCAGGTAAAAATCACTGCTTCTGATTTAAATTCAATTCTGCATGCATTTATGAAGGAAGGAAGAGAACTGACTGCCAGGGCAGTCTGCAGGTAGTCAAAAGCATTACTGATGAAGTGTACCTTATGTTGAGTAATACAGTTGGAGACAGTATGATTAATTGTTTGTAGGACCTGGCAACACTTTGGTGAAGGAGCAATAACTGTGCTGTTAGATCTAGAGAATAGGCACTTGCATATAGAAGATTACTGCCCATTGTACTGCACTGTACTTCTTGCTATGACTAATGTGACCATTTCATGAAACAGGGTGTTGTTTTCCCTGTTTGGATTCAGTAGCCTTACAGAAAACCCATCACTATATCCATACGCTAAAGAAGACACAATTTTGTGAATATTTGTTTGTTAAAATCCAGTAAAATCCTACTTCAAAAGGGGAAAAAGAACAGCAACAAGACCTCAAAACCCAGACCCAACCAACCTGGGACAAATCTATAATGACATAAATGATGCAACATTGTTGACTTCAGAGTCATGGTACATCTGCACACTGTGGTGGAATTTGTCCCAGAAGATTTGCCACAGCAAATTAGACTTCATATCAATCTACTCTACAAACTTCTCTCTGAATGTAGCCAGCACCAGATGTTTCAGAGGGAAGGTGGAAGAAACCACCTGCTTCATATAGAAATGAGGCTAATGTGTTCTTTACTTTAAGTGCCCTCCTGAGCACCTGAGTGGTTAGGTGTAGGTTTAAGTCTGAAAGCAGAAAATGTATTATTTCACAAAATTTATGGCAACTAGATATTTTTGCTGGTTTTATAAATGCAAGTAATGCAAGTTTGTGTGTAGTTTTTGAGCATTATTTTGTTTTTTTAAAAGCTCTTTTGGTATCAATAAGTCTTTCATCTCTGGCAAAAGGATAAACTTGTATGTCCAGAGAAAAAAAATTTGTGACACCAGCCCCATGGCAATAATAAAAGAGGAAGTGATGACTTTTTGAGCTCTTTCTAATGGGATCTCATACGTAGGAAGAATGTTTGCATTTATTTATTTAATGTTTTGCAATAGCTGTAACAGATAATTAATGCGTTTCTAGACTTTCCAAACCCGTCTATAGTCCTGCTTTTTTTTCACGCAGATCACAATAAATATGAATTCACTGAGACTACTGAGTTTCAAATTGCATTT
>JAVJGJ010000047.1:101291372-101309596 GCA_035590215.1 Microhierax caerulescens
TTTCCTATGATTGTGGTTTAGGTCAGGACAGAATGAACTCATGCACCAAATACTATGCAATAATTAGATCTGTATGAAGAGGTTTGGTTATTTATTGTCTCTGTGACAGAGTGGTTATTAATGCATAGAAGACTACAAAGTGACAGAAATGGGATTGTCTTTACTTCCACTTTACCTGCTCTCCTGAGCAGCAGTTGTCAACAGTTCAGAGGAGTAGGGCATTAAGTGTGCTGGTTTGGACTGCATGATTTTGGTCCCAGAAGATCCAAAAGGATCCTCCAAGGTCAGGTATCCCCAGAGGCAGAGTTGTTCTGCTCCCTCTCTGGGCTGAGGTGAATGAGTTTTATGAGGTGGAAAGCATCTTCCAGATCGTTTGAGCTTCGCTGGCTGCAGGACTGTTGTAATCTTTTGCTCTTTCAGTGTTTTAGTGAGTCACTGGGTAAATACTCTTCTGTAAGTTAGTTTTGCTATTTTTGTCAGTTATGATTTTTTTCATAACAACTGTCTAACTATGCTTTGTCTAACAAAAGTTATATCCCTAAGAACTGCATTGCAACACACAAAACGTCAAACTGTGGGCTCCCAACATCAGCCTAATTACTCAAGTGATATCAGCTCAATAGGCCAAGACATCTGTTTTTTTGCATTTACAGAGCAGAAGGAAAAAAAAAAAGAATCATTTAATTAGAGTAAGTAAAAAAAACTGCTATATAAAGTGTATAGTATTTAAACTAGGGGGAAAAAACATCCCAGAGAATATCAGGTAGAATGGCTGAGCTGAGACTCATTCTTCTCCCTCTCCCCATGCATTAAGTGCAAACAGTAACTGCAAAAAACACATAACCCATTGGATTTTTCTTTTATATCACCAAAGGTAGGCTGGCGGCTGTGTTTCATGGTGGATGTGACCTTGCCAGTGACAGTGTGTGTCACCAGCACTGAGGAATCATAGTTCACCAAACTCAAGAGATGGTGCCATCTTGGGAGTGATGGCCTGATCTGAAACCATTGGAAAGACTTGTATTGGCTTTGGTGCCTTTAGCCCAGGTCCTAGCAACATGAGAAGTTTTCTTATCTTGTTTCTTAATGACTCTCAAAGGGACAATGAATAGTATTAGCTAAGGAGGTCCTGATAGGGTTCCCTGTCAGTCATGTGATTTGCACATTGCATCTGAGTTCATAAACTGGTTTGTGGCCAGTTTTTAACAATTAAAGAAAAAATGTCTCACTAGTACCTAGTTTTAGCTTGGTTTTGACTCTTAATGATTCCTAAGTTGGTTCAAGTGAGAGGTGTACAATAAAATTCCTCTGAAACTTCAAAGACAAATAATAATATTTAAATTCAGCTTAAAAAAGGGGGACAAAATCTTTGTACTGAGACTTTTCCCCCTTAATGTTTATACTGTCATTTCCTAAATTGCTTTCTGACAGTTGGATATATTTATATCCAACTCATATAAGACTACGAATAGAAAAGCTGGTTCTCCTTTTAAAAGGTTTTTCAAGCTTCTTTGTTTAAGTGCTTGCAAACATCAGGGAAGTCAAGCCTGGGTTTCAGTTGTTTTATTGGAAGATATGTTTTAGGTCAAACTTCATGATAGCCTTGTGGTCAGGAAGAGATCACATCCTCCATATTATCTAGTCTGATTTTTTTAAACTCACAGCTTTTGTTTTTCTCCTGTGCTGGCCCTGATGATTAGAAACCCCTTCCCAAAAAATATCAGAAAAGTTTCCTTCTGTTTCTCTCTCAGATCTCTCCTTAAAACTGTCTATTTTTAAGCGATATCCTCAAGAAGTCTGGCAACATACTAGCTACTGAGGTAATGAGATTGCTAGTGCACAGGAAAATAAATGTTTGGGACCATCATTGTATGATTAGCAAACAATATTGTGCATGCTCTTGTCTCACAGACTATAAGGAAGGAGGCAAATGGCAAACAGAGACAGTAGGGAAATGCTGTTACTGATGTATAATGAAGGTAGAATATGGGTTGCTTGAAAATAAAACATTTTGGAGACATCTAAGAGGGATGTTAAGTTTTGACTTATTGGAGATTTGTTACATGTCAAGTTCTTCATTGTAATACTCCTCTGTAAGTAGAAGAAGATGAACTGTTACATGTTGGTGAAGGCTGAGAGTTGATTTTCTTTCAAGTTCATATCGTAGTTTGCATAACAAAATCCAAAGTACTATAGGTTTGAATGATTACTTACGAAATCATAATCATCCATGACAGAACAGAATAATCTTACTCATATTCTTGGTCCTTGAACATGCTGAAGATTTACATTACCAAAGTCATTGAAGGAAGAGACCTCCTCCAAGTCACAGCTAATGAAAAGTAGAGTTGAGCTCTACTCATGGGCTAGTTGGTTGAAGGCTTGATGTTCCGTTAGTGTGACCTGTGATTCAAGCTGTTCACATAAACACTTACCAATGGAGACCTGCCAGGCAGCAGGTAGCCTAGTGGGAGCTGATTCATTCACAATAAAAAGTCAAAGCTTTTCAGGCCTGCAATATCTGATGCATTAGCCTAAGCCTAAGAGAGAGATATCTTTCTTATCTCATACAATAGAGCTGAAATTCAGACAATAAATGCAGTTTCAAACCTCCCCACCCCCCTCCTACAAAGTAAGTTTCATTTTTACACAGAAATGAGGGAAGTCCCTTACTGCTGGCTAGGGTACAGTGCTCTTCTTATCAGACTAGAGTCATAGCTGCTAAAGCAGAGTGAAGCAGAAATGCGTGGAAATATTATTAACTTCCAAATTAAGCACTGTATTTGGAAGTTGCAATTGGGAGTAGAGGATTTTTAATTAGGAATCTTGACAAGGCTTAAATGAATTGTTTTTGTCCCAGTAAAAACTGTGGCCTTGATAAATTTCTGTTACTGAAAAGCAAGTTAATTTCCCCTGTTCAATTCTTCCATCATAAAAACTAATTTATGGGGGAAAGCACTGAGTGGGAATTGATGATTATTTTAAGAATAGCTCAGCACAAAACTACTCACATGAGTAAAGGAGGCTGGGATTTGATTCCTCATTCAGACTCCACAAATGCTATTACCAGATGCTTCACAAGCTGGAAGCTTTTCCCCATCTTTTTGGCACACAAGAATGTAAGATAACCTGGGGGTTTGCACTTCATCCTAACACCACTGGCTCACAGGAGCACTGGCATCAGTTTTGTGCTCTGACATTTCACATTAAAAAAGAAAAAAAATCATTACCACTGGTTTTGTGCTTTTAAACGGGTTAGCTCTTAAGCCTATAGAGAGATGCTATGTTCTGCTCACAATGGGAAGCAGATAGCACCAGTAGCTCATGCCACAACTGCTTATTACCCTTTGTGGTATGAGAAGCTATCAGTCATTCAGGGTTACCAGCAATGACTAACTCTCTTCTATCAGAAAGAGTCCAGCCAATCTACATTTATGATATAAACTGCTTATGTTCAAGTGGTTATTGTGGCTAAAGCAGGTCAGGGTGTGCATAAACAAGTAGATACGTGGTACCCTCAACATACAAGGCACAATGGGCTTGTTTCTTTCCTTCTACTGGTTTCTGTTGCCATGACCGCATTACTATCCTTTCCTAATAAAAGCTGATGATTTTCCAACTGGTTTTCTCACCTCAGTAAAGCAACTTTAGGAAAAGTTCATCCAGGTGGAGCTATCACAAGGCATCCACCTCTTTCTGCACAAAAGCCTTCCAGACTGGAACCTGCTAAAGCTACCTGGCTGGCTGGTCAGAAGGAAATCTTCAGCGACCTGTGTTAGAACTATCACAATGACAGCCCACAGCAGTGTTTCTCCAATGTGATTGGCGGGGATTTGGAAATGGCACTGCCACCGGAATGACAGAGGGATCAAGAAGTTCTGCTAGTTTGCAATGGAACACCTGCCCTAAAATAATTCATGGCACTCACTCCAAACTACAGAGAAGTGTTAAGGAAAGCCCAGCACAGACATCTGGAGAAGAATGGACCATTTCTGTCAAGGATTTTTTTCAAATGGTCTGTATATTGAAGGCTTTATCAACAGTCCCTGGGCAGGCATAATTCTGATGGCCAATTCCAACTGGACCAGTCTGCTACAGTTATGTAGACTTTGCAGATTCAGTCTCTGCAAAAGCCTGTGGTCTTCCGAATACACACAATTCCCAGAGAAGTCAATGATTTCATGGGCAGCGTTTGGCCTCAAGCTGTCATCTTCAGTAATTATGCAATTCAATTAAATTAAAGTGTGAAAGTCATTTAGACAACTTTGAAAAATCACACCTTGAATGAAAAGAGGAAACAAGCATATATATATATATATATATGTATATAAAAATATGGTGTACATACCCATAATATATGTCAAAATATAACATTCAGTTATGTTACTAAGAATAATTCCAT
Organism: Microhierax caerulescens; assembly: GCA_035590215.1. Taxonomy (NCBI): domain Eukaryota; kingdom Metazoa; phylum Chordata; class Aves; order Falconiformes; family Falconidae; genus Microhierax; species Microhierax caerulescens. The sequence goes on from JAVJGJ010000047.1 coordinate 101,295,775, forward strand.
TTTCTCTGGACTGCCAGACTACATTCATCCCTGTGGCATGTGAGAGCCTTCTGTTAGTGCGTTAAGCCATGTATCTTCTACATCTGTTAAATGCTTATTCTCAGATTCTCCTTCTAGGAGGAAAAACTTGTTCAATTAGGTCACTTGTTTGGGTGGACCTGAGGGATTATATTTATTTGTTTGCTCTTTCAGTCTACGTGCTTCTACATAAATATGGTAGATAAGGAAAGATCAAAGGACTGCCTTGCACTTGGAACAGAAGGTACAAAGGTTTGCCAAAGGTTCATTAATCCATCACTGATGCTGAGGTTTCCAACTTATCCTCTGTTGCTTTGTCATATGAAGCCTTACACAGGGCACTTGGAGGGCAGAGGTATGCACTGAATGCCAGCGAAATGAAAGGGGACAGCTGAGGGGAAAGTGCTAATGCAGCTGAGGGCTGTGGCATCTGAAAACAGAAGGCAAATAATTGCTGCTGATGTGAGTTTCCCAGCATACTTGTGAGAGTATGAGGACAAAGCCAAACAGGTTCAGAAAGAGTCTTTACTAAAACCTGCCTAAAATGTACCCTCTGTCAGACACAGAGGATCTGTCTTTGTTTAGATTGTCCGTTCACATACTTTAACGTAGGATGTACTGCCAGCTCTCCTTCATAACCCTGTTGAGCTTGGGAGTCTCTCTCTCTCTCTCTCTCTCTTCTTTGGCTCCTTCATAGCAAAATCATTCTGACTTTCATCTCTAACTCGTCAGAATTCTGGTTCTGGTACTTTCAGTGTCTCAGTGTTTTCCATAATGTCCAACCCAGAGTAAGGATGAGGACGTGCACGATTATTAGAAGGCCTCTTCTTCTCCTGCACTGTTTAAAAAGCTACACCTCTTTTTGACATCACCTAAGATATGCCCAAGGCAAAGACCCTGTCCTACCTTTATTTACTCATAGGTCATAGTTCTTTGTGCTACAGTGATACCTTTTAAAGAAGAATAATTTCTTCTATCAGGTGTCAAAGAAATCTGGGATCTCTGCTTAGTGCTAGGCTGTTGCACGATGCATGATTTCTGTGATGCTGAGTAGGATAATCAGCTTTTAGCAGTGTGTGACCACCAGTAGAGTGCACTGAGCATCATGCCAACTTTTAAAAGCAGTGTCTTAGCAGTTGGTCAGCTTGACTCTAGTGCTTTACAGGGCAGCTAGGTAATCTGACAGACTGGTCATGGCGTGAGACAGCAAAGTGTAGGACAGCAGTGGGAAGACTGCCAAAGTCTAAAGAAGGACATCTGACATACAGATGCAACCATATGAACTTTTTGTTCCTTTGCTTTAACAAATCATGAAATGAATGTAATGCCCTTTTGGAAGGGTTTTTCCAATTGGCAGAAGCTTGCTAGTTCACTTGGGAGAACTCCCATCGTGAGGCTGCAGGGATTCCTGCCTGAAAACAAGATACCAGGACATCCCACATATGCACTTTTTCCCCTCCCATCTGATGTAGACTAGCCCTTAGCCACACTGAAATGTGCTACACAGAATGACCGGGTGAGCAACTAAATTGTGCTGATTTGATCTAGTTCCCTCGTCTTACAAGCTTGAGTTGGAAGCCTTTGTCATATATGCTGTATATGGATTGTATAAGGAAAGGGAGATTTTGGAGTCACAGCGTGATTTAATTGTGCTGTAAAGACAAATCCTTTCTTGCACTGTATGAAGCCTGAAAGAGACTTACAGAAAAGTCTGTCTCTTACCACTGTGATCCCTGTTATGGAAGAAGGAGCTTTGGCTGGCAGGGAGTGAGGATACCTGGACATCTTGCATTACACAGGTTCTGGACCAGGCTTCTAAAAAGAACAAAAGTTCAAGGTTTTATCAGCAGCAATTTTCCTGGCATGTTTTGTCAGCTGTGAGTTATTTCTGTTGCTCCTCTGAGCTGGTGGGAACTGATGTAAGAGAGAAGTATAGCAGTACTAGACTCAAACAAGAATACACTGACTTTCATGACGTTTATGACATGAGCTTGGTGCTGCACTAACTTGGTTAGTGCAGATTTAGTTCGCATCTAAGTCACATCTTCCCAGAGTTACCAAAACCCATAACCAGGAAAACTCTCCAAACCAAATAATAATTTAAAAAGCCGACATTGTTTTTTTGCAGTGCTGGGTGCTTGGGGGATCTTTCCTCCTAACATGCACCCCAAGTCACTTGATGGTACACATTATATACAGCAGAGTACTTGCATATTCATGGTACATTACATGTTTTCATTCACGCACAGGACTGGTTACAAGTTTTTCTCTTTTAATGCAGATTAGTGTGTGTCCTCAGATAGCACTACCGAAGTTTTTTACCAATTATGCATGCTCCCGAAGTGGGGGTTTGCCCTCTTTGGGGGGTGGGGAGCCATTATTTGCGTTGGAGATCTCGATCTCCCATTACCACTATTACGTTTGTCCTCCTTTCAACTAATTTTCTAAGGATTCAGCTTGTCTCCTCTTGTGGCCAGAACTTTTTCACTTGGGGGCTTCTTTCTGCATAATTTATATAATTATTTGTTCTTATCATTATCTGTTCTTTGTTTCCCAAGATTCACTCCTTGATTAGAAGTCCTTTCATTTATCGGTTTTGACATCTTGAGATGGTGGGTACTTGAGAGGGTGAGTCATTTATGGGGGTGGATCAGCTTGACCTAAACTTTGTGCGTATTCCTGTTTAACTAAATCAGTTTGGTAATTCCGGGGTTTAGGCAACAGCAGGACCTCTCTCTAATTCCTGTCTGACCTTAGTAAATCAGTGTCTTTTATGTACATATATACAGGTAAATGCTATCTGCCTGTGTCAGATGTAAGACACTTGCCTTCCCCCAAAATTGTTATAAGGAGATATATTTGCACTCAGGGTAATATTTCATGACCTTAAAAGCCAGCAAATTATACCAGAGACACTATAAAATATCCTAACTATATAATTTCATGCAATTTGATCAACGTCACATAGTTTTTTAGAATATATTTTAAATATATTTAATTATATTATTTTTTAAATAAAATAATAATTTATTTTAAAGTAGTAAATAATTAAAATTTCTTAAAGAACACGTTTAGATTTGGTTTAATACTTCCTTTACTTCCACACTCCAGAAAAGATTTAAGACATTCAAGTATCTCATTTCAACTCCATTATACTTGTGCTCCTTGTTCAACAGAAAATCCACTTTCCCTAAACACATTTTTCTTTTATCAACACTTATGATTGACTGAGAATCAACAGAACAGAACTGGCTGTCAAAGCCTCTTGTCCTGTTGTGAACCACAACTCTGACAGTTTCTGCTTTTAAAGTCTATCAGCTCTCCTTCAGAATCAGCAGTAAGTCTCACTAGCATCCTCGGAGTAGTAACACAGGGCCACATACTTTCCTCTACCCCTTCTGAAGGTGTTAGGACCAGTCAGAATGCAAATCAAATTACACCTGCTGAGGGATGTAGTGGCTGGAGGATACATGCCCAAATAGGCTTCCAGGCACACAACAGCCACAGCTGGTACTTCAGCCTTTTCCTTGCTATGGGACAGAAGGAACATTGTCTGCTGGCAACAGCGGCCTAAAGGATGTCCTTGGGACATCCCCAAAAATGTGTTTCTTATTACAAGCTTGGTTGCTACCTGCATGAAGTCTTTTTGGTGTCTAGGATCAGAACCTTCCTGCTAACTAACTGGGCTGGGCTTTCTGTGAGGTCCTGGAAATACAGGCAGTCTGTGTTTTTACAAAAAAATAAATTTGGATAGCTAACAAAAGAGAGGTTGTTAGGTCTTTTTTTTTCTTGAACCCTGAATAGATTAAGAAAAAGGGAAAGAGGATAAAAGTCTTCTACTCTACTGACTTGAAACATATATGGCCATGAATTTAATGAGCTTACTAATGTGACTGTCATGTCTCTTACACAAAAATCATCATTTGCATTTTCCATTTAAGAACTTGATATTCTTTATAAATTTACTTGAATTCTGTAAAGAGAGCTGACAGTTCCTAAAGAGAAAAAAAGCCACATTATTATTATGTCACTTCTAGAAATGCTAATGGCAGGATATGAAGGACAGCATAATTACAGTGTTGCTCTAGCAATTCTTCAGTTAAGGTTTTCTTAGTACTTTAATTATAAACTACTTATTTCAGCAGTTTAATTTTCTAAATTCTCAGTCAAACACCCTTTGGATTTGATTTGCATTTTGTGGTCCTTGTTGGTGTAAAAAGAGCCTCCTCCAGTTAAAGTCAAAGTGTCATGCAATCAGGAGCATCCACCTCTGTGGAGCACTGCTGGGCTGGAAAAGAAGGACCAAAGGGAGAATTGGCTTTTTCTGCATAAGAACCAAACTGTTGTTGAGAAGTAGGTGCACTGAAGTAAACAGGAGTGATAAAACCCTCACAAAAGAAGTCAGGAAGAGAGTTAGGCATATATAAAGCACATTTGACAGGCTGAGGGAGAAGCTGCAGAATATGTAAATGAAATCAGATAAGGTCAAAGCACAGCAGAAAAAAGAATTCTGCAGCTCTCTAGCCAGCATCTTAGCGACCTGCTACCTCAGCATATCTGAACTCTGGGAAGGAAACTTAACACAAGGAAAGAACAAAACCTTTGAAAGAGCATATTCTTAAATGCTTGTCCACCAGGCGCAGGTCTCTATATTCTACAAAATGATTTTTCAATCGTTGAATCTATCCTCAAAGCTGTTGTCAGGGAAATTTGCTTTTCAGGTAATGAATACTTGAACTCCATTGGGATTTATGTGCAATGCTTTAAACATGCCTAGGTGAATTTATGAATAAAACCTGACTTACTCCATGACCAAATATTTTCCTGCAGCGGGGCCAAGAGAAGGGACAGATAGTTCTATTAAGCTCCTTAAGAAAGAAATCTGAAAGCAGATCCCATCATTTGAACAGCCCTGCAAACTTCTCAAAATTGTAAAGCACAAATCCAGTGATTAGCAGGACTTCTTTGTTCAGAGAACAGCAATCTGAGAAGCCTGATCTGTAAAGCCTCAAAGATCTCATTAGGAGCTTGTAATCCTTAGTTTATTTATTTTCTGTTATAAGTGTGCACTGACAGTTTTGCCTTGAAAGCTACCACAGCTTGTCCTTGGTGGGGAAGAACACAAAAGATGGAGTTTTAACTTTTGTGATAAGACAGTATGTTGTGATTAATTTCAAAAGTGATGGCAAGAAAGCTGGGGACTGGGATTGAGGGAGGGGAGCAAACACATGCAGTTCTGGAATCCTTTGCAACAGTTACTTCCTTGATTTCGTCTCATTACTGACTGTTGACAAATCTTTCCTTCCCTCCTCCCTTGCTTACCCATCTTTCTAGGTCAAGCAAAGGCTTTAGGAAAGTGGAAGCTCTCTGAACAGTTTCAAATACCTCTTTTCCTTAAAAACTATTCTCCTTGCTCCTTGACAAGGGAGGTAAAACTGGGTTCATTCTGAGAAACCACAGAATTCAAGGGAAGGTTGAATCTGTATCAGATTTGGTAACATTCATTTTTGTGGGACCCTGCTACAGCTGGTTTTTGTTTTGTTGTTTTTTTTGTTCCCCTTCATTCTCCTGCTATGAGATGTGGTGCTCTACTGAGGAGATGGGAGTGCATGTGTGTGGAGAAGTAGCCAGCATTCAAAAAATCTTAACAAAGATTTATGAGGCAAATTATGTTGTTTGTTAAATACCCAGATGGAAAACCAGAAACTCTAGACATGGTGAGTAGTGAGGGTATCAGCAAAAAAGCTGTGATTCAGACAAATGGAATGCCTCATGATTTAATTTTAAATGAAATAGTGTTCCCTTTCATGAATAACAAAAGGGTGTTTTGTGTTATGTGTCCTGCCCAACGCCCCCATTGACACTCTTCCTGAAGACAAGTCCTGTATTCTCCATTTTTGTTCCTTCACTACTGGTATAGGAGGTACATAGGTGGCTTAGTGAGGGGCAATACCTAGTGAATCTATAACTGATAATAGAAAGAGTATTCTGCCACAAATTATTGCAATGCAGTTGGTTTCAGTTTAGGAATTAGTTGGCCTGGGGAGAAAGCTTGGGGAGCTGGGACTTTATATCCCTGGAGGCTTCCCAGGCTAGTAGAAGCCGGCAGTGTAGTGCAGGGTGCAAAAATGTCAAATCCCTCCCTCCTCTCCTCTCTTCCCTAGACCTTCAGGTCCTCACAGGCTTACAAGGCTGGCAGCACTGGCATTCATCCTGGGCAGAGGAAGGCAAGCTGCTAGCTAAAAGGGGGACAGCCATCCCAGTTCCTCCAGCTGTCTGCGGCTGAGGCAGTGGAGCTGGTCTGCCAGGGCTGCCCTGGCTCACACGGGCAGGAAACAGGCAGAGGCATAGGGAGCACTGAGTAGAGACACCACGGCTATATCAGCACCTGTTAATTTTCTAATTACGTGATACTGAGTATTTTTTGATTCATGATACCTCTGTGTCAGTAGAGTGTGGCCTACCACTAAGGTTGTTATGCTGTGACTCACTGTTGTCTCATAAAGCAGAAGGGAGCTGAAAGGCAGTGTTATCTGAAAATGTTTCATTCCCAACATTTCATTTTCAGCAACATTGACAATGATGTTATCCTTCAATTCAAAGGTTTTGCTTTTAAACACTGCTTGTTGCATCTCAAATAAAAATGACATTCACTAGCACGCAGGCCTTTAAGGAACCAAGATGCTTCTGGAAATGTTGACCTACAGCTTTTGTGTACTAATAGGAACTAGTAATGTTGTCTTTGTAGGTATTCCAGCTGTTTAGGGGAATCAAGCTGCAGAAAGACTGCTTAGATTTGAGCATTTCTGTTCCAGTGTTGCAATGGCCAGTAAAAAGAGCAGGTAAACATCCCTATTTGGTAGTCTTGACCATCAGTGAAAGGTGGGTAAACTGCATTTATCATTGACCTATCTGCACATATTCTGCTTCCTGATACGGACAATGATGTTAGGACAGGGTGTACTACATCTCAAGTAAACAGAAAATTGAAAAAATAAAAAGTAAACAAGTGCCATTGCAGGTAGGAGGTGTTACTAGTCCAGACAGTTTGAGTCGGTGGCTTTTTTTGGCTCTTTTTCTCTGTGAATTGAATACAGGGTGCTTAACACATATGGAGTTACCCACAAGTTTACAGTATGTGGGCAGCAAATGAGAGCCTGCTGCTGTATTTTATTACTGCTGTGTGCTGTATGTTTTCTCGATGGTATCTACTTTTACCTAATCTTAGCTATTAAATCACACTACCATCAGTTAACAAGACCTTTTTAGAAGGCGGAATGGAATGGCAATTTGGTATAATGCAGATGACTCTCCTGAAGTTGTTTTTTCTCTCTTTACCCCTGAGGGAAATGTCCAGCCTGAGTAGAAAAATTCAAAGTACTTTTCATTTGATGAATATACGCCTATTGCCCCACTGTTTCACTCTGCTGTAATTCAAAGTGAGAGATCTGAAATTCTTTAACAAAATCAAATTTTTTTAAAAATGTGATTTTTTTAAAAGCTTGGGTATGCAGCATTAAGTACCCAAATCTACCTTTATATACCCTGATAAAATTTCTTAATCTTCAGGGTGCAGCGGTATGAGGACACTAATGGAGCTGATTCTCTGTTACTAAGAAGAAAAAAGGCTGAGAACTTTCCTCCTCTGTGATGCAGGTGAAAGTGTTACAATACAAGCTGCAGTAAAGGACAAGAGTAGAGATAAATGCAGCATTTGAGAGAGAAGGAAAGGCATTATAAAAAAGACCTGAATCACCTAGTGATGTGTTTGTTCAGCAGAGCTTTTAAAAAGTGCACTAATGGCCCATTTTATCTATCGCCCAAGTCAATGGAAAACGCCCATTGACTTAAATAGGCATTGGATGAAGTGCTGAGCTTTTAGGAATAATTATACTTGGTATGCTGAGGTTCCTAGTATTTCTCTTCAGGCTGAATGCTGCTCTCTGCATTATGTGCCCTGATTTCAAACAAACAAAGCAAACAGTCCCTTTTTCCTGCCTATGCAAACTGAAGCCACAGTGCTCCTGCTACTACTTCCAATTCAGCACAGATGTTGAAGAAGCTTTTTAGATCAAAGCAGTAGTCTAGACCCAGCAAACACTGCTGGATGGGAAAACTATATGTGAAATGTGTCTTTGTTGCATATAGTCTTTGCTGGATGGCTGGAGCACAGCTGGTGGGTTTGGAAACCATTTGACCTCTGAAGGTGTGTTTCACTTCTTGCCCTCAGGCCATGATGCTATTTAGCCCATGAAATGTCATAATCCACACTTCCCTAGGAATATCTTTTAAGTATGCTGGCAGGAAGGGTGACTACTGTTCAGTGCAGGGCACTACACTCTCACCTACCTGTTTTGCTAAACTGTTTGAGCCATTACTTGATTTTGTCCCTTTGTGGTAGGACTGCTGCTAGTTTTCTTTGTTACTATTGCCCAGTTTGCTCTGTAAAAAACTACATGGTATTGAAACCCTCAGGAATATGTTTTGTCATCAGAAACCAATCCAAAAATCTGTAAAAGCCAATGAAGAATGACTAAGATGGTGGCTGGGACATAACTGGATTCCCTCCATGCTGCTCTACTACTATTACTACTACTACTAGCAATAACAGTAATAATAATTAAAAAATCCTAGTGCAAATTCTTGCCATCCTCTTGTGTCAGCTAAATGCATGGTTGAAAATAAAAAGCATAAGCTGATTCTGGATGGCATGAATTAAGGTACAAGACACACCTCACAATTTAGCATTCACTTTGCAAGTTAGTAAAGGTACCGCCTCACCTCATGTAGACAATGAAAAACACAGTGACTAGTACAATAGTAGATCTTACCGATGTAAAAAAGGAGCTGTTTAGACTTTGAGTGTTAGAAGGTTTGTGCATTATCTGTGATGATCTCTAAGCAAAGTATTAGTACCCACATTATACTGCCTTTTGGGAATGTGAGTTTTATTAGTTTTTTTATGTCAGCCGAGGACTAGATAAGAACAGAAACTGAACTACTTATTCCTCTTCTCTGTTTTGAACTTATCTCTTTCTTAGAAACACAACGCTTCTACCATAAATAACACAGAGAAGCAAACTAATAGCTGAACAAATTATAGAGTCATAGATTCATAGAATAATTTAGGTCAAAGGGGATCTCTAGAGCTCACCTGGTCCAACACCACAGATATCTGGTTCAGAACTGCTTTTTCTATCTCTTGGTAAGAGATAAGAGTCCCAGGGCTCACTAGGAATGTCTCTCTACATGCATACATTTCAAATCCAGAAGGAAAAATCAAGCTTATGATTTAGAAAAAAACAGTTTAGAGCCACCATACAAAAATTTAAATTATTATTCTCTGTGCAAAATAGAGGTGGAAGGTTTCCTTACACTTGCTAGGAAAAAAAAAACCAGCTGAGAATATCTTTTTTGTTCTTATTTTCAAGATGGAAAGCTTGAGGCACAATGGGTTATTTATAGTGACAGATTGGTACTTAAACAAATAAGCTGACCATGGATTCCTAGCTTGGAGATGAGTTACTGCAAATAAGCAAAGAACTAAAAAGCATATAAGTGAAATATCTAAATACAGAAAATCCTTGTGAAGTGCTCTGCAAAGGTATGTGGTAAAAGAAACCAGCACAGTTGTGTTCAGAGAGGAACCTGATAGCAGAGAGACTAAAATCACATTTTCTTACCAGTTTGAACCCAAGGACCTCAAAGCTCTTTGTTCTCAAATAAAAGATTAACTAACCTTGGCTATCTCTCAAAAGCTGATGTGGAATGGGACAGTCATTGGCTGGCAACATTACACAGGATCATGAAATGAGGCAGTGAATATCATCATAAACTGAAAAACCTGTCATATTAAGATATGCAGGATATTACTATGTGCTATGTAATTTGGCCAGCATGTCTGGTTTACTTCAGCCGATATTCTGATGGCTTCTATGCAAACATTCAGAGATCCTGTTCTACAGATCACCTCTGCTAGTGACTTTCTGGCCACCCTTGGTGCTCCACTGGTACTGCTCTGTTCCCGAGTCAGGCAGAAACAGGTTTCTTGTACAGCTTCCTGAAGCGCAAAGGTGGCACTTAAAAAGCCTATGAAGCAAAACAAAATAACCTTTGCTGATTTTACCACCAAACACTGCATAACAAGGCTCTGATATTTGGCTCCTCTGAGCCATCAAAACTGCATTGAGCCTGGCACAGGTGGCCAAGAGAGGCTTGCAGCTATGTGGAGTCTTGAAATGACATGAAAATGCCTCGACTGTTAGCAGTTCAAAGAGAGCAGCCTACTCTTTGAAATGTTACATGCTGTAACAGGAGCTTGAAATCCTTTTCTGTGAGTCTTCTCTAGTCCCTCCTCCTTTTCAGGCAGAGATGTGCCGAGTTCTTAGGCACAAGCATCATTTCTTAACCTATTTTAGAAGAGGTGGCTTTGATGTCCTTCCTTATGTTCTGTTGTGTGACATTCAAGAGGAACACTATTGTTACTTTACAAAAGAAGAAACAAATACCTTCACATCTGAAGATAAAGCAAGCTAGCATTACCAGAGTAATTGTGTACAAGTATGTTAGAAATAATAAAAAAAACGTTATTACCTTGTTTATAGGTGGTTGTTGCAAAGGAGGCGTCTGCATCTGCCTTCCCCATTTTGTATGTTATTAGAGGGATTTAAACCCCGTTACCTGTTCCAAGTCCAATGGCAGCCTCGGAGGGGTCTCTGCCACCGTCTGTTGGTGAGCTAGGGGAAAAGGCAGCGTGAGCTGACCTTGCTAATGCTCCCTACTGTACCAGTGCAAGATTTTGCTCCATGTTGAGGTTTTGGAGTAAAAAAAATTATGTTTCTTTCTTCTTGTTCTGGGACAAAGGGCTGTAGTTATGCCCTCTGAGCCAAATCTTAACGGCTGGCCTGTGATCCCATACACATCTCCGTGGGGAGGAATGGAGCTCTTAAGTTGCAGAGAAGAATGCCTTTCTACTGTCAAGTCTCTTGTTAATTCACGTCTTCCTGGTTTCTGGCAATGGAATCGGGCCTATTTTCTTTGCTGGTTTCAAGAAAAATCACAGTGATACTTGAACAGAGCCTCGTTGCCGCTGCCAGATCTTGGAGGAGTGCTGTAATTGCTAGCATTTCTGCACAGTCCAGCGAGAGGGGCATCTATGAAACGACATCCCTTACAACGAACTGTTTGCAGAATCAACCCATGCCCCTAAAAAAGCAGGCAAGAAGATAAGTGAAGGGAGCAAACGTCAGCAACTGAGCAAAAAAAGCAAACCTTTAAAGATGTCTCTAGATATGAAATGAGTCTGTTTTATTAGATTCATCAACACTTGCTTGCATATGCAAATCCCTCATGAGTAAAGCTTTTGTAATGCAGGCTCCAAAATGGTTCAGGTAGTCAGTGACGGCAATGAATGAGCACAGAGACAGTTTAAAGAGATTGCTTAGTTTTCAAATCAACAAATTGCTGTGGTTCTACTTAATCCATCAAAAAAGGAAAAGAGAACAATCTGGCAGCCAGGCAGGAAGATATAATAGTAAAGGACATAATGTTCCAGCTATTTTAGGACCCATTTACACTATGAAACTGGTGGCATTAGAGAACAGTTGTTGAACACATTTGGGGAACAGCTGTGTTATTGCTAAAGTGTCAAGAGTAAAGTGTGTATAGACCTGTAGGGGTGCTCAAAAAGAATAGTTTGAGGGGCGGGAGGGGGCTTCTGTACAGCTTCAAACCTTACTCTTACTCAATTTCACTACAAGTAAAGAAGGACTAGCAGAGTAAAATGACTTCACGAACACTCTTTTATTTCCATGAAAATGGCAGCAATTATATATTAACTCTGACAGCAGTATCAATCTTAGATAAGACTAAATAACATGGATCAAAGAAGTGCCTTCAGTGTTCATTCACATTCACAGGTATTCTGGTCATTGTTTGGGTATCTCTGTTCCTTGAATAAGACGCTTACTTCCCCACCCCCTCCCTCCTTTCTCTTGGTGGGGTTGCCATTCTGCTTATGCTTCAGACTGGACCTGCCACAGAGAAATAAACTGAGAGTAAAGAAATGCGTCTCATCACAAGCTGCTATGAGAAAAACTTTCAAAGTCAGTGTGAGGTAACTTTTATTCTCCTAGGAAAGATTTTGTTCATTGTTTCACTCACCAAAGCCTCCCTGCCAAATCAGACCTGCGTGATGCATTCAAAGTCTGCATATATTAAATTATTTTTGGATGAATAACTGAAGGAGAAGAATGTATTACTTTGCAGCAATTTTAGTATGCGTCTCAATGGCTTATCTATCTGTTTGCAATCATATACATGTGCAGATGTTGGAGAGTTATTTGGTGTAGCCAGAGAATGGTGAGTGGCTTGTGATGGTAGCTCAGGTCTGCTGGAGTGCAAGGGCTCTTGGAACTATTTTCAGGAATACTGGGTTAAATGATCTCTGCTTTTCCTCCTGTCTCAGTATGAGAGATAAGACTGCCATCTCTCTATTATTACATCTGAAAATGAATTTATTCCCCTCATTGGATTATTGGCAATTTTTAAAAATAACAGTTAATGTCATTGACTGCATGCTGCTGAAGCATGGGAAGGGTAGCATTGACCTGGAAGTTACTTGGTAGCTGCTTCTTGTAGTTAGGGTTTCTTCTGTGTATGTGGATAGCACAGTTGCTTGCACTAATTGTGTGTAGGCGTATTGCACATTTGCTACTCTGCTATGTGAATAAATGTCCAATTTACATAAACAATGGTGTCATTTGCATATATGGATGAGGATTCAAAATCTACACAGGAACTGAACTTCAATTTATGAAGATCAGAGCAGGCGTTCCATCTCTGTTTAGTCTATATTGAGACAGCCAAAATGCCACTACAACTGAATCTTGACTCATATTTCCTGTATTAATGACTATGCAGCATAGGCCAATTTATATCTGCCTTTTATTATTTGTAGTGATTTGAATGCCTTTACATTAGATTATGGTTTTAAATTCAATATGTTCTTACTGTGCTAGGAATTCAAAACACAAACACAGTTCTTATTCCTGAAAACCAACAGATGAAGGAGAAACAAAACGAGAAAGAACCTACCTGTCAAAGCGTGTAGGAAGAGGGAAACAAGCAGTATATATATTAAGAAACACAATAGATTTTAAGATGTATCTTTTTAAGAACACGTGTGGTTGTAGCATTAACAAAGGCAAGGAATCTTTGCAGGATTATTATGACATTATTCCTTCAAATTTAGCATTCTTCATCCTCTTGGCAGTATCACACCTTTTCTCACTTTGAAAACTATGGTGAAGAAAGCATTTAGTGCCCGAACAACTGTAGGACAGACTTGGAGAGCATGCTTGCTTTTATACTGGAGAATTGCAGGCACTCATTTTCTGTTTCTTATCGATACTGTTTGCTCTTACTCTTCTTCTGGGGAAGGCAAAGAATTTCGCATTCCCTGGCGGTTGTGGCCTCTGGATTTACTATGCTGATATTTACCTAGTGTGGGTAAATATATTTGGTTTTGCAAAAGAAATCGGAATAAAGCATGGGATACTTGTCTCTTTCCAACAGCCCATCTCACAGGTGTTCCTATGGGAAGAATAAATTCTGCCTGAAGAAATTAAATTGGACCTACTGTAATTTAAATTATAATAGGAGCATTTTCAGTAGTAGTATTGTTACAGTGGGGTTACAGCATTGACAGATAATGGGAGAACGACTGACATCATCTGCCTGGACTTGTGCAAAGGTTTTGGCAGTGTCCCACACAACATCCTTACCTCTAAACTGGAAAGACATG
>JAVJGJ010000047.1:101314340-101335004 GCA_035590215.1 Microhierax caerulescens
CTGAATGGAGGTTGGAATCACTTTTCACTATGACCCTCTCTATTTAATTAATTAATCTTTGGATTTAGTTGGACTGCTAGCACTGTTCCCCATGACTTCTAGCCACTCCACCTGCACCCCCACCCCCCACCCCATTTGTAGGGTCTTTCCCTGTGCTGCACAAATTACAAATCCTTTCAGGAGCAGTATTAGTTACATTCTTCCTTCATCATTCTGTTCACTCTTTGCACTACCTTTCTAAGAGTTAAATTAATCAGGGAATTAATTTTATGCCAGTTTTCTATAGAAAACGGTTAGTCCAGTAATGGAATAACCAAATAATTAAAGTGTTAACATGTGTCTTTATAGTATTAGATCTAACAAAATGTTTGAGATGTGGGATGTATAAATGATTTTAGCCTCTTGGGAAGTGCAGTATTCACTCAAGTATATGCTGATTTTAGACTCTTGTCTTATGAACTGGAAATTTAAATACAGCTTGAAAAGACCTCCTACTGAATTTATTGACCTGTTGTTAGGAGTTTGACATGAGGGAGATCACCTCCAATTAACTTGGAAATTAAAAGCTGTTCCTCACATTTTAGATCATGAAACTTTATGCAACCTTCTTAAAACACATTGGAAGGGTTTAATTGTGCACTGCAAGCTAAGGTTTGCAAAATTGGATTTTTTGATAATAAATCCTTCAAGGCAGAGATTTTATGTTTAAATTATATACTTGCACATGAAAGCTCTTTCAAAACAATCTAGAATGTGAATTTAAAGCATGCCCACTACTTTTGCACAAACTTTTCATGTCGCCCCTCTTAATCCAAACAGAGGATCTTTCTGAAATTGCCTCAAACTAGTTTGGGAGTGTATTAGTATAAAGGCATCCTTAGTGGGGAATTAGAGCAAGTATAGAAGGGGAGTTACCATGGAGCTGCTTTTGCTGAGAAACTCTTGCCAGGCTGTTTTCCCACATTGATGCAGCTCATCACAGCAGGGTCTTGATATTGACTGGAGCTTTTCTCTGCTGCTGCACCACATAAGCGTTTATGACTGACAGCACTTCAGACTACTGAATTGTCTGAACTGTTTATAGGTGTACTCCTTTTTCAAAACATAACAGATACCTCTTTTGGGTAGATTTTCTTCTGGTAGCAAGCTGTCACTTCCCAGGTTTTGCACTGTGGTGAGATGAATGCTTAGAAAGCAAGATACACTTAATTTTATTCATAAAGCATTGCACATGTGATAGAACAACCTGGCTCCTCTAATTAAGCAATAATTCACCAAGGGCAGCAATGTCTTTCAGGGTGGTTATTGACTGCCTCAGCTGGATTGCTGCAAGGCAAAAGGCTGTAGGCTACACAACTGGAAGAGCAGCAGGCCTCTGGGAATTTATTTTCCAGAATGCTTACTAATATGAGGTAGGTAGTTTTGTCCTGTCTTACGTTTTGCTTGCTTATGCAGTGTTTATATTATACACTAAGAGTAATGTCTGGCTTCATGGAGCACAGCAATATCTCTGTGCTAATGATGTGAGATAGAGCCAAGACAGCTGAGCACAGCCATTTGCTGTGGTGAACGAGATCTATTGGCCTTCCTTTAACTGTTAGCAAGGCCACTAGAGCTAAACTTTGCTGCAGGGTGTGTGGAGCTATGATCAAGGCTTTACTAGGGTTTGCCTTCTTTCCTGCTTTTTGTTTAGATTTTGTTGAACGTAGCTTCAAAATCAAATGTGAGAATGAAAGAGCAGAGACTAGGAAAGTGGAAAACAGAAGCATATACAGCCTGTGGAATAGGTGAGAAAAGGGCATATTGAACCATCTTGTGAGGAGATAGGAAAGAAATTGTAAAGTACTAAAAAGAGCAGAGGAAGAAAAAGGAGAGGCAGGAGGTAAGTAGCATCATTAAAGAAACATGGAAAAGCTGAGGGTAAAGGAAATTGGTCATAAGAGATGCTGAAAAGGATTTGCTGGTAGGAAAAATAGGCCAGGAGAAGGTGTATAAGCAGTGTGATTTATGAGGGAAGGGAAGGAGTCTGGAAAAGGTCTGGTTAGAAGCTATGTTGACTGTTTTGCAAATCTGAGGGCCTAGAAAGGTAGTGGAGAAAAAGCTCAGAAGCTCATCTGAGTTACCTGTAGGCACAGGCAGGAAGCAGGCTGGTGGCAGTGGAGTTTAGATGCTTTAGGGAGCTGTTCTGTAGTCCTTAGATAACAGGAAAAGGTGATAGTGCTGATCAAGGGAAGAAGAGAAGACCTACTGTTCAGAAGGAAGAAGATGACTAGGAAAGACTTTCACACAAAGTAGGCTCAATGTCATCCAGGACTCAAATTGAGAATTGATTTTTATTCCTGTATCTCACAGCGGTGTTTATGGGTTCACAGCTATGCTGGAGTGGGCTTTGGGGCAGTAGGTGAGTACTTTGTGTTCCTGTCCTTCCCTTAAAACAGTGTAAGAACAATTTGAGTGAAGGTCTTTCTTTGTGTTGCTAAGCCCAGTGCCTCCACAACCACAGGCTTTGTGGTCTTTCAAGCCTGGCACAGAGAGAAGCAACAAACAAATAATCTTCCCTTTGTGGCTTGAGTCTATACTCTCGAAATTTGTGGAAAAATCGTAGTGTCTGAGCTGCTTAATTAACAATTTCCTATAGCTTTCTCTTTTGCTTAACTTGGTCATATAAAAAAAAAAATGTGTGAAAACCTATGTTGCATTATGTTGTCTGGAAATATCTTTTATATATATAGATATAAATAAAAACATTGAAAACATGCCATAATCATTGTGGGGGAAAATGTATATTGTGAATTATCTATCTGTAATGGCACTTCTGAGAGGTTCTCCCCTTGCTCTTATTCTTTCTTTCTCTCATGGAGAAGCTAAATACATGTAAAATAGAACACATAGAAAATGTCATTAATCATGGATTTAATCTCTCTTCCATCCAAAAAACAAAGTAGATGAGCTGGAGAATGTCAAGGCACAAGCTGGTGATGAAGATGTTCCATTATCTATCACTTGCATCTAAATACAGCAATATATTTCTGTAGTCCACTGTAGCTGGGCTGTAAGTATTCCTTTTTGTTGTTGTTGTTTGCTGTATCTGACAGTCAAGTAACATTATGATTAAGATGTAAGACTTCATTTCTACATTCATTGTGGAATTTGGCTTTTATGGTCAATATATTTTGTTTACAGGGTGTGTGAGGTTTTTATTTTGTTGCTTTGATGTCTGGCTAGTGAAAAATTAGTCTTTTTCTACATCAATTAAAACAAATCCCAACAATAACACTTGCGCATGAGTGTGTAAGATAGCAGTTTTTATTGTCATAAATATACCTTAAAATAGAAAGTCTTTTTAGTGCTAAATTTATTTTACCTGCTTTGCTGTTGTAAAAGCTTAACAATCTGGCAAAAGGCTAACCCCACAAACATACTTATTTTCCAGGCTTGTTACAACCTTCTAGTGTTAACTTCCTGGATGAATCTATTTAAACTTGTAAGTGAGGTTACTCTCCTTGGTTGAGACTAGGACATCATGGCTTTATTACTGCGGCAACTGGATTTGATCAAATGGGGTGAGTCGAAATGTGGATCAGTTGCTTCGGTTCTGCTCTTTTAGAGACCACTTAGGCAGAATCTAATGTGAGAGAAAGTGCCATGCATGTTCAGCTAATCAGTGACAAGGCATCTCGCAGGCCTCGTGGTGATGTGGGAGCTCATGGTTTAGAGGATTAAAGGCTTTCTCCCATTCTGCCTGCCACAGCCAGTAGCTGGTGATGTTTTTAACTGGCTGGAGAGCATGTGGTAACGTTCAGGTAGGACAGCTACTGTTCAGTTGGTGGTTGAGTGGGTCATGTACCCCTCTGAGCTGTGCTGTGCTTTGGGCATCAGCTAATGGGCTTCAAGACATGACAGACAGAGGAATGCAGGCTGAGACCAACATGCCATGGATGGGTTTGAGAGAATTTTGCTGCTAGGAGTAAGTCCAGTTTAGTGTAGGCAGAGTACAAACTATTTGAGGCACTGTGCTGGTGCTTATGTAGCAGAGTATGTAGCAGAGTATGGGGTCATATGCTGTTCAGATGCTATCTGAAACCTGACATTTCCTACTGCCGACTTTCTAAGTACCTCAGTGAGACCATGTAGTGAAATGAAGCTGGGCTAATTAGCATTGATAATATACAGCTGTGGGCTGGCTTCAGGGGCAGCGGGTTGGCCGATGTAGATAAGGTGCAGCTGTGGCTGGTTAAGTGGTTGAGAGCCAGTGAAGAGAGGGCAGCCGAGGAAGAAGTGAGAGAAGAGAGAGAACACATGCCCTGGATGAGGTAAGATAGGGAGAAGGCAGCAGAGGGATTGGTGTGAAGAGTATGCTGGTAGGAGATGGTAAAAGACCTTGTTGCAGCGTGATAGTCTGGAGAGTGCTGTGGCAAGATGGCAATTATGTGCAGAGCCATACTGACATATTTCTGTTCTTAGGGCAAAATGCCACCTGTACCGTATCCTTGTGTTTGCCTGAGTTTCACGCTGGAGTCTGCACCTCCCAGTCGCTCTTCCTGGAGGCCAGAAGGAACATTAAGGTGGATTCAGCGTATCCTGCCCTAAGCTGCCGTTCTCTACCTGGTTAAATAGTTTCTCTGTGAAGTGGTTGGCCCCAGTTGCACTCAGTCCTGCTTGCTGGGATCACTGGAGTTGTAAGGCAGGGACAGTAGCATCCCTTCCTTGTGAGAGCTGTGGTGGTGAGAAGTGTGAAGGCACGAGCTCTTCCTGAAGTGTCAGTTCTCTTTCCAAAACCACATTTGCAGGTGAGAACTGCAGGTAATATTTGAGCTGGGTTGGCAACAGTAGGGCTGTTCTCTGCTTCAGGGAACAAGTAAGGTTGTGGTACGTGGCTGACAAGCATCACAAACCTCAAATGAATAACTGCAGTAGGTTTGACTTCAGCTGCTCTTCCCTGGAGTGAATTACCATTTGCATGTGTCACATGTTCAGATTTCCCCTAATCTAATGGTAATTTCCATCCTCAGAGGCTCTGCAAAATAATCAATAAATTTGACCTCCCTTTAGGTGATAGATGGAAAATCTTTGAAAATACTGAGCAAGGCTCATACCAGCGTCATCTCCAGGTGATGGATCAGTGCCCCAGGGCCACCTGAAATCTTTCTATCTCAGAGCATCTACCCTGTTTGCATATCAACTGCTCTAGGAGGAACTCTTAAAAACCTGGACAGGAGACCAATGCTAATGTGAGGTCAGAGAGGAAAGTTCTGTTTTTTTTTTTTTTTTGAGATCCATTTTCATAGTTTCAATATACCAGTTCAGCTGATAAAACAATCTGACCCATAAAACCTCCAAACATTTTCAGCTAAAAGCCTCTTGAGCAACAGAGTATCTAGTGAGCCTGCCCTAAGTTAGTCTTTATTTAGTGCACACATGGCCTACTCTGTAGACCGCTGAAGGTGATTAAGCTCTTTTGTTTTGCAATGGAGTTGTATTAGGTAAGATCACAAAATTATTTAATGAGGCTTAGCCATGGAGATGCTAACCTGCATCTGGAATGTGCTCCTTAAACTGTTCCATCTAGATCTGCAAGCTCAGACTTTGATTGTTAAGATGAAAGTGAGTTTTCCTTCACTGGAAGACTCAAGAATCAGAAGTAATTAATAGACTTAAAGTAGATTAGTTTAATTTGCTTTAAAAGAAGATAAAGAATTAATCTGATTTAACTAAACCAAGTTAAGGACACTTTCATTCTGAGTAAAAGCATCCACTTGCCAGCTTAATGCAGTTTAACTAATCTTCTTAACAGGCGACTTTGGATTACTTTTCCTGAATATTCTTCCACACCTGGTTCCTTTCCATTAAAACAGAAACAGCTTCAGCAGTGCTTTCTTCAGGGCTTTAGGGCATGGTTGAACCTGATGCTCAAGATCAGATCCTATGTTTAATACTCAGGAAAAAGTGTCTGCATGACTGCTAGGAATAAAATAGATGGATCTTTATGCAGTTGTATCAGTTTTATGCAGTTTTATCAGTGTGCAAAATTAAAACAGTTCAGGCTATGAATCTTCCGTATTTTCAATGTCTATACTGTGGATGCCTACAAACAGCATGATAAAGGCATCTGATTTTAGCAGCAAACTGGATGGCAAAGTAGCATAAGGCTGGGCAGGTTGATTCATGTGAAATCTTACTGTTCTAGGGTCAGAGTACTCTGAAGTTGTTATGAGTCTCTTATGTAATCTGCGTTTCTGCTATTTAAGGTTAGCAGGTGATTTTTACCTTAAGTTCTGCTGAGTGCTGAATGACTGGAAAAGTTTTGAAGCTCCTCTCTGTTGTGTGTCTGGACTTTGAGTTGGTGGCTGGCTGCCCAGGTGGAGAGATCACTGTGTGCGCAGCTCCATGGCTTATTTGTGAGAGCGGCAGAACCTTTGTGCCCTGCGGTTTCGCTCTAAGAGTGTGGCTTTTTAACTTTTTCTTGCTCTGATCCTGATGGAGACAAAGTGCTAGGAATTCCTGGTTTTGATGTGGCCAGCCTGTGGCAAATCTTACCTACTGTGACTTTGCCTAGCTATGTTGTGCTTAAAAAAAAAAAAAACAACAAACCAGTGCTGTTTCCGTTGTAATTTTGTCAGGTCAGCCATCTAAAGCTAGTTGTCATTAGAAAGGAGACACATTTTATAGTAAGGTCAAAATTACACTATAAACTCTTTAGCCCAGTGTATATGTCTCTATAGCATGCTTTTTGTGGAAAACTTGTGTGATGCAGTTTACTGACTAGAGCTCAGGACTGCAGAATATCATAACCAGTATATAAAACCATAAGCAGACAAGTTATTTTCTTTCTTTGTCTGTTTGCTCCTATTTTAATATTCTACTATAAGACTGCAAAATGCAGCTCAAATTCAGCAACTGGTAGCACCAGAATAAAAGGGGGATTTTAAAGTATGTCTACCAATTTTCAGTGGGACAGCGTTGTAGTCTCAGCAGTTTGTCTGTCTATGGGCTGTCATCTGCAGTATCTGCACCTGAAGTCCTTATGACCTTTCTGATTTTGATGGGACTTGTCACGTGAAGAAGTCATGATTCCTGCCAGCTGAATCGTGGTGCACAACTATGCTGCTGGTTTTCTAGATCTGCTAAACCATGGTTCACAAAAACATCCTAAAGCTGTCCTTGCTTTATTGACTTATACTTCTGTTGCTGGAAATGAATTACTTTTGATTGTGAGAGGGTTTGAAAGAATGAGAATGGTGCCTGCCTTGTGAAATGTTTTGAGAGTACAGGTTATGTCAGGGGTGTTTGAGCCAGTCAGTCTCAGAAGCGGGATGGACATGTTGTTCCAGTGTGGTGCCTGAGCTCATCAGACATGGCTTCTTGACCTGAGCTAGTCACCACACACAGCTCTGTGTTGTGCTGTTCAGATTTACTGCCTAGAGACTCTTGTGTGTTACTTCATTGCATGGTGTAGATAGGCCTAAAGGAGATACCAACTAGATGGGCTACCAACTAGATGTCTAAAAAATGTTTGGGTAAAGGTTTTTGAAGATGTTAAATGGCCTTATCTTAATTAACACCATGACCTCTTTACATCACTCAGGTAATACAAAATGAACTTAGAATGGAGGTAAGTATAGCTCATACTTAAATAAATTCTCCTCTGTATTACTGGTGGTACAAGATAGGTCTGGAATAATTTTTGGTTCCTTAGCAATAAAGTATCTTCTCTGCAGCGCATGTTAAAGAAATCACAATAATTCTGACTTGACAGACAGTCCGAACTGCTATTTTCTCATACATCTGCTTTCTGTTACATGACTTTGTTTGAAAGGACAAAGTGAGTATCAAAACATTAAAAGTTTTCTTCCTTGACAACAGGCCAGGTTTTACTCAAGAAAAAGGCAATGTACTTTAAATGTTGGTCTGTGGTGGTTTCCCCTAGCTGATTTGGTCTGATCTGTCACTAAATCCCAACACTTTGTAATGTAATAAACTCCCAGTCTTTGATTGTATCTGACACCAACAGAGGAGTGCTGATCAGAAAAATCTTCCTTTGATTTCTCTAGGTAGTGGATCAGATGCAGCAGTGAAAAGGAAGGGGCTAAAGAACAAATGAACAACATTAAAAAAGTGAACTTTTTATCTCTGTCCACGAAGATGTTCTTTAGAACTACAGACAACACAGTACTTCTTTTATTTTTAGAGTGAGCAAAACCTTTCTATATAAAGTACCTGCAAATCACAGTATAAGAGGAGATGTGGGGATTTGTTTTTGTTTTTTTTTTTTAATAAATCAGTGCATACAGGGCAATGGGTCTTTCTAGTACATAATCCTCCACAACTATGCATGGGCAGTCTTCTAGCCCTTTTTTAGAAAACAGATGTAAGTCTCGGATCTGTTCAAATGCAAACATAGTATTTATTAGCCTTCTGTGTTTAAATCCTGTTAGAGCTAGTTGAACTCAACAAAACTTTCAGGCTCCTCTTGAATCTGAGAGTCCAGACACTACTCATATCTCTAAGTCTGCGGGCATACTCCTGGGGTGCAGGTATTTTATCCTTTCTGGTATCTGTGTCCTGAGGACGGAAGTTTGCACAATGCAAGAGCTCTCAGTCTTGGATTATTGCTAGTCCTTTGTGCTGTAGTTGTAATATGGACAAACTCCAGACTCTTCCTTTATTTTCAGCAGTGTAAATGATCTAGCTATGGTACAGGAAGCATTCAGAATATTCATTCTGTGTTTGACCAGGATCCCACCCTACCTCAAGGTTTTCCTCTTCCAAAGTTGGTGATGTTGCCTGTGTACATCCTGAATGCACAACATACTCCTGTCTCAGTACAGGTGTAACAGGTTTTAGATACCTCAACCATCTGCAAACCTGAACAGAGTTTGCATCTCTTAGTCAACGTCTGTTTTAAGAAAACATGAAGTAATTTTGTATTCTCTTTAGCTGCATCTTTAAATAGAAATATTTCCTTGAGTTATGGATTTGAACTACAAATTTTCATGTTGCCTTCCATATCCACGCTCTTCCTGTGGCCAGGATAAGTGATGTTTAGAGCTATTCTAAATAACTGCTTTCATATCAGTAGCAGGGCTGAAGTGAGAAAGGACAGGCACATTAATTATAAAGCACGCTATTTCCAATGCCAGCTCCTGCTAGGGCAGGAAATTTTTCCGGTTACTCCAGTGCCTCTGTTTTGGCTCATGTGCCTTTGGAAGTGGAAGCCAAGGTATTTTAGGAAGTTTCTCGTTCATTTAAAATAAAATGTCCAGTAATTAGACAAAGTAACCAGTGCCAAATGCAATGTACCACATATGAAATACTTAATTACAGAGGAAAGTTATGTGTTCCAATTGACAGAGTAATCTGTACTCTAATTTACTTGTCTTACAACTCATTACATCTGAGATATTGATTTTCCAGTAGATGGCTTTAGTGGATAAATAAGTGCATTTTATCTCAGAGACTTTGGGTTGAGTCAGATCTGTAAGCCTCTGTCAAATAAGCTTGGAAAGCTCAAACCTCTCTATTAGGTGGTGTCCATGGAATAATCAAAGCAGACATACTTCAACTGTGCTAGCAATTTGTAAATAAAAGGCAGACAGAAATGAGTCGCTTAAAACGATGTGGCTTTTGAGACTTATAAGATGACGTCCTAGCAGGTAGCTGAAGTGAACAGTGATTACTTTTTAATTATATGTACCTTGACTTAAAGGGTTTAATATCTAATTTATTTCAATTATACTGTGTGAAAGTTCCTACCATGAGCCAGAAAGTGTGTGTGTGTTGGGGGGGAGGAGGTGGAATGAGACACCTAGAATCATTAAACCTTGTCCTGCTTTTTCATAAAACGAACACCTTCAGAGTGTACTTCACTTCCTGAAGCAGGAGCTCAATTATGGGTGAGATCAACTGCTAACCTTGGCTGGGAAGCATGAGAAAAAATCAGCCTTTTTAACATTTGGCTAAAGCACTGTAGTTGCAGAAGTAATTATCAATCACATTTTCCAAAAGTTTTGGCATTTGTAGCTCTTCTACAGATTGACAAAAGTTATTTGTGCTAAGCACTTCAAAGCAACAACACCTTCATTGATATGATCATGCTCCTGGTACTTTGCTTTTGGTTTGGTTTTTTCGTGGTTTTTTTGTTGTTCTTTTGTTTTTTTTAGTTTCCTCTTGTACAAATAGCTCCCTGGGATGTTATCTTTTGCATTTAACTTTTTTCCACCCTGAAGAAAATGGTCAATTTGTTATTTATTTACTAAGTTATGAGAGGAAACATTATGCTATTCAATTTCAAAAGTACCACGGGGCTTACTGTAATCTAGAGCTGCATTTCCAGAGACCAGCAGTATCCAATACCACAAGTTTTAGAGAAAAATTAACATCTAATCTTTCACGGACAATTTTGCAGCAATATACCTATACACAATAATATCTGAAAGCAAGCAGGTTGGTGTTACTGAAGGGTATTTATTTTAAGTAGCTTCAGATGGAGACTTTCTTGTGCCTGGAGCACATGTCCCCTTTTTAATACTATGAACTCTTTATTTCAATAGTATCTTGTGGAACTGAATTTCATGGTTTTTATTTGCTTTTAAAATATTTTCTGTTCTAGCATGTTTCATTATTAGCTAGGTTCCTGTTGTTGCATTTTTCTATATGTTACTTATTTTATAGATCTGTCATATTCCCAGTTGTGTGGTTTAGGGTCTTTTTCTTTCTTTCCAAACAAGAATTATAATATTTCTTTTTCTTTGTTTTTAATCTGTTCCAATATGGAAATGTTTCTGTGTCTCTAATAGATTTTATTTATTGCCTTTCTTTGTCCCTTACTATTTCTGCCATGGTTTTTGTGAAAATGGATGACCAGAACTGAAATGTGATTGTACCACTGATTTCATACAATGACACCTTGATACTTTCCAGATTGCTTGTTATCACTTCCTTAATGAAGGCTAAAAAGTTATTTGGGGTTTTTGTACTGCCACAGGACATTGCACTTTTCAGAAAGATATCAATTTTTTTTCCTAAATGGTTATGGGTACAAGCCTTCAGAGTATGCAAGGAGTTCATCTTGTTTCTTCCATTATTCTGCATTCAGCTCCATTTAAGATGCATTTTCTATTAGGTTATTCAGCTCGCTAATTACATGAGGTTCCTTAGTCACTGACTGTTCTTTAGACCATGTGGATTGGCAAGAAAACAAACAGGTCCTCTCTCCCCTCAAAAAACATAGTTTGCTTTCACTGTATCTTAAATTTTGTATCACTTGCATTTTAGGCTATTTCTTTTCAATCTTAAAGTCACACGGGAAGATGCCCGCTTTTGTGGAGTGCCATTTTTTTTCAAGTAATGTTCTCACTTAAAGGCTTGAGCACAGGGAAATAGAGTGCAGGCTCAGAGCCCAAATTATTCCAGTCCTATTGATTATTCTTAGAATATATGTAGCTTCTTTCCTCCACCTAATTTGTTGTGGCAGATTTGAACTGGTTGTCTTCTCAGTATCTTTTTAGGAAGACATCTTTTCTGAAGATACTGCCTTGAGGCCAAGTGGCATCTGGATTTTATCTAATTTTTACCTCTTCATATCAATTGCAACACTGTTTAGTCCAGTGGCTAGGAATCTTTTTACATGACTGCTGTATCCTGCCCAGCTGCTGACTTGTCCCCATCAATATCTAGATCTTTGCCCTGCTGTGTGGTGATGTGAACCGTCTTGCATCTGAATTAGGTAATCCCAGCAGAAGAAAATCTTCTCATTCATCAAAGGAAACCTTGGCTCTTTGAATAAGAAGGTATGATAAGAGAAATACTGTACACTTTCAATTTCTGATTTCCAGAACAACCTAAGTAGTGTAGTGCAGCTCTGAGGCACAACAGCCTGGATGTTACTTGACTAATAGAATGGGCCAGCGCTGCAATGAGATCACTAAGAATATCGTAAGGATGTGTCTACAGGACCCACAAGTTGCTAAAACTACTGGAAGCAGTATAGTCACCTCGAGGTATAACCTTGCCAAAAGCTGCTAAGTATTGCTGATGTATCTAAACAGAAATAACTCACATTCCCGCACAGCCTTTCTTGGGTCTGCACGTGAGTATCTGCATAAACTGCAGCAGATCTCTGGATGGTCCCTAAACTTAGGAGCTCTAGTTCATCACTTCAGAATTATTCTTTTTTTTTTTTTTTTACACGGATACCTCTTTTCTCCTAGAGTACAGATTTATTAAAACTGAGAACTGGGAGCAGATGAGTTTATATTTAGAGTATGGAAAAGTCTGGAACTCATGTAAGTGATCTTCATCAGAAGAAGTAAAACATGGCTGCCTTTCAGACAAACACTTGTAAATTATTATGGTTTTAATTTATAATTCTTTTTCATTTTACACATGATCCTGTAAAACCGACCTGTTTGGCTAGGTGCGATAGACCAGAAAGACTGATTCGAATATTAATGAGAACAACAGAACTATAAAGCCTGTCACGCTGACATTTGTGTTCTTGGTGTCAATGCTACTTGGCAACATGACAATCCCATTTTTTCCTGTTCATTTCTTAAATTGCCTAATTGCTAGGTTTCAGCAGTATGCAGAAATTTAATGCATCATTAAAAGATCACATAAGGAAGATTTTCTTAGATTCTGTTTTCCTCCTAGGCTTCCAAGTCTTTCACCTTTAAACCTGTATCTGCAATAGTTTCAACTGGTTTGGGGAGGTAACAGTAAAAAGCTACTAATTAAAAGTAAAGACAAAGCAATGGAAAAAATATTTGTTACTATGTCTTCACACCCTGCCCACTAGGCTGGGAGGCTTGTGCACTTCTTGTTGCTGTTTTTGTCGCATTTGTGACCTCGGCTCTTGATTAGCCTGAACTTCCTTTTATGCAGTGTAGAACAGCTAATGATCTTACTTGTGCATGCCAAGATTTTGGCACTTTATAAAGTTTTTCCTTTCTCTCTAGCCTTTACTCCTTCACTTTCCCTCCAATCAATTTAATTCTGTGAGTTATATTTCAATCATCTGTATCAGTGGTGAAAGAAACACTATTGATTTCTGTGTGCAGTCATTTCAGCAGTTTCTTTATAAAGCATTAAGCTATCAGAAGCTGTGGTAATAGGGACCTTGCGATGAGACAGTAAAGTCTCAACAAGGCACAAGTTCTGACCCTGTGTGCTGTTTCCTTAACAACAAGACAGAGCATGACTGTGACCTTGTCTCAGAAGTGCTATTTCTGATCTTAGTTTCAAACAATGATGCTAATAAGAAAGTAAATAACATTCATCCCATGTGGAAGCCTAAGGAAGACATACTACTCTCTTTGTCTCATTCCTTTAATCTGTAGATTTCTTTTTTTTTTTTTTTTTTTTTTTTTTTAAGATGATGTATGTGGGCTATCAACAGAACACTGACCTGCATGTCTTTGAAATTTTTTGGTCAACTGTTGTCTAGAGATCTGCTAACAACTATCTAACTTGGCATAAGTAGATTACTAGGAGTTGTACAAGATGGTAGATCCCTCAAACTGCACTCTACAGACCTGTTCTTGTCTAGGTTGTAAATAATCTGTTGCCAAGTTATTTCTCTTATTTCTCATCCATACCTGATGTCTTTTAGCGGTTGTCTATGAGAAGTTAGTGTCAAGTCTACGAGTATAAAGTGCAATAGGTACCATGCTGTCTCTGTGTGACCGTTCAAGTACGCACTAACAGCACATCTAATATGAGTTGGCTTACGTGACATGGAGAAAGCTATCTCCTGCTTTGCGCAAAGGGGATAAAACTGAGGGGCTACTGTGCTGAGAATTTGTACCCCTTGTACTCCATGCACTCAGAAAAATCTTTTACTGATGAGCATGTCATTGGGTGTGAACTCAGTGAGGAACTAAGTTGTCACTGGCACCAGAGCAAAACTAAACACCCAAGAAAATGGAGCTGAGAGCATATCTATATTGCATGCTATATTTGCGTGTAAAATTAGAGTGGCTGGAGTGAAAGGTTACCATAGATTGCTTTGGTACCCTAATTTTTTTGAATGCAGTGTTGTACAGGGCAATGCAGGTATTTGTTGAACAGCAAAATCATTTGAAGAAAGCAGGGATGGCAGGAACAGTAATACCAAAACCGTACGCTAGGTGTGTAGCAGATATCTGACAGAAACATGGAGAGATACATTTGCATAATTTTATTTGGTGCCTAATAGTCTTCTAACACGCAAAATATTAATGTAAAAAAGTTGAATGGGGGTGATTGTCAAATTATTCAAGCGCATGAAATGGGGGTGACTGTCAAATTATTCAAGCACATTTCATGTGCTTGAAAGTTAATAAAATATTTTTAAGTCTGGGTTAACTGTATTTTTTTAATTCAGCCCCTGCTTGCTTTGAGAAGACATGCCTAATGATTTGTTGGGGATCTGATCAGGTCTTTGCAGTACTGACTGACACTCAGCAGGCTGCTGTATTGGGCTTTATTCTATTGAGCTCCTATCCTTGATATTTCTGTGTGTACCACTGGACTGTAGCGCTGTTTCTTTCGTTATGCTTCCGATGCCTTGCTAGCTTAGGTCTAAAACTGGCCTTAACATCTCCAAACATCTGTGTGCCTTTAGCACCCTTTCTCACAACTTCAGCTACGTTTGTGCCTTGGGCTACAGTATAACTCTTCAGGGAGGCTGGGGTAAATGTTAGGCATATGCCTTTCGGAAGTGCTGGTGCTCTTAATTGCATGAGAAAAAAACAGAGCTAGCAAAACAATAAATGCTGGATGTGTTTCTATGCCTCAATTTTCTTACTACACTGAAACATCCTTTGGGCTCTTGGGTCAGTTCCTCTGGGATGGTCCAGAATTGCTTTCTTGTAGCTCATGACTGGTCTCCTGAGCCGCTGAATCTTTCCAGCTTAGCTTCTCTTTAACCCTGGTTGTTCCTGGAGCTAGACCAGCATCCTTGCTATAAAAAGAATGTTCCTCTCTTATCTCCTTCCCAAAGCTTCCTCTTCATCTCCCTGAAGATTCCTACATTACAGACCTCCTTTTTAACACTTGGTTTCTCTGGTAACTTTCTACTGTGCAGAATTTCCATCTTACAGACAGAGAAGTACAGCATTAAGCATCCTCCATTAGTTTTCTCAGTAGAGAGATACACAGACATAGAAGCCTTTCATGAGGTAGTGGTTGTCTTTGCATCCAGTTCAAAGCACTGCACATACTGTCATTCTTGGATTCCTCAGATCCTTAATTTTTTTGTGTGCCATCTTTCCTAGATATTTCTGTACGTCGGATTATTTGCAGTCTTAACGAATGTAGTGGTCAAAACAGGGATTCATATTACTTTTACAGACATTTTGAAGTCCTGGCATCCTTGTTTGTCTCATTTCCTTTACACAGATAGTGCCTGTACACAGACTTGCTAGTGTAATGTACTTGCACACACCTGCCAATTTCAACCACTCTGTGCCTGTGTGTGTGTGCAAGTCAAAAAAAGAGGGAGGGTCAGATCACGTAGAACACAAGTCACTAAAAACACAAGTAATTTTAATCCTTACCATCCTTTTCTCAGGACGAGTCTCTGGGGGGGTCACAGATCATATTTTCTTGTATTATTTCTACCAAGCTTGAAAGTAAGATGTGAGCTGTCAATGAAGTGTCTGGTTATCAGGAAATTCACATTCTTCTGTCTTCTGAACCCTCATGTTCAGCAGTCCATGGATTTAGTAGTCTTGAGGCCCTGCCACATAGTTCATTTCACATGCCACTCTACAAGCAACATTTTCAAGGCTGACATGTCCAATATATAAACTGTCTTTAAATGCCCATGACACTTAAAAAAGAAAAGAAAAAACAACCAAAAAACTGATCAGCTTTTATCCCATAGCTTGTAAAATGTGAGCGAGCTGTATACACAAACAAAACAAGACTGTAGCACAGGTAACACTTTAGCTTCTCGTAAAACTCGCCGCCACCACTGACACGTGCACACTCCCAGGACCATACGCTACTGACTTCCTCAGTGATCTTTTGTTTTCCACATCATCTTTTCCTTGTGTTTCAGGAGGGCCCTGAAAGACCTTTAAAAAGAATGAAATATGCAAGGATCCTGCTCTCTGCTATATTTCACTCTTCCTTGCCACCACAGAGCAGAGTGAAGCAGAGGGACAGTGTGGCGTTTAATCTTACTTCCCTATGTCCATATGCAGCCGGACGATCTAATTTTAGGCCTGTCAGCTTTTGTAGTGATAAGCTAACAATATAGATCACATATAAGCTGCATCACAATGATTTTTAAATGAGATTTATTCATTTAAAGTGGATGATAAATGGTTCTCTTTTATCAGACTCTTGCAAATCAGATTAAAGCAAGATTATTTTCCTGGAATAAGAGAACAGCTGGTGCAGAGTTAATGTCTCTAGGTCATACTGTGCTTGCCTGACCTTGCAGAGATGTATAATGAGAATGGGGATCATCCAGGTACTCTTTTGGCTTCCTAAATCCCGTTTGTATGTTACAACCAGATGCTACCTGGAGTACTGATGTATTACCAGTTGGGTGAGCACTATGAGAGGCTTTGGCAGGAACAGGTAGTGGCCAAGACAGCTCAGTTTGCCCTGGCCTTTCAGGAAATCACACATACAGGCTCAGTCTTTTCCAAAAACATGGCAAGCATTGCCCTGTGTTCCTTCAGCATTTTAAAAGGCCTACCATGTTATACAGAGTACCTTGAGTATGCTCCCCTTTACTCTTCTGGATTCCAAGGTGACATCCTGACTTTTTTCCCCTCAGTTCAGATCCCGTGAAATAACATAAGGGCTGTGTTACAGCCCATTGTACTTCTCAATTTGTAATGTGTCATTGACAAAAGAATTTGTGTTGCATGTCCTTACGGTGCCATGAGAGAATGGAGGAAGCCAAATCTATGTGGACTTGTCAGTGCTACATATGCAGAGTAGCTCCTGAAGTGAACTACTCTTAGAATTTGTTTCAGAGGAAACAAATTGGTTCAGTCTGAGAGACTTAGAGAGAGCTAACTCCTCATTATCAGCGAGGACAATGGATATTTCCCCTGGATAAACCATCTCAGACTACATGATAAAACTTTTTCTGCTGTTCTTTGTTGTATTGAAGTGGAGGTCCTGGCCTTGTCCCTGGAGCTCTCCTGGCAGGAGGCTGGCTGTACCAAAGAAGGTAGCAGGGTTGCAAAGTGTTGCCCACATGATAGAGAGAAGGATTAAGGGGCCCAGGGGAGACTTGACAATGACACTTGAGTTCTTCTGTTTCACTGACTTTCACGAATTCCTGGCTGCTGTGGATCCTTGCAGGTGTGGAAGGCAGAAGGGAGGTTTGGCACCCTGATAGTGATTCCTCTCGTCTCTTATTTTTGCTAGTGCATTTACCTCTCGTGATTTTGATCAGAGGAGGTAACCTGTAGCTTTCCGTTTCTTACCTATATTACCTCAATCTACATAAGAAATAGTCATATGTTTGACTTACTATATGTCATTGGTGAATGAGCTTTGACTGGCACCCTTACTGTAGGGAAAGAATGGGACTTTGTTACGCAAAGTACATGGTTTGTAATCTCATATTTCTCCTGTACCACTTTTCTTCGGCTTCTCTCCTATGATAAAGAAATGCAATCCCTGTTGGTTCATTTTTTTCCTGTCACTTCTCAGATATTATTTTCTAAGAATTCCTAGCTATGAGTCTGTCTGCAAAGTCTAAGGTTGATGGCATTTTGCCTCATCAGCCACAACCTTGCATGCTCTGATAAATTAACTGCATTGGGCTGCAGATTCAAATTGGAAAGTAGTACAGAGTAATAAGTTATTTTATTGGTTTCTTCCTTTTGATCTGACTGCTAGTCTATAATCTACTCTGAACCTAGTGATACGAGCATTCTTTGTTGCTGAAAATACTTGTCTATTTTAAAGTTTGCAGTCAAGTCCAATGTTGAGTGTCAGGCCAAATACTGGGCAGAAGAGTTAAAAATAAATTCCCTGCTCCAGTTTGAGGCGATGCTGTATAGATCTTCACCAGTTCAGTAAGTGAAGTCACTCCTGCATCCTCTACAAAAAGAACAGAATACATGCATTACCAGATCTTCTAGATCTGGCAGTAGTTCATTGGTTGTCCCTTAGCATCCCTTTTTATAGTGATGCATAGCACATAGGGTGATTAGAGAGCTGGGGTATAAGACTGAAGATTAACTTCAACTATATTCTCGTGCAAGACCCTGTTGTCCTCTTATAGTAAGTACTTATAAATACATATAGATATATATATAAAAATAAATATTATTTTGGGGGTAAAGGGAAAATGATAGTACCCTGTGAAATGTCAGGTTAGTAAAACACCTGAAAGCATTAGATATTTTGAAACGCATATATAGACATACATCTATAAGCAGGCTGTGAAAACTGATAAGAACAAAATGTCCTGCTGTGCTTTTGTGCTTGGTGCCTGCAGAAAGAGTTCAGTAGAAGTAGCCTGTGTTAATCTTCTGTGCTTGCACTCTGAACTCTGATGTTCAACTTCTCAAAACATACATGAAACAAGGCATATCAGTGATTCTACCAAACAGATAAAAATCAAAGCCTGAACAACAGAGAAAAACATTCTGTCTTTTAAACCACTCCAGCTTTTCTGGAGAATGCTACAGGACTGGCCTAGAAAGAAAAAAGCAATTGGGGATTTCAGAGTGCTCAATGTCTTTGCAGTGCATGTCAGCACTGCCATTAAAAGCATGCTGAAAATAAACTCCCTTCAAAAAAGCAGTTAGCGATCAATAAGAATTCATGGAGACAGTATTTTATAGATCAGAAATTGAGATTAGAACAAATAAAGATTATAGATCTCATGATCATCAGACTTCATAGAACTCAGTGGACTTCCAGGTTGAAAAAGTTCATTTAGTACTGTTTAATCTTAATAAAAATTAAAAGTGGGCTAATATGAAGAAAAAGCATGTTGTAATTTAGTCACCAAAATAATTTTGAAGGAATTGATTCTAACACAGAGGAATTGGTTCTCTGTTCACAAGATAAAAGAATGCACTGGTAGATACTGTAAGATGTAAAACTTAAAAGTTTGACTCAAAAATAGAAGACATTGAGTGCAGTAGATTTCTCTGTGTACCGTGTTCTATTTGTTTTTCCTTTGTATGTTTTTATCATTGTATCTATAGCTGTTAATTTGTGAGATATTTCCTGTGAAAATGTGAGACACAAGAATGAGAACACCTAATTCAGTGCAAGATGACTTTTAATCATTTCACATCATCTCATTGTTCATTAGTGATAAAATTGAACGCAGCCTCCAATTCTGATGTAAATTTGCATATTTATGTTGGCTAGAATTTCATCCAAACCAGCCTTGAATTGTATAACTGATTCTAGTGGGCCAATGTAACCTCACAGATTTGACCAGCTTTGGGAAGGGTTGTGTGTGTCACTACATAATTTTTGAATCTTTGGGTCAGAAATGGTTTAGCAGTGCATGATAATGATTTCGTTTACATAATTCAAATACTGCAGTAGTTGCATGTTGTAATGCTCGGCCTCCACCGTGTTGGGTGGATAATGCCATTAAGCAAGCACCTTTGACTTCTTTGGTTTCTCTTAAAAGGGAGCAATTTCTTTCCCAGCATTTTAGGTCCCTGTCTTTTTGAGGCATAGCAGTCAGTTAAAACTCCTACAGAGTTCTAGCTGAGGCTTACAGTGCTTTGAAAGGAGCCCTCAATTTCATATGAGATGTCTACCTCCTCCTTTTGGTCTTCTAGTTTTAAACTCTTTTCTTCTGACCTTGATATTAGACATCCTCTTCCAACTTTTGCTTTTGGACTGAACAAACATGATGTTTTCAGTGCTGCTTGAGAAGGAGGAGGGAGATGGTGGTAGAAACTGAGGGCTGCAGCATCTCACAGGTAAAAGAGAAGGGCTGCATTCTGTTAAGAGGGTAGAGAAGCAGGGCATGGGAGAGAGGAATGGAGCCCCAAAAGCCTTTAAAAGAGCGATCCTTGCTTCAATGAGTTTCCAGCCTAACAATGTGAATTAGTATGTGAAACATGGGCTGCCAGTGGGGACAGACTAATTCTGGTTGATCTTTGCATCTTTGTATAGCAGAACAAAAAGAGGTAACAAATACCAGCTTTGGGGCGTGGGACCAAAGGGGTGGAATATAAGAAGAATAAATGGTGCAGGTGAATGAACATGTCCTGTTAATTTCAAGGTATTATTTTAGTTTTCTTGTGTTCTATGTATGAGTGCTATTGTAAGTAGTGAATAGAGAAAAGAGCACATCGGATGGGTAGATGATAGCAGTAAAAAGTATATTTGCGGTACAGAAGAACAAAATTATGTTGCCTGGCATGATGGAAGGGGGAGGAGTATGGAGAATGGTCAGGAAAAAAGCCCAGAGGTTGTGGGTTCATAGAGAATGACAAAGGTGAAAAAAATCCTGAGGCTACATGAAAGTGCATCAATGGAAAGAAATTTTAAAGTGTGCTGCAGTGACAACCATGGTACAGGCAGGCAAAGCAACCTAAAACAGGCTGAAAGTGATGGAGATTCAACCAGTTGTGGAATGGGACTGTGTTTGAGGAGCTGGGAAGGGACAGTGAGCACAACGGGAGAGCAAAGCAGAGAACTTGCTTCAACAGCACCAGGAACAGGAGAAAC
>JAVJGJ010000047.1:101339231-101386179 GCA_035590215.1 Microhierax caerulescens
GGTTAGCTGATGGACTGTGATTCTGCCTAATGATAAACCAGGAGGTAAATGCAGGTCAATCTCTGTTAGCTATTGGATTGTAGTGATTTGTAGGTTCTCTTGGGTTATATATGGATATATATGAAAATAAGATTGCCCTTAGGACAGCAAGGATATTTTATAATATTGTGTAAATCCACTTACAGATACTGAACTCTAAGTCCCGATGCTTTATCTCTGTATTTTTATATCATGAAAGCAAGCTGTCTTGACAACTTTGAGGAAACGTTATTATACCACTGTATAAATTCACATTAGGCTTGGATCTTGAATGCTTTAAGAAGTTCTGGTTCCTTCCTCTAAAATAAAATGTAAAATAACTTTAAAAGTTAGAGAGATGAAAAACCAAGATAATCACAGGTATTGAAACATTTCCATAATATGAAGAAGTTGACTATGCTAACACTGTTTAGCCTGGAGAAAAGCTGACAAAGGGACAACACGCTGGAAGTCCATAAAGCCTGACATAAAGGTGGTGAGTAGAATTCATTGTCCTTTCCAGTGTAAAACATAGGAGAGCTCAAATGAAATCAGAAGGTGGTAGTTTCACAGCAAAAAAAAGCACTTCTGTGTGTAGTTCAGTCAAAGTTAAAACTACAAGATGCTTAAAACTGGTTTTATGGAGCGGTTGACAGATTCATGGAAGAAAATCCAAGCAGGGCTGCTGAAGAGAAAGTTTTTACCTCTGACTCAATAAACTGCAAGAAGTTAGGGCAGTATTGTGGGTAAATAGTTCTTTTCTTCCACTCTGCTTTAGGCGGAGGGGTACTGGCCAGTGGCAGAGTTGATGATATGGCAGAGATCCAGCATGGTAGAGCTGTTCTTCCCATTCTTATGTCCTGGAATCAATATCACTGCTACAATTAGGAAATTTACTCTGATTCTGAGGTGAAGAGCTCTATCTAGATATAAATTTCACTTTCTCAAAAAAAAAACCAAACCAAACCCCTCATGAAGACTGATGTGTTTTTTTTTATAGCTAATTAGAATATAGGTAGCTGTTGAATGATTGTAGAAGAAATAATAGTGAAGCTTTGAAAGACTAATGTTGAATGGTACAGGCACCTCTTCAAACATGCCCTTTCAAATGTTTCCTTGCCCTACACAATGGAAATGTCAGCCTTCAAGGTTGTCCTGTGTCCACAGATTGGATCTGCCAAGGCACCTAGATGAGTTAAGCGTCCACTTCTTGCTGAGGTTCAGCAAAAGTTGGCATCTTCTTTGTTTGACCTTCTGGAAATCCTTGCCTGGATGCCTGTGTATGGTGCTGTGGCTGCGAATTAGAATCACATTATTTGGGGCACCTGTAAGAAAACTTGGCCAGATACCTTAACAAGGCAAAGATTAACATTCATCTGGTGCACACATTCTGGAATAATGAGAGTCTCTTCCTCACAGAGATACAGATCTGAATAGCAAACGCATTCTCCTTTTGTTTGGATTTGCTATTCACCCCTGCTTTGATTTTATGTTCTGTAAAGATATTCCAGAAGCATTTTTCTCACTAATGACTAGCTAAATATAAAGGAAAGACTAAATCTTAAATCATTCCTCCACACCTGAGCTATATCTCTGAATATGTTTCTGGATTAAATAGATTTTTCTTCCTACAATTCATTTTTTTTTTCAGTCCTGCTAAGTCTTTTGTAGTAATTCTAGAGGTACAGCAGCATGATACGCCTACCCATTGCTGATTTTCTCCGTGGCCAAGAAACATCAGGCATTTAATGCTGGAAATATCTTTGGAGACCAAATAAGATATAAAATAAAAAGAATCCTGGTATACAATTGATCCTACTGAAGTAACCATTTCCTAGGCATCACTATTGTATACAGTAGGAAATAGGTACAGCTATTTCCTTAGAATAAAACAATTTGTGAAGCCTGTCATAAAAGGCTAAGAGAATACCTTCTCTTCTTCACATCCCTTTTAACTGCCTCCATAAAATTTAAGCTATTGCAATAAAACTTGGGGAAGTGCTTTCACTGGTGAGCTCTGTTTGACAGTACTTAGGAGGTTACTTTGTGCTCAAGACCAGTTGGAATGAGAATGTTTGAACATAAAAATTATGTAAAACTATATTTATTTTCTGGTCTTTTTTTTTTTGTAGCTTTAAAGATATCTCTGTGTGTGTGGGTTTGATTTTTTTTTTTTTTTTTTTTTTTTTTTTAAAGAGAAATATATTTAAACAGTGCCGCCTTGGCATTTCTTCATTCTGCTTTTCATTTCATGTGAAGTCTCCTGGGCTCTGACCAGTTCAAAAAGCAACTTTGTAGTTTTCATTGTATTGGAAACG
The DNA here is from genome assembly GCA_035590215.1 of Microhierax caerulescens. NCBI lineage: Eukaryota > Metazoa > Chordata > Aves > Falconiformes > Falconidae > Microhierax > Microhierax caerulescens. Next base: position 101,341,568 of record JAVJGJ010000047.1, read on the forward strand.
ATGCTCTTTGTCTGATAGACAGCTGCATTCATACTGCTAAGCATTTGGACTGAACTTTTCATTTAACCTTACCAACTTCTTTTTCTCCTCCTCGCAGCGTTGTCTGTATTGTATTTCCTACTATGGCAATGTATCTTCTGTTTCCGAAGCGTCTGCATTTTTTCTGTGATCCTAAATGTAGCTTTGGTGCACGGTTTGGGGTCTAATGAAGATGTGCTTTGTGTATGTGCTGTTGCATATAATAACCTGAGACATTCATATCAAAGCCAGTTAAAAGGTGGCCTGTGCCATCTGAAATGGAGCTTTGTTACTCTTTGATAGCTGGTAGGTGACCGATACGGTGTCGGTCTATTTACTAATGAAAAAAAATGTGCCAGCAAGTCTATCAGTTTTGTGGAAACGTAAGCAAAACAGCTAAAGGATGAATACAGCTGGAGCTTGAATAGCGCTCATGTTAGTGTCTCTGCCAAAGCTGTGGCATGTTGATGAGATGGTTTGGGAATTTTTTTATATGCTCTAAATACCTTTGTAGTGCCACACTCACTTAGCAGAGTACTGTGCATAGGTCTTGTTATTTCACGTGCTTAAAATTGCACGTGTACTTCGGTGCTGCCAGTCCAAAAGCTGCAAGGTTTTGCTGCTGGATTTGTGGAGTGGATGGAGGCTGTGGGATGTTTTCATGAGGCTGGCAGCTTCTTCCTTGGAAGAGGTGGGGAATTGCTGTTGGGGCAGCACGTTTTACTCTGCTGATCAGACATCTGTACCAGCCCAGGGCCAGAATCTGGACTGTGCCAGCTACCTCCGTAGGAGAAGAGAGGACAAAGTACGTGTGCCCTTCATCTGTACTCAAACTGGGACTTACTGACAGGATGCAGAGACATCCCAGCTTGTGAAGCTAACTCTGACTCAGATCTAGCCCTGATGATTGCTATTTTTGGGCCACCCAGGTCCAAATAAATAATGTTGATGCTTAATGAAGGAAAGAGCACAGTCCTTGGGCCCATGTGAAAAGTACTGGCAACGTGCAATCTTTCATAAGTAACTGATTTGATTTAATCATTGGGAAATGTGAAAAGGCAGAAACCTTTTAAATTAAGAAAGTGATGAAATATTTGTGTATATATAAAATAGAATGAATTTAGTATCTTTCACAGACAGCATGCAATATTTTCATTCCAACATGATTTATGGCATTTGAAAGAAATTATTCTCTCTTACCCATATGTCTCTTTTCTACAGCACTCAGTTTTGTGATATATATAAGCATTATAATCTTAAACACTGTATTATATTTGTTTAAGTTTTATCTGTGCATGTTGCAAGTGGGTGTATAAATGTCTCTTGAATGTTACCAGTTACAGGCCATCTCTTGCTTTGAAACAAGTATGCTAATACTGTATTAGAAGTTTCAAGTTCAAATACACAGTTCACAGCACGTGATTCCAAGATGGCAGAAACCCTGTTAAAAACAAGCTTTTCTTTGCTGCTATATCTGCTTGCCTAAATGCAATCTGTAGACCACAAATCTCACATTTATTCATGTTATATCAGAGATGTTTCTAGTGTAGACTACAGAATGCCTGCACAGTGCCCCACAGGATGCATATCTCCTGGGTGTCAAAAGATGCCATACTTTGTTTTTACCCATCCAACAACAAACTAGAGACTTGACCATCCACTATTACACCATTCTTTTGTAGTCAAAGGATGACAACATATTCCGCTATACTTGTCTGTACTTGCATGGTGTACTGAATGATTCCATACAACACTACAATTAAGCGGAAGGCCCCAGTTTGTCTTGAGATGCCTTTTAATTACAAATTATAGCTCTTCTCAGATTGGGGAATCCTGCGGTCTGCTTCAGATTCAAGGGTCTGTGAGGAGTTGAGGCACAAGAGGTGAAAGTTTAGAGCAGCCTTGGGAATACCCTTTCCAAGCAAACATGAGCAGCTTAAAGGAAACACTGATGTTTGGAACTGGGAGATACTGTATTTATATGCATACTTGAAATATAATAAATATAAATTATATTAGCTGTATTTACCACATTAATAAACATTTTAGCTATATATATTAGCATGATATAGGTGTCACTATACATAAGCCTGATAAGCTTACGCTTATCTGTTGCACAAACTGAAGTTTTTTTGCCTACGTGCATAGTTATAGTAAGATATTTAACCAAATAACAAATAAATATGTTTATTAATCATATAAAGCAGGTGAAGACTAGTTCCTTTTGTATGCAGCTGCTATCATGGAGCCTTCTGGACATAGAATAAGTGAAGATCACTTCACTGATATTACCCTGTTTCTGTACACTGCCTATTCTAAAGCTTACACACCTCAGAATGCGTTATTACTAAATTACTTATTGATCCTGAGTAACACATGTCAACGCATCTGTGAGTCTGATTTTATTTACGGGGTGGTTCTGAAAGAACAGTGCAGTTTATGTATCTATCTAAGTCAGTGGAGAAAATTTCTAATTCCATATTCCTTTCCGTAACGGTTTAAAATTTACAAGTGTTTCAATATTCTTTTGCATTTCTGCATGCAGTGTTCTTCACCTTCAGCTGACCAAATATTAATGTGAAGAATGTACCTATTAACCCTATATTTCTGATCTCCCAGGTAACATGATATAGTACATTTGTTTTCTAAGCAGCATACTACAAAGACTGCAGAAGCTACTGTAGATTTGAGAAGGTTCATGGGAGTGATGATGATCACATTTTGTAGAGTGAGCCTATAATTTATTAGATGAAAGGAGCAGACATAAGAGGCAGTCTGAATTGAAGAGGATGGTGGGAAGTCCATGGATTTTTAGGACAGGGATGTGCTCATCCACTTTCTCATTCCATGGCCAGCATTTTTTCCAATATTTAAATGGTTCCCTGTCTCTGGCTTCCCATTTGTGTTTTCTTCTCCAAGGTGCTTGTGTTTCATTTCTTAGCTCAGGCTCGATTCTGTGGACTTTAAAAGACCGAAGCATTTGTTAGGAGAAAGAATGGCAAAGGACAAAGACTGGAAGGAGAGGGTATTTCAAATAGGCAAAACTGTATGGGAAGTAGGGATGATGAGATGATAAGGAAATTAAGACAAGTTACATAGAATTCCTGCTGCTGCTGCCCATGCTCACACCTTTTTATTATTAAATCTTGTCACTTCTTTCCAGCTTAGTCTTCCTGAGATGCAATCTACCTGCTTTGGTTGATGCTCAGCCCTCTTCAGTAGCATGGTTGGTGTCATTGACATTTACCCTGTGTCAGAAGTGTCTCACTAGTCTTCAGTTCTCTCCATTCAGAATGTAGCTGCAACTGGGCTTGTCTGACTGTTATGATAATTGCATAGAGCCTTTCTTTGCCTTTCCTAATAAACTGGCTCATAAAAGCTCTCTGTCATCCCAAAATCCCGTAGGTGCCTGCAGTTCCAAGGCATTGGTTTGGATGGCAGGTTGCAGTGTCCTTTTCTGCATAGAATGCAGATGAAGCTTTTGCCGTGTCTTAACAGTTAAGTACCTCCTTGTACATGCATGAGCATTTCTGAGTTATATTCAGCTTGCTCCTTGTTGTGTTTGTGGGAGAGTTTATAAGTGGAAGCAGAATCTAGAGCCACGTTTATTTCTCTCAGTTGGCTTCAACAGTTGTTGGTTGTGCATTTCTTTTCTTGTAAAAATAGCAAAGCTTTTGATTGGCATCATTACACCAGGAAGACTAGAACTATGTTTAACTCTACAGTGAATATACAGAGCTATAGACAAAACATAGAGCATCTTGACTGTTTTTCATGATCTTTATATTCTCCTATCCTTGAAGAAAAGTGAAGGAAAAGCAATGAACTTCCTTTGGAAATTGCACCGTGCTCATAGTAGCGATAAGGACTTATATAAATAGCCAGATAACTTAAAAATATATACCTGCAAACATTTCCATAACATTTTCTAAAGTAATATTAGCAACATATTATTTTTAGTATTATTAAACTGTTGGAGATAATTTTTTGTCGTATAAACTTATATATTGCTACCATTATGCTGATCTTAATTGATTCTCTTATAAGATCTAGAGTTGCTAATTCTGTATTCATAGCATGCTAATTTCTTCATTAGCAATTATTTGATGGCTCATTTTAACTGTGAAAGGACAGTTTCACTGCCTTTTCTTTTCCTTTCTGTTTCTATCTTTTCAATAACACCAATATGGAAATTCATCATGTCAGACTCCTGGAGAGACATTCTTGTCTCCCTCTTAGCCTTCAGTCTGTTAGCCAAGCAAAAGTGATTTGGAGGTCATATTGTTAATCCTCTGTTGCAAAGCTAGTCTGCATGGTGCTGCTCAGCTACAGATGTCTTAAGTGTGAAGGTCTGCAACATACAGAAATGATGATGTCAGAATTGTTATTAGCACTGATTTCTGCATTTTCTGCAGAAGTTAGTGACAGAAAGACCAACTGGCAGGCAGCCCATGAAAATATGTGTCGTCTTATATGCAAGTGCCTTCTATGGTAGAAATCAGGTGCTTGTTCCAAGTAGACAAGGGAGATACGCAGCAACAAAAGCACTAAAAAGTGAGGACACCAAACTGCTCGCTGAGAGCTTTGTGCATGGGAGGGTGTCTGCTGTTTCCCTCTGTTGTGGGTTGGTTTTTCGGTGGTGGTGGTGGAACTGACATTTTTTGCAGCTTATGTAAGCAAGTTTGTTATAAATGGATTGGTATTTGCTGGGCAAAACTCAGAGGGCCAGTGTTCATCTTTTTTGCAGGGTGGTAGGTGGAAGCATGCTTTCCCTGCTTTCCCTCACGTGGTCTGTGTGGACTTGTTGCCCTTGCCATGTGTGCAGTACAAAGTAGAAACAATATTCATTGATGAACGATCATGCTTTATGCTGGTAAATGTGACTCTCTTTTAAATTACTTTTTTTTTTCTGTCTGGCCCTGTCTTTTTCATCTAGCTTCCCTAAAAGCAAGAGCAAAAATCCGAAACGTTTGGCTGGTTGTGATTTTTTTTTAAAAATGCTGTTTAGAAAATAGGTTCACTGGCTCATACATGCAATATATACCTTTACTAAACAGAAATGTATAATCCACATTTCAGTTCATTTTTTCCAGCAAGGAGATTTTTGAAGAGTTGAAAAGAGCAGAGCAGGCAAAGCAAGGGATTGTTTTATTAACCACTTTCACACTAAGCATGTGATGTTTTTCTGACCAGTAAGAAACTTGCTTTCAAAAGGCACTGTCAAGTTCCCTGAGATTCATTCACTCCTACTAGCAATGTAAGCTTGAGACAGTAGTGACAGGCTTTCTTCTAGGACACTGTGCCTCATACAAAATAAGCTTCCTTCAACTGGAATATCTGAGTTACAGTAGTACCATGAAAAGCAATGGCCATTTAGATCAGCCAAGCAAGAAGTGTGCAGGATTTCTGATCAGCCATGTACAGCTCCTTTCAGCCGTGCTGGTGATACTTTCGGTAGGCAGTATCTGTGGGGGGAATCCCGCAGCTGAGCATCCCTGGTTTCCTCTCAGACCTGTCATTCCAGGAACTGCAGAGAGAGCAGAATGCTGCAGCAATATTGAGGCACTAATTATTTTTGCCAGAAGGGTCTCATTTGGCCTTTGATTTTGAACTAACCGTTAATAGATGGGGCACTTTCAGAGCCGGGTGTGTTTTACAGCACTTGGCAAACGACTGCCTAAATCACAGGTACAGTTTGCAGTTGCAGTGATAAAAAATATCTCTCTGTTGACTTTCTTCATTCAGGATATGTGTTCACAAAAAAGGCGTTTTTTTTTCAATAGAGCGAATGGTGTATTGGCATTGATAAGGTGAACTTTACAGAAAGGAATTGGGTAAATGTTATTATCATTGCATTACAGGCAGAAACTGAGTTTACATTTGGCTGCACAAGAGGTCTGTCTACAGGGAGGAGCAGCCTGAGGCTGCTCTGTACAGTCTGTGGGTAGAGAGCCCATGGTATGGACGGGGGCAGCTGCAGCATGTAGGGTTCCATGGCTGTGTCTATACTGCAGAAGAGACTAGGGCCAGGGAATGAGCTCCTGGGGCTGCTGATTATCCCTCATGCTTAATACTTGTTTTGCAGCCTGGCAAACCCTGTCGGGCCCGGGTTTGTTTTCCCCACCCTCAAACAATATCCTAGGAGGCTTTGCACCATCAAGGCTTCTGCTGCACCACAGAGTGTGCAGCCTATAGCCTCAATTTTGTGCTGATCAAATGTTATTTTGATGAGTTGAGACACAGCCATCGCATTATTCAAAATGCTCTGAACTGAGAATAATATGCAATGAAATAGTGTTTATGCGCGCAGGCTATGAGGTGACTACAGAAGACCAAAGGAAAACCCGGGGCCAAACATTATGTAGAGTGGCTAGGCAATGTCACTCAGGGCCTCGAGCTTTATTTAGCAATATGGATGAAGTCTGAATCCTCAGCTTAGTATATCTGAGCTGACGTAAGGTGCTGTGTGGTATGAACTGTGTTATCTGCGGTCATTTTCTAGCAGTCATCTCATGAACTGGTATGAGAGCAAGAGCTAAAATTTAGGACCTCCAGACTCCCAGTCCTTGTTGTCCTCATCTCCAGAAAATGCTACACTAAGACACAGTTTAAAAATAATAATAAAAAAAGCATCCAAAGAAGGTAAAACTATGGTCCCCGCTGACATACTGTTTCTGTCGTCTCATCAGTTCAGCGGAGGATTGCAGTAGAGCAGGACTAGTTCTGCTCTCTGGAGCCTCTGGCAGCTCTGACTTTATTTGCAGTAGAAGTTGGGCTGAATTCTGAAGTAATAAGAAACTGAAGTAAAATGCATTTCTAAAATTATGTGTTATGGATGCATGAGGGATTAAAGAGTTTAAAAATAATGATTTACTCAAGTCAGCCTTGAGGATCAAAGCTTTGGCTTCACTGTTGTCTCAGGGTGGACTTGGTACCTCACGGGATAGTTTCATGGCTCAGTGCAACACAGATAATTTGGCATTCAAAGCTGTCAACAGCATGGATTAATAAAGCATTTACAGTATCTTTAAAGTTATTATTGCAAGCCAGCTCTCATACCCTTCCTGAGTGCAGCTGTAACTGTTCATTTCTGAATGCGAAGTTTCTGCCTTTTTCTTTACTTTTTTCTTTAGGGAAAATATCCTTGAAAAGATGGGGATAGGCGATTAAAACCAGCAGGAAATGTATAAGGGAATTGTTGGTGGTCTAATCAGGGATTTAGAGACTCTAGCAGGGGAGAAGTATTTTATAAATTTAATATGAGGGTAAATATTATTATCACCATTTTGCAAATCCAAGAACTTATTCAAGATCATTATTCATAGCCCAGGAGTTTTTGTGTTTCTTTTCTTAGCTAACTGCATCATGTCCCTGTCTCCAGCAGAAGGGCAGAAAAATGCCTATGAACTGAACTTCTTAGCTGGGATTATCTCATAAGGCAACCTTAAATTTTGGCAGCAAGTCAAAGGTTTACAACACATCAGCAAATGAAACATGAGGACAGTTCATGGTACTGCTATCTACTCTCTCTCTATCAACTTCTAACAAGCAGAGGTCAGAGTAATTATGCCCTTGTAACTTTTGGGGTCTTTGGAGCAAATGAGGCAAGGAAACTGCTATGGAAAAGCATTATAATGCTTGGGTAGTTTCAGCACAATGCAGTTCCTTTGCAAGGCTCCATGGTCCTCGCACAGCAAGCTCACGGCCTGCTCTCAGCTTGCAAGGAAACCATGTGATGGTCAGCATGCCCGGTTCCTCTCACTGAGCCTTTTCCAAAGTGCGGAATATCTAAATGTGCTTCCTTGCCACGCACTTGCTGGAACAGAGTTCCAATCCGTTCAGATTATCAGTTCAGTCCTGGGTTAACGGTTGGACTTGATGATCTCAAGGGTCTTTTCCAACCTAAATGATTCTGTGATTCTGTGAAATGGGCCTCTGAGGATATGAACACACTGCCTATGGAACACCTAGACTTTGCACAGGTTTGGTGCCTTAAGCAGAAGATGCTATAGACAGACCCCTGGAGTAATTGAGAGATGTATGGATAAAATGTAGCTGCCAACTTCTAATGTGCATGTGAACATTTAGACAAAATGAGAAAAAAAGCAATGTGACTACCTAATTATTATGAAAAATGGTATTTGTGTTTTGTGCAATTATGACTATATTAAACCTATTTCAAGCAACCAATATGCAGATCAGATTCAGGAGAGATTAACTGGTGATATGAACACTTAAGCTATATAATTTACGCTGATTGAAGAGGCAATACTAAAATGTGGCATTAGCAGATGTTGGATGTATTTTTGCTCTGAATCCATTCACTGAATATGCTAGGTAAAGCTCCCCTTGTTCTACACGATTAAATAGTCTAATCCCTGGATTTTACTATCATCTGTGTTTTGTTTCTTTGAATTATTCTCCAAGTGCTGTAGCAATAGTTGGTTCTGTGATAAAACGAAGCACATTCCAGATTCAGCTGTTAAGGTCTTTGGCAGGATCAGGCAGGGCGCTTATTAAGAACCACCTGATCCTTTCTGTTTAATATTCAACTCCATATTTTCTTTCTCCACAAACTCACTGGTCATCACAGAGCATGCCTCTGGGTACCCCACTAGGTGCGGTGAATTATTCACTGCCACTCTTCTCACCCCAGAACAGAGAAAGTGTGCTTTGTGCATCATGCTGGTCCCAGTAATTCCCTAAATCTGCATTTTCTGAGATGGAAGGAAAGCTGCCAACTGCCTCCTTAATTCCACTGGCAATGAACTAGTTAAATACATTCATTCAACTCAAGCTCATAGGTCCTGATCTGGATCCAGAATTTCATCTGCAGTGTGGATGCCCCTGAAAATTGAAGTGCGAAGTGAGGAAAGAGATAGAAGAATTATTTAACTGCCGTATCTCAAATAGACATAATAAAACCTGACTGTGATCAGAGTTCAATTGGGGGCTACTTTCTGTGCAGTTAAGTTCTGTTTCATTTGCTGTAAGCACAGAAATTACACCTGGATGCCAGCATACATGCTATGCAAACTTGCCTTAATACAGCGTAGTCCTAAAGTATTAGCAGAGAAGGATCTTATAAAAGCTCTGTCCAAAATGCCTAACTACATGCAGTTAATACAGATATTAAATTGAACGATCCTCTTACTATTATAAATGACTGCTTTGCTGTCTTTGTCAGCAGAGTTGTGGCATTCATCCTGTCACTAAGAATAAGAGTAAGATGACCATCTGCATTTCTGCAGAGTGATGGCTACCCAGAGTGAGTTCAATAAAAGAAAATTATAGCTTTGTGCTTTGCTACAGCCAATAAATCATGAGCAGGTCTTGCACTGAGGCAAAAAATGAAAAATAACATTATGTGGAAAGACTCTTTATAGGGTACCAGCTGAGCAGCCACTTGAATTGTAATACCCCCAAAATGAACATCATGCAAGTGGTAAGTAACGACCTGCTCATGAGGAACTGAGCACGCTGGGTTGTTAAGGATGCTGGTGGGTACATGTCAGGGAAATGCTAAAGGTACGCTGGTGATCTTTGTGAGGAACAGTGACAGCGCATGAACACAAGCTATCAGGCCATTTCCTGATCAGCTTCCATTTTCTTCCTTCAAAATAAATCTCTTCAGTGCTAGCTCAGCATATCATTCCTCTCCTGTTCTCTTACCTGGAGTTTTCTGCATCAGGCTATTCCTTTAGCCTGAAAGACTACCTCCTGAAAATCAAAGCTGGTTAAAAGGTGGCCTCCGGGACCCCTTGGAGGTGGTATAGGCATTCTTTTTAGGGTTTGAATATGCCATGTTGGAGACTGTGGTTCTCTGACCAAACATAGCACTGTAACGCCTCCAGTTATCCGATCTGTCAAGTAATAAACGCCTTTCTGAGTGGTGGGGGACTCTAAAATCAACTGAAGCATAAGCAGGAGTTTTTGGTGTCCTGAATTGGTTCTCCTTAAAGGCAGTTGATTTTCTGGTTGTGTTTCTTCTTTCAGTCTGCTTCGAGTCAGTGACTAAATCTCTAACGCTTTCTTCCCAATTTAGTTACCCTGGGTAGGGGGTGCGTTACATGCATGGCTTTGCAAATGAACAGAAACGTGTGCTAAATGAAGATGGAGTAAATGCTGTGGAAAGTGGGTTTCTAAGTAGAGTTTTGACTGTTATCTCATAAATATTCATTGAATTCGATAATATAGTAAGACATTTTCAATATAATATTGAACTAAATTATCATTTCTAGGCTATTTGTAGTCATTTTCTTACATGAATAGGTAAATAACAGTTTAAGGCCAAATTTTTATCTGAACTTAGTAGGAATCGCTTAAGGGGTCTCTGATGAAATCAGGTGTGATACAGCTCATACTGTGGCTCCATACATTCAGAACTACACTTCTATCTATTTCTTTCTCAATTTTACAGTCTCTGCTTAAATACCGAGATGATTGTCAGTCAAGGAATGCCTCCAGGAGGATTTTCCCAAAGGACTCAGCATGATGTCAGTGGGAACAGTGCTTTAGAAAACCTTAGCTTGAACAAATACCGAAAAGGACAATAATCACTAGAATTCCGGTTATCTATAAACCCTATTAAATGCACTGTGGGGGGAAAGGGAGAGAAGGGAGAAAATCCGGATTTTTTTCAATCTGAGGTTATTATTATTTTTTGCTAATTAATACACGTTTGGACTGTATTTATTCTCTAAAGGACCACTAGATGGCAGCACACATCTAGGCTAGCACAACCGGAGCAACAACCATCTGGTAGTAAGAAAACCCCTCTACCCTGTAATGACGTAGTTTAGGTAGCATGCAGTCACTGGCTAGAATTGTTTTGTTTGCCTTTATAAAGATTTCAGGTACCCAAACTGTAACAATGACTCTTTTGGCCATCAGAACAGGGGGGATTTTATGGATGCTACTTTTTGTGCTTGTTCTTGTTTTGCAAACTGCATTCATTGCCATCTGTGCTCTGTCCACAGTATTTCAGGAAGCACTTCTTGTATGAAAGTCTACCAGGTGGAGCTTTATAGCGAAAATGGCTATTGGCTTTTTATCTAAAGGTTGTATGGCCAGACTCACTTCAGACATGAACATGACAGCTAATTCTCTTGAAAGTAGGGAAAATCTGAATAAAACTTCAAACATAATATTCATAGCATAACGTGATGTGCAACTGTTCTGTGAGATCAGGCAAAAAACCCTGTGTATTTTGAATGTGCTCAACTCACCTGTATCGAATATAAGAAATAATGAAAAAAACACCCCAATGTTATTATGCATCCAGCCTATTTAAAATGCATAGGCACAATTCACTGCTTGCATTGTTTTTAAGTTAGATCAAAAGCCTTCTTGATCAATTTTGCCACACAGTAGTAAGGATTAGTATCTGGCCACACATTTTCCTATTCCTGTGTATTCATTATTTAATAAATATCTAGATCCAGCGTCAAAACAAAGAAGACTTTAGGCAGGTAATCCATCTTTCCTAACCATCCATTTCTCCAGGACAATTGCATTTTGGAAAATTTGACATATAAATGGGAAACTCTTATTTAAAGTTTTTTTCTAATACAGTGGAAAGCAGGGTCCTTAGCTATCCTAGCCATTCAAACAGACACTGCTGCAACTGCTGCCAACAGGTGTTAGGGGACATCATGTCACCACTGAATTAGGCTGTAGGAAACTACAGTACAACCCCTGCAAGTGCTACCCGCGGAGTAGTTACCAAGGGAGGGCTCCATGCTCCTTATTCACCCTACTTCAACAGAGGCACTGGAGCATATGGGCTTCAACAGGAACAACTTACTTCCCTCCAGAGACTCACCTGAACTGCCCGCTGAAGGGCAGGTACGGAGGGAGCCTAGGGATTAGATACCTCGGTGGAGGACCTGAAGTTCGTTGGGGTGAATCTGGGCCCATGACACCAAGCTACTATGGAATGACTTATTCTTTGGCCCATGAGTCACTTGGCAGCAGTAAAGCCCCAATTTCTCTGCTTCCACCACGTCTCGGCTGTGGCACTGCACGTATTCCTTGTGCCGAGTTACAGGTTGCTGCAGTCTCTGTGGCCCTGTTCACCAGATACAGGGAGCTGGTGAAGAATCAGAGGCTGGGTGGCTTTCTCCAGCCTGCCCTCATATATGACCTGGGGTGAGGGTGGTAATCTCATAGCAGCTGCAGCTGTCCTATTTGCACTTAATGTATTTTGCCCGCCCTGCCCCAGTGTCTGCCAAGGGTTTGCACCAGATATTTTCAGTGTGGCAGAACATTCAGCAGGTTGCCAGGCTTAAGTGCGTTGCAATTATCAGCCTCTCCCATGATGGTTGTGTCAATCAGAGCATCACTGTGTAAGCAAGTGCTTCATCCTTTCAGTATTTCGAAGCTGATAAACAGCTGACCGAGTACGGAGAGGAAGTGATGCAGAGTAAGCGGAAACCTGAGTCAAGAGAGAGATCAAGTCTGCTTGATCTACCAGATTTTGCTCATGGAAAGTGTATTCCATTGAACTACAAACTTGACTGACCTTACTCACGCTGTGCTTAAGGCAGGTTGCCTAGCAGCAGAGATCTTAACAGGATTTAGCCACAAAAAATACCTTGCTGTCTATATCTCATCTGTTAGTAAAATTTAGGATGCATAGGAATTTCCGTGCCAAAGGTGGAAGAAAGCAAGGTACAGCCCCTCTGGACCTCATGCAAGTAAGGCAACACAGACCTAGGTAGACTGGCTTTATTGCTCCTGGAAAATGACTACTTGGATTGCACACACCACCTCATCTTTTTCTAATGTGAAATAAAGGAACTGATCTGTTTTTTTAAACAGGTTGCTGCAAATTCTGTGTATTTGAGCAGAGTAAATAATGGTGAAAAGTGGGAAGGAGCTGAGGGGGAGTAATGCTTGGTTTAGAAGTACATTTCATTGTGACTGATTGCTATCTTCCTATTATGTGAATACTTGAGAAATCTGTGAGGTAACTGGCTGAATAAACGTGGATGTTGGAGTTTGTTAGAAATACTTTGGCTGCCTGAGATAAAATCAATGATTTGTATAATTATCCTGACTTGGCATCCTGATCCAAATGGCTCTTGCTCCTTAGCACAACCCTGTACAACTCTGTCCTCTGGCCCAAAGCAGAGGCCGACTGTCAGCAGTGCTGACAAAGAATGACAGCATCCTTTTAGCTGGCCGTTGAGTAAGAAGAGGTTCAGCAAAGGGGAAGTGAGTCTTGCAGTTTTCCAATACACTCAGTATTCCCTGTCACTGCAGCATCAGACGAGGATGAACTGGTGAGCTTTTGGCTCACCATCGATCATCCTCTTTCTCAGACTTGATCCTTCCCATGGATATCTGTCATTTCGAAGGAAAGTCTTTGTCTTCTCAGATTTTAAATCCAAACAGACAAATAATGCTTGAGAATTTTGAGACTGGCAAAAGATAGGATGATCATTTTCAGTGTTAATATGGTACCTGGAAGTATTTTCATTTGTTTGGTTCTAGAAGATGGGCTATGGTATCTGGTGGAAGCTTGCGTATTTTTCTTTACTGCAATCTGTGCTGTGAATTAAAATTGGCAGATAATTTGGCTGACTAGCTCTGTAAACTATTGCAAAGTGATATAAAATACATATGTACGTTATTTCTTAGTATTATGGTTTAGCTTGTAAGACAGTATTATGCTCAAAATGTATTCAAATATGCCCCTATTGCTGCATCAGGTCTTTTTCTTTTTGAAGATCTATGAATTTTTACTTGGTAGCATTTCCTTGATACTCAAGTGCTGTGTTCAGCTTTGTCCCATTTTAGTGAATAATTGTTGGTTAAAAATAAAACCAAAACTGAGTTTTTTTCATTCATTCTGTACTGCTGCTTAGGGCAGAAAAATATCTATCTTCCTTCCTGAATGAAAAAGATTATAACAACTGATTTCACATTCACGTCTCTAATGAGACAGAAACCTTTAGTCTCCAGTTCAGCCATTAGGTGTAAATAAAAGGTATAAGCTGTATGAGGATCTTTTCTGTGCAGTTCCTGACATCATTTGCATTTCCTGCTATAGCTTTGTTTACACCTGGAAGGATCCAAGAAAAATTTTTTTGTAGCACCTGTCTATGATGGTGGACACGGATTCAGAGAAATAAGGTACACCTTTTTAACAAAGAAGCTAGTTCATAATTGGAAATAGTTTATGTAGAATAGCGGTGGGTCTTTGACAATTGCTGATTTTTTTAAAATCAGGTTTCAATTTTTTTTTGAAAGATTTATTTTTGTTCAATTGCACACAAGCATTGGACTTGATGCAGGAATTAATGCAAGGAATCTTATGGGCTTTTAATATTTTGAAGTACTTTAACCATTAGTCCAGAATCATCAGCTCACTGCTGAGGCAATAGTCTAATAACAGTGTCAATGTACAGTCCTTGCCTCTCCATGGCAATACCTTACTGAAAGGGAATTATAGTATCAGAGATGTGTTGATTAATTATATATTATTTTTCTGAAATCAGAACATTTCTCCACATAGATCAATTCTCTTTCTATTTATGACATTTTATTGTTGTATGCATCTCATAAAGAGGCTTATTAGCTCAGAGCAAGCCTAGTTTCATCAAACACCTGTCATGGCTACATCTTTTTGGACAGGTGCATTTGGGGATGCAGTGTGCTGCCCTGGTATCTATAAACCCTGAATCTTTGTTGGGACCGTCACAGGCTTAGAGAGCTTTCATGTCCTAAACCGCCACAGGGACTTCACAAGTTGAGTGACTGCACTAGTGAATCCCTAGTTACTAATTCTGGAGTAGTACATGTAGCTTTAAGTGATGAATCAGACAGAATGAGGCTGGCCATTAGAGTGCACTTGATGTTAATTGAAGCCATGACTCATTCATTTGCATTTTTCCTTCCCACAAAGAATGTTTAAGTAAGACCCTTTGCTCCTTTTAAGATCTTGAAATCTGTGTCTAGCTGCGTATCGGAGAAGCTACTGATCACAATGGTTGATCAGAAGGTACTTTAATCTGGTATCATGAGTGCGTATTGCAATTTGAACCCCTTCAACTTGAAAACTGACCAGAGTTTTTGGGCAGCCTGCCCTTCTGTGGCACAGCTGTGGGGTACTGTGGCCAAGGGTGGGACACAGACTCTTCTGGGCCACTGGTTACACGGCGTGTGAGCAGTGTCTCCTTGCCCAAGACCTGCTTGTCAGTCTAGTTACTCGTCACACTCACACAGTGCTGAAATAAAAGGCAACCAGAGTCAATCTTCCGTATTTCTCCTACTTTAGTTTTCCTGCTGAAGATCAAGTGAAGATCAAGGCACAACGAGCACACCAGTAGACTGGTTACTGTAAACACAAGAAATAGGTGACAGTCCTGGGCTCAGGAAATTTTCAACTTAAATTGACCAAGTATCTGAAGACTAGGAAGGGAAAACACTGCCGAGCAGTAACAGAATTAGTTGTACATCACCCAGCAGCAGTCAGAGGCCAAACAGAGACACTGTCTCCACCAGGCAGGAATGGACTGGCTGGAATTCCCTGAATATGAAAGCCTTGCAACAATGGAGTAGCTTTATAAAATGTACCTTTTACATGGTAGGGAAAAAAATTATCCTGTAGTATTATGTAGTAAAGACACAATTTTCAACCAAGTTCAGCAGCTTGCCCAAATGGTCTTTATAAGATTTTTTTTTTCCACTTTTCTATTAGTTTCTAACAGCCTGTATAAACTAGGGATTAATTTGGTCCATTAAATATTAAAAGATTAACACTTTTCTAATTTTTCTCACCATTTAGAAGTGAATTACATAGTTGCATTACAATCATTCCACTTAATTTTACTTTTCGTGTCATTTTTCTCCCAGTATTAATTTTGTCCATGTTAGAGCATTCAGCTCAGGATAGATCTCACTGCAGTCCATTATCTGACCAGTCAAGCCTCCAGCAACAGGGCATCTTACTTAATTGGAAAGATGCACTGACACAGAAAAGGTACATGTAACTCCTTCCACTAGCTATACCTTTTAAAAATGCATCATTACAGAGATGACAAACTATCATCTATTCTTTGATCTGAAAGATTTTTAGAAGCTGCCAGAGTCAGAAAGTAGAAGGGCTGAAGCCTGAAATTCCTTCCATGTTGTGTTACGGCGTAGATGTGTAAAGAATGACTGTATGGGAAGCATCAGGTGATAATTTTTAGAAGGCTTTTCAAAGCAATCAGTGAAATCTGATTTAAGAGTACCACTTCATTTTGCACTTAATAGTGTTCTCCAGATGAACTGTATTCCAATATGCTTCACAAAGTTAAATAATAGAGCTACTGATATAAATAACAGCAGAAGGAGACAGGCACAGCAAGTTATAGGCTTGGGGAACAGCTGTTTTCAGCTGAGATTTAAAATGAAATGGCAAAATTACAGTGCGTTATTCTATACCGCAGTGGCTGGAGGATTTCAGCAAACTCTACCATACCTGAAAGCTGTCAAATAAAAAGCAAAATTAATTAGACAAGAGTGGTTGGAAGAGTTCGATGACCTGAGCTCTACTGACACAACTTCATTTGAAACTGAACCTGACTGACACTGGACTGTGCTTAGTAGAGAAGACCAAGTGTAATGTGACATTAATTTTCCTCCTTCTGACCTTGCTTGACTGAATGCACTGGAGCACTTAATTTGTTACACTTCTATCAGAAGGATCTAATGCAAGAGTCCAGTGGTACCCAGTGCCTTGTGTGGCCGTTCAGTAATGCAGTGTGAGCTCAGGCAGTTCATTCCTGGAGCATGGTCCAAAACGTGGCTGTCCCTGGCAGCTGGCAATTGCCAGCTCTGCCTAGTCTTATGTTTTTCTTGATCCTGATACCAGAGCAGGTTCCCAAATTGTCAGCTGCAAGAGCAGAATTCTCCTGGAGGTGGAAAGCAAACCTCACCCTAAAAAATACAATAGAATTACCTCAATTTACACCTACTGAGAAACATGCTAAAGCAGCTGTAGCTGATCAGCGTCTATATTCTATAGCTCAGATTCAGATCACAATCAGAGACAGTTTAAAAATTTTGAATGGTACAGGGAGAAAAAGGTGGACATACGCGCCATGATATTTCATCTGAAAAGGCCTTGTAGGTAAAGTTGCTATATATCTATACCTAACAGTCAGTTTCTTTCAAAACCTATACACTTTAGGTTTGACACACCAGGCAGAGAGGTGATATCACTACAATACCATATCCCAAGCCCAAAGAAACACAGATAATGCTATAAAAGCTGCACACATTTTACCACTGTCTCCATTTTTTACTGCAGAAATGTTGATTTAGTTAGATCCTTAACTGTCTTTTCCCCGTGGTACCCTCAGCACCCCAGTAACAAAGAGCCAGCTCTTTTCCCAGCCTCCATTTAACACCTGAGCAGGAGTCGTGCTGTGCCCAGCATTATCAGGGCTCACAAGGGAGAAATGGGACTACATTCAGCCTACTTTTTAGGCTTTGGAAATCTGGCAAGATTCATCCTGATGTTAGGAGCTTGTGCATACAGGCATCGCTCATCTGAAAGACAATTTTTAAGGTTTTAAGGTGTTCCCCATAGCTTTCTCCTTCTACCACAACAAAAACCATGATGTGCTCCACAGATATTTGGGTGGGGGAAGCAGGAAGTCCACTCCAGGTGTGACCTGTCCTCATTTTAGAGCCTGTTAAATGTTGAACAAGGCAAACTAACCTGCAGTTATTCTGTGGAACTATGATATTGTGTTAGCGCTAATGACTCTGATGGGTGAAGAATAGAAATGTTACCTTTGATGGGGATCTGACAGGAGCACCTGTGTTAAACTTAGTGAGTTGGTGTTTTTAATGGCATTCTGGGAATTGGAATTTGTGAAAAGGAAAATGAATCTCTGTATTTGTTGATCTTTTGTAAATGCTCACTCCTAAGCAACACGCGCAGTCTTCAAAATGCTCTGCTTTGTCATTTCTGCTGTAGAGCCTTACTTACTTAGGCCTAATTAATTTTTGATTTAATCTCCCTGTGGCTGAAAAGATGCACAGACTGAATTTGGCTCATCATCGCTCCCACTTACGCCACTTTTGTCAGGTCTGAATATGAACAAGAAACCAGTGTTGTACCAAAGGGATACAGCGTAATGACAAAAAACACTGTATAGCAGAGGATATATTTTTTATTAATATTAGGGCTAAAAGGATGACTGCTTTCCAGAAACTGGTTTAAAATGATTATAAAATAAATGCTCTACTCAGGAAAATGATAGAATGCAATTAGAATCAAAAGGATAATTTCAAGGGGATAAAAGTCACTGCAATGCTAAATGGAAATGTCTGATGCATTTACAAGGAAAGACATTAGCAGTATGCTGTCTGACATTGTTTCTTATTGCCCAGAATCTCGAAGTCTGATTTAGGAAAGCTATGAAGAAATGGGGAAGATTCATAACCCATAAATTGTGTGGATCAGGTGGGTTTATCAGAGGAGAGAGAAAAACCTGATGATTTGTAAGTGTTCTACAGAACTGGTAGGTGAAAGTAAGGTTTTAATAAACATCTGCCAGCAAGCACAATGTTGCAATATGATTTTGGAATCCGTAAGTCTTTCTGAGCTGCATTCCTGTAAACTAATGTAAACAATTTTGATGTCAGCATTTGGTCACCCACTTGGAAGTGTTGTTGTTGGCATTGCTAAGCGCCTGTATCTCTGAACAAGCTCTTATTAGAGGTGTATTCAGCATGGAGGGAGAGGTAAAGATTTCGGGTAAAACTGAACAACATCTTCAAGTAAGACAAGTATAAAGCCTACAGGCTGGCTGACATTCCCCTGAACTGGCAAATTCTTTGAGGTGAGTAACAAAATGTAGGTGAGACTGCCTTTTTCAAACCACGAAGCTTGCAGGAGAGTGACTGTGAGGAGAATAAGGCCCCTTATTTGCGTCTACATTGGTGGTGGCAACAGTGGGAGAATGTATCTTCAGAGGACTGTGATGCTGTAGGTAATGGAGCTGAACATAGTGCTCATTGAAGCCTAGCCAAATACCGTGTTTGTCAAAGACACCCTGTTTGCAAATATTAAATGGATATTGAAAGCGTGGTTGAGAACAATTTGTGTTTTTAGCAACAGGAAAGCAGGATAGAGAACTGTGTTGGCAAGACAAAATATATGTAATGTACACTTCTTCTGGAACTAATTATTATTTTCTGAAACTACTGCAGAGTGGTATGCTACCACAACTGAAAAGAGAGGGCTTTGTATAATGTTAACTTCAGGAGATAGAGGTTCTAGTCCCAGATTTTGCAAGACATCGAAATCATTTTAATTCCAATAGTGCTTAGCTTCCCCATCAACTCTGGATGGCTTTCAGACTGCTTTCCCCTCTATTAAAATTGCTAGCCTAAAAAGATCAAACTGCTTTGCAGGAGCTGAGGAAGTACAGTAAACCTACGTTTATTTTTACAACTGAGGCAGACGAGTACGATAGTCTGATTTTCTAAGGACTCCACGCACTTTAATATGTCTAGTAAGATGGATGTCAGCATATGAAGGAATCAAGAAGCAAAAGTCTTCTGTGACGCCAATAGGCTAAATTTCTGGATTCACAGCAGAATAGCTTGCTTTCACTGAGTATTTTATTCTCCCCTGTATATTTTCCTCAGCAAGAAGATTGCATCTGCGTGTACATACATAAACAACTGAAACAAAGATCTACTGTGGGTCATTAAAAAGTGCCCGGATCTGATTTCACAATGACAAGTTATAGATAATTTTGTGGCCTTTTGAAGGCTGAATGTGCAGTCTGGAAAAATGGGTACTGATGTATCGCAAACATTAATTGGTGAATGTGTTGCCAACACCAGCTTAGGTTCTCATTATGTTGCTAAAATCCAGGCTCAGGGAGAGGAAGCACTTGAGAAATCAAACTGCTGGTGTGTGAGATATCCTACATCAACACAGAAAGCTGCCGAAGCAAAGCGAGTTGGCTGATACGATTCCAGCTCCCGGTACCGCTCGCCGGTGTCCGCTGGAATGTGTCAGACAACCGAATACGAATGGGCTCCGGTGGGAGGGATGGCCTTTTCCTTGCAAATATTTCTTCAGCTCTTATGTTGCCCCTCAGCAATAATGGTTGGCTTTTTATAGAACACTGTCTGATTCATTGGCAACCTTTAGGTATTTTATTGATTTAACATTTCTTCAGAGACGCAGTGAAATATATGACCCATGGACAATGTGATTTTTCGAAAGCCGATGCTGATGTCAGGGGTATGTTGCCTGGTTTAAGCTCTGCTGTCTCTGGAGGTCATTAGAAGTTGTTTTAAATAAGCTTTCTACTCTGTTTATAAACTACATGTCTTTTTCCACACTTGGTAAGGGTGCTGTTTTACACTGCCTTCAGTGTATATTTCAAACCCTCTTGCTGAATTGAGTCATTTCACGGTGAAGTAAGCTGAATGTAAGAGAAATATGCCTTGGTTGGGATGCTGTGGTTTAGTATAACAAAGCACTAAAGAGTGAGGAACAGGTTGGGAGAACTTTCAGAATTCATTTTATTTATTACTTAAAAGTAATGAAGCAAAATGTAGCTGTTCGTGCCCTCCGAATGTTAATCTGCCCAGCAGCTGCAATCACAGCGAAAGGTGATAGCAGGCTCTGAAAGAATTGCGTGTAGCTTGCCTGCACATCGGGCTAGTTGGCAGGATACTGAATCAGAAGCTAATGAGCAGGCAGGGCTGGGGTTCGGCGTGTGGTGGAAGTGGGTTCACCACACAAGGGTTTCAGAAATAGAAGCGCAGACCTGAGCAGCCAAGTTTGAGACGTGGGCAGGCTAACAGCGAAAGCTCTGAGCATGCAGCAGCCACTACTGACCATTTGATGCCAGGGTCTAAAAGTAGCTCTAACTTTAGGTTTCTTTTTCTGGAAACTCTGGCCCGAGTCTTCAGGGTTTTTTAAATTGTGCTGCAAAGGAAAAAACGTGTAGCAGAATAGGGATGATGGTACTCATTGTCCTTTGGCAGGTATTTTGTAATATCAACATGTCAGGCTGAGCATCCTTCAGCTCCTGTTCCTGTACGTCTATATGTATCAAAAGAAGATGTGATTGAAGGAGCTCCTACTTTCTCCCTCCCCTTCCTTCACTTGCTTTATCTCTCCAGGTATCCCCACAGGTATTAGCATTGCAGCTGCTGCTATTTAGCCAGTATTGCTGCACAGTCCCCGTTCTTCTTTTCCCCTGTGGAGATGGACAAGAAGGCACTTGATAAGCTTAAAGTCGCTCCTAGACCACTAAAAGCTTGATCCAAGAAGTTAGGGGACCACGTGGTACGGCAGCACCCTTCCGCACCGTGCAGGGCATGCCTCAGTGATGGCACTGAATAAGCAGGCCAGAAGACTGGAGCCAGTGTGTCTCGATTTGGTGGCTACACATGATTAGCAAGATGTGGAAACAGCCCCGTGTAGAAACCAAGGGATTTCCAGAACTGACAGGGCAGTTCCATGCTAGAGCCAGCAGTAGTGTAATACAGACTGGAAGCAGCTGGCCAGCTGGCCTTTCCAAATTCTGACGAGCTGTAAATCACAACATCCCCCTCTTATATAAGTAGTCCGACTGTAACACACAGGGTTCACCTCTGAGGAGCTCTAAATAGACAGGGCTGGAATAACTCCTGTGTCACTCCAGGTTTCTGCTGATGCATGATAAAGTTACACTGGGATGGAAATGCCATGGTGAATCACATTGGGGCATGGTAGTGACTTCTGTGTGTTTGCTTAAAGCCAGGTGATAGCTGGTTCTGCAGAAAAGCAGAGTGTCAGTGGAGTCTTCCTCATCCTGCTCTCTGCAGTAGCCAACTTTCGTGGCCATCCCTCCAGTGTGGGCAGCAAAACTAAGGCATGTGAAAGGTGATGGATGTTACAGACCCCCCAAAGCACCTCAGAATTTGTCTGAGGACTTCTGCTGCCACAGGCACCCTCCCCCTCCTTTCTAATAAACCTGATGTCTTAGTGGGGATTCTGATGTTTTAATCTTTAAAGCAGGAAGCAGTGAGAGCAATAAAATTTAATCAACGGAGTACTTGCTTTATCAAGTAAATGGATAATTGTGACATTTGACATTCTTAGGAGAGACTATTTCTTGAACACTTGCCTAATTATCTCCCCCCTTCAGAAATTCTGTTCAGATTCTAGTTTAGCAGTTCACCACATAAAATCAGATTCAGCTTTTCTGAAACATTTTATTATTATTGTTGTTGTTATTGTTAGATAGTGCATTCTTTTGGAAATGTCAAGTACATAATCAAATATTGTACTAATCTCAGTTTCCTTTGTCACAGCCCTGGACTTTATTAAGAAACTACGTACTGTGAGTAAGTCATTCCAGTAACCAGCTCTGTCCTAAAGAGCAATGGGATCACTGGGATCAGAGCCCAGAGAATCTCCGTGTAGTTAACAGGACTCTCCTAAAGTCCCTTTTGATTTTATTTTCTGGGTTTCTCAGATCAGCCATCTATGGCAATGGTATCTTTACATTCCAGAGGCATGCTTTTGGCAATGAGTCTGTGTGTCACCTCACTATAGCTGCCAGAAGCTAGGCGTTCATCAGGCTCCCTTCTAAGCCAATGGAGGAAGAAACAGCATCTCCAGGAGGCAGCTTACCTCTGACATCTGTAATATCTAACCTTAGGATGAGGAATTTCCCTCTGAAAAGCCTGCTTCTCCCAGCTGGTCGAGGAAACATAATAAAAATAGATTAGACTAGACATTCAAGATTTAGACAGCAGAAGTTAGGCAAAATTAGGCCTGCCTGAGGGAAGCATGGTTCTGTACCTGACAAGTTTGTGCAGGTTCCAAAAGTGACAGGATAAAGGCATGGACTAGGAAATAAAAATACATCATCAATGGTTTAGGAAGCTGTAGGTTGCTGATGACTGGCATGGTACTTTGGGACAGTTTCTCTACGTGTGAACTCTGTTCTTGTTCTTGTCCCTAAGTGCCCAGTTCTGACACCTGATTGTGGGGTGGCAGGAAGGACCTCTGGTCACACCTGCCATAACCACTACTACATTTCTGAATTCCACCTACAACAAATTTTTCTTAGTATTTGCTTGGTTGTAGTCACAAGGGACAGACGTTGTATGTGTTTGGGGGATTAGTACAAGGACTGTGCTATCTGAGTTTCCTTTTTGCTTCAAATAGGCCATACTACGTGCCAGCCCTCTGTGTGAAGTTGGCATTGAGTCCGTAGAGTGTGAGCTGGTTTTCTGAACGGGTGAGAAGGCAGATGGCAAGCCAGAAAAAGCTGGTTTTCAAGGCCTGTGACTAGAGAATGAAAGACACAGATGTGTAGAGAAATACCTGTATTATAGATCTAGACAGACATTAATGAGTGTGTCCTAACTATCCTACCAAGGTTATAAGCCCCTGCTTACGCACAAGACAAAACTAGTTTGTCAAGCTCAAACACTGGCAGCTCAAACTCCCTCTTAATTACAAGATTTATGCCTTTGCTTTCATCCAAAAGGCTGATCTAAAGGAATGAAAAAGTAGTTCAGTCTCTTTAAGTCTCCTTGTATCATGAAGGTAAAGGCGCCAGTTAGAGTTGGTCAGACTTTTTATAATTAAAGCTTTAAAATTTAATAATGAAGTGAATGTCTTACACTTTGGCACCTTTGACTGATCCATCAAATTTTGTTTGTGATCTTTATAATTAAATGAATGCGATGGGGTGTTAAAATACTTCAAATAATTTGTCCTTGGGGCTCTCTTGATGTCCACTTTTTTAAATTTTAAAAAATTGCTTTCCTGTGGTGCAGTGGTTTGTGGAGTTCTGGCAGTGCCACCCAGTAGCTCAGAGATTAGTCCTGAGTCATCCGCAGGATAAGGAGTTGCAAGTGTATGTTATGTATGCGTGGCTGGAAGTCCTCTGAATCTGCCGTTACTCTCCATGGTCAGCTGAGAGTAAGGATGGCTCATTTCGTGTACTGATGGCAGGGCACCTGCAGCTTTTCACTCATTCATAACCCGATCTTACTCCTTTTAGAGTTTACTAGCCTATGAGAGTGATTTCACATTAAGGCTTGTCTCACAGCATCCAGTTTATTCCAATCTCTTTAAAAGGCCCAGGAAACATTTGGTCCCACTGTATCTGGTAGGAAGAGTCTCAAGGGTACACCAAGTGGAGCTACCAACATCCCTTCTCTCACACCTCTGACCTTGTAGATGATCTTGTCCTTTCCCCTCTTCCTCCTCCTGCCTCCTGGCATTTCATCCCTTCAGCAGTCCCAGAAGCACCTGACGTACTCTGCATTCTGCTGGTAGGTGCCCACTTGGTGGTGGTTTGTGCTGGAATAATTTGCTCACCACCTGGTATGTCCTCTTCAGAGGGAGGTGAAGAAGCACTTCTGTCCTTGCACACAGAGATCGGTAATTTCCCTACCAGTGGAGCTGTGGCTTTCACGCTCCTTCACTGTCTGCCTACTGAGCCTGCCTGTTCAGATTACTGTGTGTGTTTAGAGAGATCTACAAAGAACATTCTCGGTGCCTCAGAATTACTCCTTTTACAACTATTCTGCTAGGAAGGCATATATCATTTATATGAAGAAAATAAATCAGTATGTGTTTGTTTTGAGAATACAACATCGTAGGATAGATTTAATTTCATTGCAACATTGTCAACATGGATAGCAAATACCTTTAAGACAGAACAGAAGGGTAATGTACTTCTTTTTCTCTTATCTTCATATTGTTTTCCCTTCTATTTGATCCTGCTGCTATGGACTGTGAACCTTTGTGCAAAGCACAGAGACAACTTCAGCTCTCATCAGAATACTCCGTGCCTAGCAAAACTGGATTTTAAGGGGTGCTTGATGTCATGTAGGAAAAATATTATTTTGTGCTGCTCCATGGCAACATTATTTTCACATCCAAATCCTTGAAAAAAATGTGTTTGTGTGCTGATTGGATCAAAACCTGGATCTCGCTTTTAGAAGATCTAGGAATCTTTTAATAATGCCCTTCTGAAAGCATTGATTATGGGTTTATGTCCAACAAAGTTAGCATATATTTTTGAATTAAAACAAATTATGAATCTCTCTTGAACAAAACTTGTTTGAAGTAGCACAGGTAACCTGTGCACATGATATTTTTTGGGTAGTATATTTCTGCTCTGTTCCACCTAAGCAGTCAAATGGAATCAAAAGGAAAATCCTCTGGAGTAAATACAGAAAAATCCTCACAGCTTCTATGGCTGTGCCTACCAAGCAGTGAAGAGGCCCAATGTGAATCCACTTAACCAGAAAGTATCCTGTACACTAAGGTACTTCTGCAAATGGGTGGGCTTCAGAGGAATTCACACCCCTCTGTTTCAAAGCCTTCATTAAACCAAGGATTTTTCTGCTTACCTGTGGCATTTCTGCAGTTTCTCAAGAGGAGTATTCATGCTTATCCTAACCTCTTGGGAGGAAATCCAGCTCCATTCAAGAGCCAGGAAAAAGTATAGACAAGCATTTGTGTCTTACTTAAAGCCTTGTTTTGAAGGTTTATATGCACTTTTCTACACAGAGATGAATTTCATTCTCCAGTAGTTCTAAGTATGCTGTTAAAATTTGCTATAAATCACACTGAAGGGACAGCTCATCTCATAGTCCCTGTGATGTTCCTTAACCTTTTTTACACATACAGGACCTATAAAATGCCTTTACCCAGAGCACAATTGCATCTTGGTTGCTTCCTACCTTCCTTCAATAATAAATAGGTCATATTTGGTTGGTCAGAACAATTATTGAATTTGAGATAAATTCAGCAAATTATGTTGGCTGAAACAAACAAAAAAACTGAAGCGAAGAGGTGGAAATGTTGACAGGAATAGTTCTGATGTTTTCCAAATATGAGTATTTCAGCATTAGAGATTTGATTCAGAAAGGAACTTAGACCACTTGCAATAATAAAGAAGGGGATGATGCCCTCCTTTTCTCCATTAATAGCCCATGTTGCAGTGGTTCTTGCTTGGGTTTTAGATGAGGAGTTTTAAACCCAGGCTCAACCTAAATCACAACAGTGGTTCTCACATCTTGGAACAGCCCTTGTTGCTCATCTCTAGGATGTTATGTGTTGACTCCTCTGATGTAAGATTTTTCCTGCATAGTAATGTAGAAACATTTATTACAGCAGATAGGAGAGGCCAGATAGCTTCCTTTACAAGTAAGACCTGAAATCATCCAGAGCAAATCTCACTGTCTCTCTCTTGACAAACAGATATTTGAGTATGCTCTATATTGAAGATAATTTTCAGTTTTGGAAACAAATAGTGTAGTGTTATGTCAAAATATTTTTTCCATTTCTTGGTTTGGTAGCTGAACCAGAAACACTGGATATTTCTGCTTTTTATTCATGACTGGGAAGCTTCAGATGAATATGCTTTCAATAATGTACATATTAATTAAAGTGTGCACTCTTAAGTGCTAGAGCAAGAAACTTTAAGCAGGTTAAACAGTAGTTTAAATAGAGTATATTATACAGACATAGCATTTCAACTGTCAGCTCCTACCAAAGGTAAAACTGATGCAAAATCTTACAGACTTTTAATTAACAAGATACATCTGAATCACTCAATGGATTGCAGGTATAACAGACCTGGCCTGTAAAAATCTTTTGTGAATAATTTTCTAGTTTTCCAGGAATGTAGTAAATTTTTCTGGATGTAGTAAACAAGCCAAGAAGTGAGCCTGTTAAAATTTAGATAAAACATGTAACCATGCACTGAATAGTGCTCAGTTCCAGGTTCAGTGAAAATTCTGTCATTAAAACCACAGGCTGGAGGGAGAACCATTAATATGTAAATGAATGGTCATCCTCTGCTGCAGCTGTAGCCCCTTTTCTAGCTATGGCAAGAATAAGAATTCGGTGCCTGAGAAATGGATCTGGTGATGATAATTATTGAAAAGGAGGTATGCTATTTCCTTTGTTAAAATCCTGCTATGCAGTAACTTTTTGCAGGTTCCCAGGAAGTATTCCTTCTCACCCAGAACTTTATCTTTGGTGCTGAATCAATACTTTTAATCTTGTGGCTATGGAAGTTGCTGAAGTAGGACAAATCACATAGCATCTGCATTTTTTTGTTGTTAGAGGAATGTATCCTGGAAGATCCCCCAAAGTATGTTCCTTAATACAGGCTAATTTTCCCGCTACCTCCAGCATATCCAACTCTCCTCTGTCCAGCCAGTCTATTATGTTTAAAATAAAATGTCTGCTAGCATTTTGGGTACGATGTCCCAGTTGTCTTACAAGAATTTGCTGCATAGAAGGTATCCTTTTTTCAACAGTTACATCAACGATCTCACATGAAGTTTACTATGTACCAGCTTCTCCTTCCCTGCCTGTCACCCTCAGAAAACAGCATTAAGGGCTTCTGCTTGAATTGTTACCATTTCCATCGGGTTGCTAAGCACATTTAAATTTAGGCTGTCATTTCTTCTTTTGTTTTCTTTCTCCCCTTGTCTCCAAGTCCATTTGTGATATGTTTGTGGAGTTGTTCTTCAGCTTCATTAGAGCATTGATTTTTTTTGGTTAATTTATTTAATTCCCAGTCAAATGAGGACATGCTACTTGTAAATCACTTAGTTTCTCATTAATCTCTTCCAGTGCTGGCTCCATTTTTCAGCTGTCTTCCTATTTACTATTTCTAGCAAAAAATATCCAGTGTTCCCGTCACTTGTCACAAGTAATGTCACGGTTGCTGTGGATCCATTGGCCTGAATAATCAACATGATTTTTTTTTATTAGAAATAAATAATGCTGCTGCTGTAGAAAGCTGCATCTTAAATCCCATGCAAGGAAGTTCACTAAATGAAATGCAATAAACAGAAGTTCTAAAGCCTGTCCTATTACTTTGTGCCAAATCTTATTCATTAGTTTTTCTGCAACAATAGCTGTAGAATTTTAAGATGCTGTTTAGAAAAGCAGAAATCCTGAGAGCTGCATCCTTATGCCTTGATACCTCTCTGGCAGACGTCCCATTGAGGTGAGAGGAATAAGGACTTCAGCATTCACCTGAGAGATGCAAGTATCGCCTTTAGTCAAACCCACAGATAAAGAATTCTCTGCTGCTATCCTCAACTATAAAACACTGGCATCATAGCAGGCTTACAAGCTGCTTATAGGTAGATTGGCAGGCCGGGCAGGGGGCCTGCTCGTGTAGCAAACTAACAGGAGAATAATTTTCTGGTGTCATTCTTCCTGACTTTCCATAGGCTTTGTGCAATAATCACTGAAAACAACTTCAATGCCATGGTTATTTTAGTTGCCACTGACTCATCTTCCTTTGGCTGTAATGGGATTTAAGGAGCATTTAATGTTCTCTGCCATGTACGGGGCAGTTACTTAGCCAATAGCATGATAAGCATCTTAGACTTACTATAGATAGAGACATTAGGCTGATGGGAAGGATTAAAACATGTGCACATTTTGTATTTGAGATAGCAAATAACAAATACTGCTTCTTCAAGAACAGAAGTCCTATGTAGGGAATATCAGGCCACAGTATTTCATCATGTGGCAAAAATATCAGACGAGATGGAAGAAATTGGTGAAGCTTTGTTTGTAAAGTATACACTGGTTAAATTGCTGCCCCTTGCAGATTAGTCTAATCCTTTTAATGAGGCTAGGTAAGCAAAACAGAGGCAATAATGAAGCTGCTGACTCAGAGATCTCTCTCTGTGAAAGAAAACGAGCAACAGTACAGTACAGTGACTCCAGGTGTCCTTTTCACCTGTGAAATGGCTGCTGGACGGCAAGCTAACCAAACTCTGAGGGTCCCAGTGCCTCTGGGTATAAGTGCTAGAATACAAATCAGTATATTCGAAGAATGTGAGATTCGTTATGTTTCAGCCACCCTTCAGTTTGCAGTATGCATTTTTATTAAGCCTGGATTTGTGTTGGTCCTTTTTGTTTAAAGAATGATGCAGCAGCAGCACAGCTCAGAGGATAGGAGCAGCACGCAGACTCTGGGGCACTTTGTTCTGTTCTGACGGATGGGATGTAACCCATCTGTCTTGATGGAACTGCCCTGATCTGAGATCTGAGGATAAGGGACAGTTCTTGTAAACCATTTCATTCTGGTTTGTTTGGGTTTTGTTTTTGTTTTTGTAAAATAATTAAAGATTTGGGGAGTGTGCTTTGTATTCAGCAAATCCTCAGTGGAAAGTCCTGGGACACCACCCCTTCACCAATGTTGATTTCACTGTTTATTGCAACTTTCCACTACATAATTTGTGGTCACTTCTATTGACCTGGGACTGTAAACTCCCTGGGGAGAATCCTGACCAGTAAGTGACAATCAAGTTACTTTCCTTTACCCAAATGAGCTGTTAACTTCTTAAGCAAAGTGAAGCAGATTCAGACACAGAGCCTGCCCCATAAAATAGCCAAAGACTTGTAACAGCAGTTTTGTGGAGAAGCCGTTGAATCCCATCAGATAGAAGATGGCTTTGAATGTGTGTTTTCTGCTGCTTCATTTGCTGAATTTAACTGCTAGATGGTGATACAAAATGGGGAGCAGCAGTTCATCTGTTAGCTGTGCTTCAAAAGGCAGGAGTAACACTCTTCCTTTAGGCATGCTGATAGACCACCACCTGGATCACACATCAACTGGAACACCAACTGGTGGGCCCTGGCAGGGCTTGGCACTCCATTGCCAAGTGCCGTTAAGTATCTGTGTGCATGGCCAGAAGTACTCTAGATACTTGGGGAACACTCACATTTGCACTTGAGTCCCTTGAGGGACTTGAGGATTGACGTGCTAACTAGGGAAAGAGGCAGCCAGCAGTTTTATGTATCTTAGCTTCAGGATTGGGTGGTAAATACAGAGACAAATGAAATGTAGATGCCCTAGCCTTTTTGTGCATCTGGTGCTTTGTAGCTCTATCACTTGAACAACATGGTCTTCTGCCGTTGCAACCTCATGCCAAGAAAACCACAGCAATGGTATGTTTGGTGCCAGCTGCACAAGTTACACCAAGAAAATGAGTTGGAGGAAAGTTTAGGAAATCTGAATGATTTCTGCAGGGGATTTTTTTTTCACCTGCAAGGCTTAATTAGTATGACTCCAGATTGTAACAGCACAGTGCTTGAAAACATGTTGGATTGCATTGAGACGTGCTTTTTATATGCAACTTTTCATGATATAGTGAAGTTGTTGAAAAATCCATCAGCACTTCCTCAGCAGCTCCAGCTCTTGCACACCACTTTCAATATTGGAACCCATTTTGTTGCGGGCCAGAAGGTTTCACATTTGACTTCTTTTTCTTCATATAGTTCTTGCAACAGTTTTATTTTTGAATTTGTCACTACAGAAATCTACATGACCTTTACTATAATCTTGGATAGTTGTAACAGGCTCAGTACAATATATGTTCAAATATGCAAGGTAGGTGAGAATGTCACATGCAGTACTGAATATCTGCTTTGCCTGGGGAGCCATTAGCCTACTATGCACAAGAAAGCAGAACAAAGTGCAGTGCATTTCACAGTGCGTGAGGCTAGCTGAGCACTTGGTAATATTTTTCACTTTCTATCAATACACTATAAAGCAAAAATGTTACTTATTTCTAAGCAACTGTACATTTTTGCACATTAGTAAATACCATAATTCTCTTCTGCCTGTCAAGATGTGCTACCTATCAGTGTGGGGCTTCAAAGGAGGCCATTTAAAAACATAATTTTCTAGTCTGGATTGGCACTTACATGCTCCCCTAAAAGTGAGCCATTGAGACTGCAATTTTGAAATCCTGCTAAAAAAGGCAGTATCTCTCTTCTGACATGTCTGTGCACTTACTGCTGGAAACCAGTTAAACCAAGGGAATATTTATAGCACCCAGGAAAGAATAAAGTTGGTCCCTTAACTGTGACAGAACCCATTTCAGTACCGTCAGCTGTCTCTTTTCTTAGGTGAACATTAGAAAGCAAATTCCATTCAATGGTGGCTTCATGCTGCTCTCTGCTGCTAGCTGAAGCTTCAGTCAATGTCAGCAGGAGTCGGTTATTAGACCTCTCTGCCTGTACTGGCTGCAGCTCCTGCTTTTGATCCCTGATCTCTTGCATCTGACATCCACTTGCCCCTTGATTGTGTAATGCTTCATGGAAGTTTTCTAGTCTGTCTGTGTGTAGGAGATTTTACGTATATGCTAATTTTACTCTAAATTATTGACAAGATGAATATGGAAAGATCTGTTTGTATAATGCTTCTGATACTGGAGAAATCTGATCAGAAGTTTTCCATCAAGGAAGTCTCTTGTCCTTTTTCCTCTCTTTGTATGCTTCATTGATAGTGTCTCCTGCTTGGCAAGTGGCCTGAGAATCTGAGAACTAGCTCCCACGGTATTCATAGCTGCAAATACATGAGGGATACAGTCAAGTTGAGGCAGCTCAGGCTGACTTGTTATGTTGGTGTTTGCATGTTTAGTTCTGTGGTGACTGTCATCAAGTCCTTCCCTGCAGTTTAGGATGGAGAGGCCCAGTAAACACCTTCTGAGACATGCTCAAGAGAGCCCAAAGAACAGTGTTTAAGGCAGCTGGATATCATTAATTAAAACCATAAGTGAATTTCCTTAACTAAACCTAGTAGCAATCCTTCTTTGACCTTTCAATTATTGTGGGTTGTTATTAGGATTATTTTTAGGATGTTATTAGGATGATTGTCATTAGGATTAAGGGCCCCAAGCTCTTTTCCTCCTAAAAGGATGTGGGGTTTTATTTTAGACTGAGGAAATCACAGACCTGTCAAATCTAATGATTGCTTGAAGGCTTCTGCTATGGCATCACATCTTGTTTTCCTCACCTGAATGTCCTTTGTCTTAGCCATCCACTAGGTAACACCCTGCCCTTTCTCCTGCTTTGTGGAAGCTGGTGATGGAGGATGTGCATGACCAGTATGATCTGTAATCTGTCTGTAGTGGCACCTGGTGCATGGGTTGGTGGAGAGGCAAGACCATGGTGCTACTGTGAAGCACAGGTAGCCCTCTCAGAAGACCTAGTACTTGAAAGAGACTCTCAGAACACCTTCAGCAAGAGTCTTTTGCCAAGATCCCTCCCTGTCACAGGCTTACCAGATCCACTCGCCTATCACAGAGTGAAGGTGCTGGAACTTGAATATTGGGAAAGAAGCAGCTTGCAAAGACTACAATAATCCTAAACCAAACCAAACCGATCTCCTTCAGTGAAGGCTATGTGACTACACTCCTTAATAGCCAGAAGTGACTCTGATATAAAATGTTCTGTTTGCTAGGTGTCTGAAGGCACAATGCACAGAAAACAGGTACTTTGGCTGCATAAATCACATAATTTGAGAACATTACCAGCGTCCCCTGTGCTGATCCCTATTGATTATCTGTGTTGGAGAGAATAGTTTTTATTTCCCTCTTGAAACTTGACCTTGTACACAGTTGTCTGGCATACAAACTTTCAAAAAAGATTTATTTTTTTCACAACCAGAGGTTGTAGTGCTGGAGACCCTGGGTTCTTCCAGTTAGCTTCCAGAAATCAAATACAGTATCTTTGATTCCTAACTGAGTCTCTTTCCCATTACGCTTGAGCACCGATACCCTAAAACCTGAATTCTGGGAATCTGATTCTGAGCTTCACAGTCTTGACCTCTCCATCTGTGTGCACATACCAGTGGGTACTATTTCCTTGTATACTCTGCACTGGTATCTTGGTTTAGGGATTCCTGTCTAATATTTCTGGGACTTGGAATTTGCTCTTTTGGATTCTGGGCAGACAGACCTGAGCTTGGCCCTATGCTTGCTTCCTTTGGCCTTTAGCCTTTGCAGTGGTATGTTCTTCTTTCCTGAGACTTGTCTTCATCTCAGTGCTCTGGGACAACTCCGTGATTTTTCCCATCCTTTGCTCTCTGGGTCTGCAGGGACTCTGACCTAATTATGACCTGCACAGGTGACCGATATTGCAGGGAATGGGATTTCTGAGAAATCTTGCTCCTGATATTTTTTTTGTTTTTCATTTCCTTTCCCAAGTACCCATCTTAGCACCTTCGCTTTTCACTTGGCCCCAATTTAGTATCTCATGCAAGTTCACACTTTGCCCACTTCACAGCATTTCATCCACTTGATGATGTTAAACCAGTTCAAAATGTCTTGCAGATCCTTGATTCAGTTGTAATATTATGAAAAATCAATATGGAGAACACTTCCTGAAGAAGAATCAAAACAAAGCAGTTGGATACTGTCTCATTGTTTTAAAAAACACTAAATATTCACATCCATTGCACTTGGGCACAGATTGCTGGAGCTGAAAGCGTCCTTGTTAGATGAATCATTATGGGGAAAGTTCACATGGGATCATTAATGACTCCAAAATACAACAGTTAATTTTCTTTTCCCTTCCTCTTGAAAAAAATGTAATTTGGTGATATAAACTGTGATGATCTGAAAGATCAGTAAAAGTTGTACAGATTTCCTAAGCAGTGTCAAATGACTTTCATTGTTGGAAAATGTTCTAGTTTTATCACACCTAAATATATACATGTTCTATTTCAAATAAATTTTTGAAAAATAACTCGTGACCACACTTCAAATATTAAAATCACTTCAGTCTCACTGAAGAGACTCACTGAGCTCACAGTGAGATCAGAGCTCTTCAGCTGTAAATAAGTGCACCTGTAAGTATACTGTGAAGCCCAAGATGCACCCAGGGTCTGCTTCCCTCTCTGACTACCAATGGATTCCACACAAAGCCATCTAGAGGGCTTTCTGCGTGGCAATTAGTGTGACAGTCTGGCCTTAAGGTGGGCCTCTGTGGCACAGTACTGTAAAGATTGCGTAAGGGCAGTGTCTCTAACTGCATAAATCAGGCCAGGGAGCATTCTCTGCCTTTAGGCCAGGTAGTGTAGCCTAGATCAGGGGTCCTCAAACTACAGCCTGTGGGCCGGATACAGCCCCCCAGGGTCCTCAATCCAGCCCTCTGGTATTTACAGAACCCCCCTGGCCCCCGCCGGGGGTTGGGGGGGAAACAAAGCAGCTGCAGATGACTGCCTGCCACTTAATCTGCGTGCCAGCCCCCTGTTTAAAAAGTTTGCGGACCCCTGGTCTAGATCATGTTCACATGGCTAATTCTCTTTCTCTCTTCAAACATGATGACTGAGCCCAAGTGGCTTAATAAGGACATACCAATACTGTTCCACCCCGAATCTGAGCCCAAATCTGAGGTACGATGTGGGAGAGTGAGAGTTAGCATGGATGAGAACTGGGCTGGGAGCATGCTGACACCTCAGCGGTATCAATGATCACAGTCCAGAACGCAGACCAGTGCCTGCTTAGTTTACAGTATATAGCTGTTAAGATTGAATTTCTGAGTATTTTAAATTCCATTGTAACACACTGTTATGATGATCACTGTGATGGCAGGGTCATAATGACAACAATTTGCAAGAAGGCTGACCAGCAAGGAAAAAGACCTTTGCTATTAATGGCTAAGAATTGCCATCAATAGTAGAGAAAATTTGTGAAGAAAAGGTGTGAATACTTACTCCACTGGCTTTGAATTGGTTTCATATTCTGTGACTATGAATGTGTAAGTGGGGTAAGGTTGGAAAACCTTTGCTCCCTCAAGGGAAAAAAAAATGATGACCACATGGCGCCTTTGCCTTAGTACTGTTGCCCCAGTTTGAATCCAAAGCAGCTTCTTTTTTGGACCAAAATAGTTCATTCCCATGGAAACTGCGTTTGCACATTGCTGCTCTGAGCCAAGTCCTTTCAGGCTTTTGTCTTGAGGTACTCTGTCCTGCACAATTCTAATCACGTAGCTATAATCCTGTGCGTTGCTACAAGCCTTCCTTTTAATTCCTAAAAATGCATGTTTTCCAGCTCAGTTAGAAGATGACATAACAACTCTATCGCCTGTAACCTCATCTATTTGTTTAATGGTCAGTGCAGCCCAGCAACAAATGTCAGAAATTTCATTCCTTCACTTTCAGTTGCAAAGAGAAGAAGCAGAAGCTCAATGCATAGCATGTCAGGAATGGACAGAGAAACATAGGCCAAATTAGCATTCCTTAGGTGATTTTCATCCAGTTCATTTTTCTTACATCTTGACAGGACAGTACTCTTTTCATAGGTCTCTGATCTGAAAGTCATAAGCGTCAAAATGGATCAGTGTTCTCTTTCTCTGTGTTGTGACTGTTAATTTATTTTTCTGCTTTTAGAAGAATAATGATCATCCACTCACTTGGGTTAAAATATAAAGGCATCTGGGAATTCGAGGTCACATTTTTTTCTGGAAAATTCCAGTGAAAATGTTTCCTGATAAACAACAAAGTTGATAATATCTTTGAAATACATGGAGGAGTTTTAGTAATATTTGATCATTTGGAGGTAAGTTTTATTTATCCAGGAAGAGGCATGAGGAAAGAGCTTTTCATGGTGCAGCTTTGTGTGGGATTGTCTTTGGCCCCAGTCCCGCAACCTGATCTTTGCAGGGGGACTTCTCTGAATGCTGTGTAGAGGCACTTGAGGTCATGGAGGAGATTTCTGTCTCATGTAATGAAACTCAACACACAGACCTCTGGGGTACTACTGGCCTGCATTCACACATGCAGATGGTGCAGAGATGCTAGCCCAACGCTTTGCAAAGCCCTCAATCAAACAATACCGCCTAAGAGCCACAAGTTACGATCAGCTGCAAAAGGGTTCACTGAAATGTGGCCTGGACTAAAACAGTTGGGAGTCAGTGGCCTACAATGTCCCATATTGATGACTGACTTTTTAACACGTCTGGTTCCCAGCCGAGTTGTTCACAGGAATGGCCAAAGTGGTGTCAAATGCACAGGGATAGTCCTGCACATGGGTTTGGCTTTGACATGGACTTCCTCAGCCAGAAAAGGTTTCTCCTCTACTCTCCATCCATACACAGAGCCTGTACAGATTAGTAATAGGTAATACACAGTAATAAGTAGTAAGTAATAATTCCTTCTGACAGGGGGAAGGCTCCTGACAGGCTTGCTCAGAGACTGGTGAATTGGTCTACTTGACCTGCCCCTGAAGACACAAGAGGACAGGAAGGTTTACCACTGGGAAACTGCAGAGCACGGTCCTGGTGGTGGACCTGAGCTGGATGCAGTGAGCAGTATAGCTGAAGAAGTCGAGAGGCAACCTTGCCCCCAATCCTTCTTCACCTGCTGGTTTCCTTTCTTCGCAGATAGCCCTATTCAGACTATGGCCAAGCAAAGGAATGTGACAAGTCACAACTTATCACCCATGTGGTGAAGCTGCTAGAACTGTGTGTTTGCAGGTAAGGTTATGTCAGTTGCTAAGAAAACAGCTGCACTGGTTTAAGCCCTGTAGTCTCCTTGCTGTTTGCTACCCTCCCTCTGCCAACAGGTACTATTGCCATAGGAGACCTGGCAGGAAGAACTGTGTGCTCATGGCTCCGCCATTCCCATTCCCAGTCTGTCATCTTAGTGGAAACCCATGTTCTTTGGTATTGCAAACTATTGGGTGCATTGGGACATAAAGTGATTTTGTTTTAAGCTTGGTGAGCAAGGCTTAGACTAACACACTTCATGCTTAAATTAACTTAAAATTTAAATGGCATTATATTAATTGAAAATCAAGCTTTTGGTTAAACCAGTGTTACTCCATTGTGAAGTTAAATCCTCAGATTCATATCTGAATGCTCAGAAATGTGAGCAGTTGTGGAGGGTTTTTTTTTCTGTATCATGGAATTATGAATCTGTTGCAGACAGAAGTAACAGGTTTTGGTACTGCGCCATTGTAAATGTATGTTGCTTGAATCTTTATTGCACCAGATCAAATGCTTCTATGCAAACCACAAAAATGAAATCCAAGAAAACTGCCTTCATTAAGGTATAAATTAAGGCATTTGCTGTACTTACAAAGATATTCCCAACCCGCTTTTGGCATAAAATGTGTCTTTTACAGCCTGTCTTGGCACACACATCTCCTGCCTCCCAATTATGAATGCCTTGGGGTGACCAAGTAAGCAATAATTCCAGCTGCTCCTGACAAAAGAAGACACTGCTGCACTGCATTATTTTTCTGATGAATGTATCTTTCCAATAAGCTGAAACAGGCTTTGCATCAGCAACATCTGCAACAACAGGGATTTAGAAAGTGGGTCAGGTATCTTGACGGATTGGAGAAGGAGAATGGATGAAGGAGGGTGTGTGTGAGCATGTGTATAAATGTGGATCTACTTTTGTCTTCATATTTTCCTCCAGATGCCTTGCTAATTGATTCAGGTCTTTGGACAGTAGCCATAGAGGGAGGTTTCACTGTAAAGGTTTACTTGGAGCTTTAGTAACTCGTACGGGGCAACATTTTTCCTTGTAATTCCTAAACTAGTTCAGGGCAGGATCTAGGTAACACATTGATTATACTATTTGTCCTCAGCACTGCTCTTTACTATTGGCTCTGGAATTGTGTATGTGGCAATGACAGCAGGCTGCTTGAGGTGAAAAAATGTCTGAAATGAAATGACACATTTCAGGAGGGAAAGGACTGAAATCTGCAGAGCAAGGATTACAATGAGCTAGATAAAGAGGTAGATGGAAAACCTGTGTTGTTTTGAGTCTGGTGTTAGTATATTAGGCAGCCAGGCAGGAGGATGTATCATGAAAACATCTGCAGTGTGAAGCTTGGTTCCCTGGGGTGAGAAAGGAGATGGTGGAAGCAGCAGCAGCAGCTGCAGTCAGACTGAGAAATCTCTGCTTTTGTTGTTTATTTTAACAGCAATATTGAGCTTATGTTGTGTTGATGGCTCTGGAGACTCTAGTTTTCTTTTCACTGGCAGGGCAGGGCAGATATGGAGCACACATCCTGGGAGCTGCCCGCTAACTTGGTTAATGCATAAACTCAAAGGTCCACCTAGATGGAACAGGGATCTTGAAGGAAGCACCTCAATCATCAAATTTAGTCATTTGCAGTAGCCAGCAGTCCTGTGATAAATGTGTAGTACAGATAAGTCAACAGAAATGCTGCTCTGTGTATATCCCAGGAGCCACAGAACAGCTCTCCCAAACTTGTAATAACATAAAGGTTTGTAACACAAAAAGGAGAACCACAAAAGCACACCACGCCACAGGAAAAGAGAAGAAGAGATTGGGGCATCACCAGTGTATTCAGACTCTAAAGTATCCAGAGAATTTGTCCCCTAAAGAAGTCTGGAAAGTCCTACAAAGTAAACAATCCCTCAGGCTATCGATAGAGACCAAAACCTTCCAAGCCTTCACTGCCATTCTGCTCTGAAATAATTTTTTTGCCCCAAAGCTGGTCACCAGCTTAACCCTTGATGCCTGAGCAAGGTGCATCATGATTTGGACAGCTGTTTATCCTCCAGGTCCATTCAGTTTTCTCACTGGCCTTTATCTTCTGAGACAGCTAATGAGGTTCTCTCTTGGTATCAATTATGGATACAGTGATAGTGAGACACATCAGAAACTGACTGGACACAGAGTTTTAGACAGACCCATCATATGTTGACCATTCACCCACCATTACAGAGATTTTGTCAAATCTTGTGGAAAAAAATAATATTCTGAAATAAGCTTTTTAAAATATGTTTGTTTGTTTCCCTGTTGGACCTTGCTGCAGGGTAAAGGAGATGGGGCTCATGAGAGACTAGCACAGGAGTCTTGCTGGCTTGCTTTCCTATGTTGCCACCTTATGTGTCTATCTACTTTTTCACTGTCATTGTCTATAGTAGAAGAATGAGAGAGAAAATCTGGCCTTTCCTATGCATTTTTATAAATTAAATCCCTCCAGGTGGGACTGCTTGCAAACTAGGTTAACTTTTAGACTCTTTATCACAGACAAAGTCTCTTAAAATGATCCTGTGTTGTTTCAAGGCTACTGAGCTTCTAGCCTTTAAACAAAACAGAAGAAAGCAGATGTATAGACATTGTAAAAGAGAAGAAATCAAGTGAAAGCTTCAGCCCATTCTTTACACTAAGAGGTTGTACATAAGTGCCTGTGAAAGAGTCCATTATTATTTATGTTGTCCTTGGGCAGAAACTGGCATTTCAGTACACAAATCGCCAGGTAGTTTCCAAACAGACAAACTCAACTCTGAGTTGCATAACTTTGAAAGTGTCATGCACAGTTACCAATAGGTGGGAAAGATTTGGTTTATAATGCCTTAATATACCAAAAGTTCCATATTCCTTTTAGTGCTGAGTAGATTCTAGAAACCCCCTGAATGCAGTCCTGTTATTTAACATTTTGCTGTAACCTTTTTATTGAATTGGGGTTTTTGCACTGGTAAGGGAGAAATACTAATTAGCTCTCTCCATTTTTGATAGCTTGCCTTATTATAAAACTAATTAGTGTCTGACTTTTATTGTTGTGAGAATTAGAATACTGAAAAAACCCTCAGAGTAACAAAATTAAAAATATGAGATTTTTCTAATGATTCTGTGTGGGGTCAGAGACTTACGTATTTCTTCCAACAAACTTTTATTTTCTTTGGAAAGGAAAAAGATAAGAGAGTATTCTTTGGGATACTTGAATTTCCATTACTACACCAGTTCTTAAGACTAGCCTCTGAGAAAATGGGAGCCGTAAGGTGTAAAAGATACTCTGGGCTAGAGCTGTTAAGCAAAAAATCTTGTTTGCTATCAGCAGAGGTTTCTGCTTGAAAACTAATAACACGATTATTACCTTTGTTCTAGTACTAAGAATACTCAGGAATTTGTTTGACATCTGAAAAGAAACCGAAGTATCCAGTATGGAACAAAAGCCCTTATTGCCACTCTGCCACTGTAAATTAACTGAGTAACAAGGGACTAAGATTAAATTTATGGATTTACAGAGAAAGGTAAAAAATAGTCGCAGTGTTGTCCTTTGATGGCCAAATACTGTATTAAAAGCAAATGGCCTTAAAGGGTCACCTTGAAAAACTGAAAGTAATCTGAGATACCTAATTTTGCTACAGTTGGTCAATTTATATTAGACAACTGTGTTACTGATCTTTTATTGAAAAGTTCTAAACTGTAGGGATTAACATTTGATGAGGAATCAAATAGCTACATGATTAAGAAGAATTATCTATATCAATATAAATAGCCCTATTTTAAAAGGCAGTATGCTGATTTGAGCTACTGGTTTAGCACTTCTAAATACCAGTGGTAAGAGAATCTGCTTCAGTGGTTGTGTTAGTATTTCTATGTCTGAGCTGCTACACTGACACTAAATCTGTCTAGACAAACCTTTAGAAATGGGTTGCATATGTGCAGCATGCAACATAGATGACGTAAAATTACATATTTTGGTTTTATGTTGCTGTTGACATTAAATGTTTGAAGAGGGTTATGATTCAGGAGGGAATGTAACTGGTTTTAATGGACCACAGCTGGCTGTGAAGTGTATAATTTAATGGCATCTTTATCCCTAAATGTATTTATACCACTCTGTATTGCTTTAGGTAAGTAGGTACTAAAAGAATATGTTAAAATGATGCATTTTCTTTTTATTTAATTTTTAACAATATGTATATTTGTACATTTTAGGTTTATATACTTGTCAGATATTCCCTAGTTCAGTCTATTTGGTACTGGCATCTTTTCTAAAACAGGGTGGAAGTTCATTTTGCTTTCTTTCCATCGCACTGCTGGCAGGCCTTGTTTTTGTGACTCATTTGTTCTTTCTGATATGTCTGTAGAGTAAGTCTTTGTATTCTTCTGTGTTATCAAGCATAGAAGACTGCAAAGTTGTCATCTCTACCATTTTGAATACAGCTGGTTAAGTGAGCAATCACAGTCTGCATTTCTTTACCTGTGAAATCCAGAGACCCCAAGAGAAAAGGCATCTTGACAAAGAATGCCTTAAAAGTTTGAGTGGAGGGTGTCTCAGAATAAAATCAGTTCTGAATGATTAAATAAAAAAGTATTATTGAAAAGAATGCATCCTTCTTCCTGCTTGGGCAGCCTGATACCAGCACACCTCATGAAAGAATCTACATAACTGAAAGGTCCAGGACGTCGTACAATTTTGCTCAAGTTGCAATGTTAGTTTGCTAAAGAAATTCTCAAAAATACTGTGTGAATTGCTGCTTTCAAGAGACCAGTTCACATAATCCTAATATCTAATAGCACTCCCAAAGTGTTTGATGGTGAAAGAAATAGCAGCGCACAGGCTCCAGTTCAGCTATTCAGTTTCAAATGTCTTTGCCAAAGTGAAAATGTGGCTGAAAACGTTCAAAAGGCCCTCTTGTTCAAAGTTCTCCTATTCTCTCATCTGTTTACACATTGCCGTTTCTATACAGGAAACTCTAGTTTTTTTATTAATACGCTGATCATATTGCAAAAGGTCGGCAGGTATCCATGTCAGAACTCTACTCCAGAATAAAGGCTGTGCTATACTCATCAGGCACCACACCTTACAGCAGCGCCTTCCTCAGGTAGACCTGTCCTAGCTTTGCCTCAGCTCCATCAGCAGAAAAAGCTGGCGCTTTTCATGGACGCCTTCTCTGGAGGAGGTGGTCTTCCAAATCCTTAAGCAGCAGAAATGGGGGTTACAGTGTTTCAGCAACAAGGATAGGTTTTTCTCCTAGTTAGGGGCTGGGGTTTCCACTTCTTTTGGCCATGTAACAGTATGAAATGACTGGCTCATTCTCAACTTCAGTACTCCTTGTGGCAGGGCACTATGCTAGATGGAGGAGGCGGGAGTTCAGATCCGTGCTCTCTCAGGAATGTGGTAGGTCACTTTCAGCAATGCCTTGGCATTAACCTGGCCTTTCTGTACACTATTGCCTGTATGCAAGCTGGTTTTTTTAATCTAACAAAAGGAACTTCTAAAGTTATGTAAGAGCTGAGGATGCTAGGAGATTGCTAGGAGGAGTGAGCATAATTCTTGTCCAGAGAGGTGCTTGTATCTCTTGTTTATCTTCTTTGGTCTCAGAAAAGATGCTTTCTCACAAACTAACCTTTTTCCTCACTAGAAAGAGTTGTTGGAGAAATAATTAC
Source organism: Microhierax caerulescens (assembly GCA_035590215.1). NCBI lineage: Eukaryota > Metazoa > Chordata > Aves > Falconiformes > Falconidae > Microhierax > Microhierax caerulescens. The sequence continues at coordinate 101,383,564 of JAVJGJ010000047.1, forward strand.
CAAGAAAAAAATAAAATAATTGCAGACATTACTGATACGTGCTATACTGTGCTCAACTCCCAGCCATCTCTGTTTCTTGGTCTTAAGCTTGAGTCTGCAAGGCCAGCTTGTTGCATACTTTGGCTATTTGCAGCCGATGACTTAGTTCAGTGTTGTGAAAGCTGTATGAAAACCAGATATATCAGGACAGACCCAAATTGCACTTGAATGTGTGTTCGTTGGAAGTATTGGGCCACTTTACTTTCTGCATGGGGGCCTAGATATTAAAAATGCTTCCAATTATCACAATAACAATGTTTGGCATAGCTGTGCTTTTTAACCAACAGTGTACAGACAGACAAAGGGGCCATTGAAATACTTAATTTCTGGCTCCGCTAGCATGAAAGAGCCAACACAGGACAGAAGTGCATTCTTCTTTCATATAGCTAATACTGCCTTGAAAAAGTTGGTCCTCTCTGTATTGCTGCTTTATTTCTCCTGGAAGACAGAGAAGTAGTAAGCCACTTAAGTAAAACCCGCTCTCTAATCTACATGCAGTATTTACACTGTTTAAAACATGTTACCATTAAAAAAATACTTTGTTCTGGGTGGGATGGTGGTATCTCTTTGCTCTTTGCCTGTGCCTAGTCTCCATATCCCAGCCATGATACCAACTATTATAGTCCCTGCATACAGCAGTTTCATTTTACCTTGGAGTTCTTTAGTCATAACAGGTCTTTGCACAAATACAGAAAAGAGTGCTCATTACAGTGAAATTGTACAAGGCCACATCAGATATGAAGATGGCTCCAAGAAACTCTTTTTGTCCCCAAATGCAGTTTCATGATGCTCAGTGTACATTGTACACAGAATTCTACATTTGCCATGCAAGCAAGTGTTGCAGTCATTTTACTTGCAGGACGCACAGGCTCCTTTTTTTTTGGTTAGCTCAGCGTGGTTCTGAAATTGCCTTGCTGCTTTGCATCCTTTTGAATGTTATGTGGGCCCTCACCGTTGTTTTGCAACAGGGAAGAATTAATACACAATCTGTCTTGAATTGTTATAAATTTAATTCTTTCCCTGAAGTTTACAGAGACAGGAAGCTCATGCATTAGCCCTTCTTACTTAACATGGTTACGTGCTCTGGAAGACGATGCAGATGTGTTCCATTTACACTCTGCAGTATCTGCATCTGCCTCCAAACGGTGCCACATAATGTCCTGCACTGGATGGAGTGTTAGACCTTTCTGAGTGCATTTCTTGGGCTCATGTTACCTTCTGGTGGCTGCAAGTTACAAAGGACATAAATCCTGATTCTAGAAACAATATTCATGCCTTTTATTTTATGGCATGCTAATTATGACAATTACAGCTTTTGCCATAAAGGTATTTCAGGATGGCAAACACTTAGCCTGCTCAAAATTTCCTAGTTTTTATTCTTTTGGAAAATCACAAGAGATTATTTTTTTAACTGGGGAACAAACATGCAAGCTATTTTATGTTGACAACGAGGTATACAGTGTTTTCTTAAGATTCCTGACACTACAAAAATGTGCAAGTGGAGCATTTCACCTCTATTGTTGTGCTTTTCAGAGTTTATTGTCCCAAGAACATCTAATAAAACCTGACTCAAAAGTATCTGTAGAAGATTTAGGAAAAGAATCATTACGGGAGAATCTAATTGATGTAGCTGACTGATGAGCAAACCCCTGTCTTTTAACTAATTGCATCTTCAACTTTTGTAATCTTCATACATAGATTTTATCTCCTAACTTCCAAGATAAACCAAGGATGATCTTTGATCTGTTCTGCCAGCACATACGATTGTCTTTTATAGCCCTGTGTATTATAGCACTCTGGCTGCAACAATGAGTAGCTCCATGTGGGCCATGGGCCAAACACCCAGCCTTGAGGCAGTCTGCAGCTTGCCTGGAGCATTTGTTACTTTTGCTACTTCTTTGGCAATATCCAAGCTTGCAAGTTTAAAGATAGCTCATATATGACCACACTAGCTGCTGTGACCGCAGTAGAGCACTATCTAGTGTTTCTCTAATTGTTCTCTATCCCTCCTCTGTGATCCCCTTTCTCTTTTCTATACTTAAAATAGAATGTTAAGGTTCTTGCATTTAAAAAAAGAAAAGAAAAGAAAAAACCTAATACACTTCTAGTATCTTTTTGTTAAAAAACATTGAGTACAGACACATACTAAGGATGAAAACACCTTGTTTTTATTAGCCCTTTTCCTCTAGGCTTCTATGTCTAGAACACAATAAAACAGGCAAATGTGAATTATGCTATCAAAATATTTTGGTGATGTTATAAACCAATAGAATGAAGCTTTTGTAGTCTTTTCTTTGTAATCAATGAGATATTGAGATAAAATTAGAGTCTGAAATTTGAAATAGCCTCATTTATTTGCTACAATTCTTGAACGTGATTTCCTTATTGCTTCTGCTTCCTCTTTTGTATGCCTGATTCAAACAGCAAACAGAAGCCCTGCTTTAATTGGTTGATCATCCTATTTTTAATTTGCAGGAGTGATTTAATCCCTCTGAATTAGAGAAGGGGCAAGCATATTCATAAGCCTGAGTAATGAGATTTGTTAAGCATTATTTTATCATGAGGATCTTTCCTAGA
>JAVJGJ010000047.1:101393672-101406130 GCA_035590215.1 Microhierax caerulescens
GCCTTGGGCCCCTTGTGCCGGCCGCCGGCTTGCTGGGGCTCCCGGAGCCTCCCCGCTGCCGCCGGGCCCGGGCAGGAGAGGGACCCGGGGACAGAGGAGGGAGGCAGGGTGGGCGCGCAGGCACGGTGCGGGGCGGGGGGTGGCTTCCCCGGCGCAGAGCGGTGAGGGGGCCGCCCGCTGCCCAGCTCCAGAGCAGCGGTAACGCAGCCAGAAGGGTTTAATCAGGTACAGAATTTGCAACAATGATTATCAAAACATTATGACGGCACAGTATTTTTGTTGAATTAAATGATCCTTAAAGAGTGGTGCCTTTTAATTTTTGCCAGGCATTAGAATAAAACAGGTGTGGCCATACGTACAGGGGTTCGCTTTGTAGCAAAAGGTTTCAGGAAGGGAGAAGTTAATCCTGTTTTACAAATGCATTATCGAGTTAACTAGTTCACCTGCTTAACAGGAAGGCCTTGCATCATTATGTAAGGAAAAATAAAAGTCGACCATGTGTTCGTGATAGTTGGGGATGTGGAAGACCTATGGTTAATACAGTAATGAGCCCTCTGGGGAAGCCTAGGAAATGCAGAGGCTGAATTGTGGCACACCAGGTCTTCACCTGTGCCGTTATTTGCAAAGTTAAGAAATTAATTCCTTGGGCTTGCGAGTGGAAACCAGTTGCAAAGTCAGAAAATTGTGTTTGCAGATGGCTGCCCCCTTTCCTACAAGATCAATATTCTTGGTAAGAATTTTATCTGCTCCCCAAACTAGGAATCTGTTATGAAAACAAAAAAAAAACCCACAACAGGCGTTTTTGGTTTGGTTTTGTCTTTTTTTTTACCCTAAGCATGGGTGAGATGCTAAAAAAATTTTTACTTCCTGGTTGAGAAAGACTTCCAGAAGTTCACTGCCTTGTATTTATGGGTGACCCAAGTCATTAGCACTCTACTGGTGGAAAATCTCCAAACAAAATAATGTATTTGAAAGAAAACTCCAGCAGCTTGATATTTTAAAAACAATGGGTCCATTTTGGTTGATTTGCTATAAATTGAATGAGCATTGTATTGTTACATGACAGTTCTAGTGTGCAGTAAGTGTGTTCTAAAGTGCATAGTAGTTTAAGGCTGTACTGTGCAAGTAGTGACAGCTGTAGTATGTGAGTAGCAAGGGCAGTACTGTATGAGTGACAGCAGCTCCAAAAGCTATTTCCAGCTTATCTTAATATCCTCTGCCAAGACAACACCAAATACAAGCTTCTAGTGGTTGCTAAGACTGAGATCCTGGTGTTCCCCTTCAGTTGGGTAGTAGCGTTTTTGTTCCAAGTGTTGCCTGGGGTATTCCACCAAAAGTCTTAATTGCCTTTGTATTGTTCAGACAGAATGTGTCTAATGATAATACAATCCCTGCCCTTATTGCTGCAGGTTTTCCAGTGTCTACCTTATTCATTAATAGCATCTGTAACTTCTACATACTTTCATCTCTTGTGAGGAATTCTTTACTCTCCCTGTCCTTTCTTCCCTTTACTTTTAGTGATTTGCTGTGGTGCTTTCCATCAGGTTTTGTCTGGTGAATTAACTTCACATGGGTGGGATGGTGAAGGAGGTTGGGCTGCATTGTAGCCTTTTCTACAGATGTTGATCGTTGCCTTATTTGTGAATTCAGGTGATTTGGGATCGGGAAAAATTTTGTTCCTGTTATGTTGAGCTGTTGAAGAAATGGGGCTCATTGGTTCTTGAGGTGGTAAGGTCTTTGCTGCCTGCTGAAAGCTTTTTTCCTAGCAGTTGTGAAACCACAGATAAAACCAGGCCTTCTGGGCTGATATGTGCACTATTCCTTTCAGTACTAATTTTATGTACTCTTAGCTTTTAGGGTTATATGGGAGAACATCTAGGAGAGAAAGACTGAAGGTACCTGCCTGTTGCAGCAATAGCATAGTGTTTGCTTTGCACATCTGGAGCATCTGTCAGAGTGGATACAGTTGGAGCAGATACTTGGATGTAGAGTTACCCTTGCAGTGGCCACAGTGGTGAATGCAATGGGAGTACTCTTTGGGGGTGACACTATTAGTTTGGGGGTTTTTTTGTTTGTTTGTTTGGGTTTTTTTGTTTGTTTTGTTTAAGCACCCTTAATGTATCTGAAAGCAAGTGCTTGTGAGGTTCATCTTGCTTGTTGCCAATTGAGCCTAATTTCTCTCAGACCTTATCACTATTGTCCACATGGTCAGCCTTAATGACTGTGATGAGAATTTTTTAGGCTATGCTCCTACTAAGGCAAAAGATAGCAAAATCCCGTTAATGAGAGGTGGCCAAGTTGTAGATTCCAAAATGGATCTTGACTGTGTATATCCTTCAGTCATTTGGCATGGGGTAGGTTTCCAAGGTAGTTTTGGCATGGCAAAAGCCTGGATAATTCTGTATTTGGATTAAAAAAAAAAAAAAGTGAAACGTTTCCTTGTGGGGGATAAAGGATGAGTCTATTAAGCAGGATTTGAAGTAGTTTACTAGCTCATCAAGTACAACAGAGTCGGAGCTGGAAACCACAAGGGGAAGGGAGCAGCCAGCATTTATGTAGTATGTTGCTTTTTAACTTCTGAATTCCTGGCTACTTGGTGTGTGTATATGGTATGTTTGAGGTGTTATGTCATTTGAGTCTGCCAGCAGACTGGGGAGATAAGTCAGCAAACATGTTTCATGTAAGATGTTGCTGTGTTGCCATCTCAAACAGGTGTAATGTGAAGCATGGTAAACCATACTGGAAGTTAGGGTGACTTTAAAGCTCTGGTAATGTGACACTCTGGTTAGTATTTTGGTCAGAACAGAGGGACAGGATCTCTCCTGGATCTTAACATCTGATCTGATAAAAAAGATACTAGGATCTTTGCTAATATCATTTCATCAGAGGAAGGGAAACATAGGCTTACAAGAAATGAAGTTTGCATCAAATAAAGGCATTCTGTGTAAGTGCATTTGTTATGCTTTAAAATTAATAAGAATTTTCTTGGCAGTTAATGAATGTTTAGTGAAGAAGCTTAATTTGACATTTGAGAAGTTCAATAAATAATTCTTTTTTCTTGATTAAGGCATCTTTTAAGCTGTCACTTACACAACCCAGAATTGTGACTTTTTAATGCATTGGGAGATCTTGTTGCATACTTATTCAGCTGTTATTGCCTGTTAAACAGTTTAGATTTCATGCGCCTTGATTTTGCTGCCCTTGATTATTTTAAGCAGTCTGCTTTTTTTAGACCATTTTTATTTCCATAAGCATTTATTACATATTTAAGACAGAAAATGGACCCATTGAAATAAATGCCTTTGTATTTTGCTTCCTCTGCCCCCACCCCAGTCAGGTTTGGGACAGTCAGTCCTAATGCTTATTGCAGATATTTACAGAAAATACCTCTTCGGGCTTTGCAAAAACCAAAAGTTAAATTTCTTATGTCCCCTTTTTGCCTTTTCTTCTGTCACAGATACAGAGGTTGTTGGAGGTGGTTTGTTGTAAAGCATTGATAGCTCAAGGATACTCAGCTTACATGGCTAAATTAGCACCACTCCCCCCCCCCCTTTTTTATTCTCCTCTCTGTGCACACAAGTTATTTTAACATTAATGGGGTTTATATGTGTGCAATGATGGAATAATACATTTTAAAAGCAAATGGTTGTTGCTTTGTGGCATGTCAGTGGATGTTGTTTCTGTTGATTATTGTCAGGCTAGTCTAAGGATAAAAGAGTGGCTTTGACCTGGTTGAAATGTGTGTATATCCATCTCTATTACTGTTTGTTGAGTATATGTGATCTTGCTTTTTGAGTTTTTTTTGTGTATTTTTTTTTTAAATTAAAAACTTGCAAGTATCAGCAAATAGAGGTGTCTTTGAAGAAAAAGTCACTGGACCAGAGGTTTTTCAGTGCCATAAATATGATGAAGAAAGTGCCCCTTAGTGGCCAAGGTCTTTTGTCAGTGAAGTAGCAATAACTCTACAAAGTAGTTGGTTAAATCTAGATACTTTGGAAGAGTTTCTGGCTGTAAAGCTTGGATGTCTCTGCCCTTCGTAACATCTCACCTTACGTAAGCTGAAAAGCCTCATAAATATGATGTTATCCCTTGGCAAATGTCAGGGTTTCAACAAGAAACGTTGTCTCATAAGCAGCTTGGCATCCCTCCACTGGTTACACTGCAAGAAAGCTTGTGTCTCATTGAGCTTGAACTTGTTTTTCTCAAGCAGACCTACTCCACTGTTCAAGGATTATTGAGCCTCCTTTGGGGCCAATATATCTTGTTAAAAAGCTGTTACACCTGCCTGAAGGGGTAAGAGCAGGCAACAATGCTCGATGTACCAGGTGTTTGGTTGCAGTGCTGATGCTCATCTCAGATGACAGATTAAAATTTTGGCTTGGTCAAAAAAAACCCAACGCAGGTTATCCATCTTTTGCTTTCCTTAGAGAAAAAACGGAAGATACGTGTGTAGCCAGACTGCAGGTGGCATGGGGACTCAGGGCCTCTTTCAGCTGCCCTGCTGGGGCAGGGTTCACACAGTCTCATTGGTGAGCCCTAGGATGCATAGCATGGACAGATCTGTGCTTCAGCCATGCACCATCCAGGCTGCTGCCCTTGAAAAGGATTGCCAGTGTCTTCTGTGGGGACTTGCCAATGTTTATTGTCACCCAGCAGCTTAGCCTCTTGCAGCTCAGGAGCGGTTTCTCCAAAACCACATGGGAAAATCAAGACAGGCACAATCGAAAGTGATGGATGCAGAGCCCTGCTGGGTCCCTCATCTGTGTGACTGGTCGCTGCTGATCTGACCAGCAATGTTACAATAGTCTATGCAAGGCAACTTGCTCCATTTTGAAAGTGGATTGAACTACTTTGCCATACATAATATGCTAATAAATTATGGATGTCTATGTAGAAACTAGTTCAGAGGACCTAGTGGACTGTAAAGTTGCATCCCGTTTTACTGTGCACTAGCTTACCTGTGTTGTCAGTAAATAATGACGTATCTCAGAACAATGTCGTTAACCGAAGTTAGTGAGCAGTAATTGGAAATTCTTTGTAGGAAACAGAAAACATGAAAGTGTTTATGATGTTAACAAAAAGTGAAAGTTGTTTTGCCTGTAACTTGAACATAGAGGGAAAACTTCCTAAAAAGAAATCTGGGCTTTCCATCTATTGTTACGTTTTAAGTTGCACTGAATCCCAGAAAACTCAGTTTTAGTAAATTACTGCTTTCTTAGCTGATTTTTGAAAGACTGGAGTTAAAAATTTGTTTTATATTATTACTGAAAATACAGCTCTTGCATGAAATTACAGGCTGTTGTGGACTCTTAAGTCAAATTGCAGGACTTACATTTGGAAAACCTCAATTGTATTTTCATTTCAGTTTTTTCCAGTGGGAAGCAGAGAAAGAAATCTTGAGCATTCTTTATATTCTGTGTGGTTCACACATACTCACCACTTCTGTCTGAACTTGGCCTGCTGAAGTTGTTAACTTTGCTGTCCCATGCGTAGTGCCTGTGATTGACTTGTATGTTGCAAATATATTTACTTTCCCACAGAAAAAGCAATGTTCGTTAAATGTTTATTATCAATGTGCAACTTCTAATTAAAATAAAAGTCATTTTGTTTATCAGATGCTTCCTGCTGTTGGGAGATGTTAAAAATCAGAACATGTGAGCTGAGAGAATCTCGTTGGGGTCAGGGTGCTGCGATTTCCATTTCATTGCTGGCATCTGCCATTTCTCAGTTTTGCATCAAGGTGAATTCCAATTCTCCACAGCCTTTCTTCCTAATTGGAAATGTTACCGCATGACTCATTCCTGCAGTTACTTGGTTAGGGCATTGAGAAGTTATTAAATATTAACATCAGTTCCTGAGGTTTGGCCACATAAAAGTTCCTGATTCTTGTTTCTTAACTTTTTTTAAAAAAAACTGACAAAAGCATATTCTGCCTAGTACTGTTGTGTATAGCAAACACTGGGCACGCAGTGAACGGGTGCAGCATGTCATGCCATTCAGCTAATGAGGGTGACCCCCTAGAACTCGGGAAAGCAGAACCTTTCTCCTAGCGCAGACCTTGCATTCTCTGTCAGATATTCATCACTGGGGCCCCTCTCCAGATTTCTCTCTCTCCTCTCAACCTTTCCTTTCAGAATGGGAAACTCGGGTGTGGGACGGAGAATAGGACCCATTTGTTGTACTGTTGTGGTTCCGTGCTAGCAGTGTGCTCAGAGAGTCTGTTGAGGGGCCTTTGAGCCCGAACACAAACACTTTTGTGTTCCTCTGGTCCTGCTCTGTGAAGGTCATGTTTGCATTTTTAGTGTTGGTGGATTCTTGGGTGCGGGGGGCGGTTGTAGAGTTTCTGAAGGGAAGCACCCAGCTTGTTCCCTGTCCGCAGGCTGGGTCCATAAACCTGCAAAACAGGAACATGTAGTACAGGCACAATTGCATGAGCCTTACCATACCTGTGCCTACCTTTTTTTCATATGGATGGCTTTATCAGGACACCAAGTCAACATATATACTGTATTCTAAGAAACCTGCATCTCCTTTACTTGGCAACATGTCTGGGAGATCAGCTTACTAAGAAACAATGTATTTTGCCTTAAAAACTGGAGTGATTTTACTGCAATCATAGGCATACAGAAAGCTGTGATTAAAGGGGGGGGGGGGATGTCTTTACAGATCATGATGTATGCCAAGGCTCTCAAATAGCTGCATGCTATGGGGTAAGTTTGTGTTTTAATACTTGGATACACACCGTGGCACCACAGCAATCATTAAACATGGTGGTGTGGAGTCTTGACACTGAAGTTTGCTTTCTTTTTTTGCTGGACACATTTGGAGAGAATACTGAGGTCTTCTGGAAGAAGAACCATGACTAGATCATACAGAATAAGAACTTTAAAGTTCTGTTTTTGATTAATCCTGACAATTATTGTTGCATTTGTTACAAAGGAGAAATCAGCCTTTGGTTAAAGCCAGCTTTTTGCATCTGCTCAAATAGTCAGTGGTGAACAGGATTTGGCTCTTGCATTCAAGCACAAGCTACTCTTTCACTCCCTTCTGTTCCTGCCTCTTTCTTGCGAGCAGTAAATCTTTCTGGGCATTTTATTCTACTCTCCCAACTGTTGTCAGAACATGCCAAGTACAAGGCTCCAGTTTCTTTCTGTAGTGCAAGAATTTAGCAGTGAAACTTCCTGTATGTTTATGGAAACACAGATGCAGCTTTTAAAATACTTGGTGGTGCTTACATAAAGATATAGAAACATCTAAAACAATGTTTATTTTTCTGAGCATTATTTCAGCTCCAATTGTTTTGTTTTCTACTGGGAGAGTAACATTTATCATAAAAATGAAATGCTGTTTGGAAATCCTTAGGCTTCTGTAATAGAATATTTCATTCAGGATAAAATGTAAGAATTGTAGGTTTGATTCTGCTGCTGCTGAAGCCATTGGCTAAATGCCCAATTGCCTTCCGTTGGAGCGGGATTGAGTCTTCCCTTTTGGAGAAGGATATCTTAGGCAGTCAATAATCCTTAATCTCTGATTTAAAGCACTTCCATTTGGTAAAGTTTTAGTTCTGTTTCAAGCCTGGGGCCGTTTGGCTGAAATTGCTTTTGATATACTTTCTGAAAGTCTGTTTTCTGAGTCTGCTTAGGAGTCTGTTTCTACGTTCTTAAATATAAAAGAAAATACTTATTGCAGCCACATCTCTAGATTGTTTGCCTATCACGTTTGGAAACAAAAAAGGTATATGTGACAAGGTGCTGTTTCTATGAAGTGGGCTTCATGTGAAACACATTTTCTTAGTGCAATCAAGTGTCTTTGAGACAGATACATAAAAGGCCCCAAATTATTTGAAAATAATGTTTTGAGCATTTTTAAAGAGCCAACATGAATTATCAGCTTGTAAAGACAGCATGTGTGTTTCTTACCTTGAGTGCTGACTGATGATACCTTGAGTCTGAGAAGGTGTTAAAAGGTGTGCTATTTAACTTGGGTACTGTGACATAAAAAATGAACCTTGAATCTTTCTGGAGTTTCACCTATCTAAAACATAATAAATTGGTCATAGGATCTTTTAATATACATGATTAAAAAATATTGTGGAAATTCAGATCGTTTTATGATTTACATTGTTTTCCTCTGCAAGGTTTTTAATACTACCAAGAGGAATCTAAGTTTATTTTTCAGTAAAGAAGAGTTTGGAATTCTCATAAGAACTTCCAAAGTCAGTTAGTTATAAGTAGATTAAGTATCACAAGATTTGCGGTAAAATCATGATGTATGTATATCCAACAGTGGTCTGCAAAACCTGAAGATCTTTATCTTGAAAATTGTGTATTTTGGGGGCTTGATTTAGCTGCTGATTATGAAATAGTTGTTCCTATTAATTTCCAGTAGTATCCTTATGGTGTGATACGGGGCAGAATTTCTCTCAGCAAGTTCAGACTGAAACAGTAAGTGATAACCAAACAATTATTGGAAAAGTGGTAAATAACTTCAAGGTGTATTATGAGGTGGCCTAAGTCCTGAACTGTTTGCTGGAGCCTTACACAGGTAAATTGCTGTTGAAATGAAGACTCCTCTCCCTCCCTTCCTTCTGAGCCCTCTGCTTTGCCTTTTTTTTCATAGGCTATACCTGAGGCTCAACACAGATGTGTTGGGACTAGTGGTAGACTATCACCCATTTTCTAGAGAATGTCTTCTACCTTGGGCTCCACAAAGTGTCCTATGGAGACTGTAAAACTGTGTGTAAAGGTTAATGGACCTGCTTCAAGTAGGGAGCTGTTGTTAGACCTATCACCCAGCCCCCTAAAGACCTGGTAGAAAAAAAAAATGTAAACTTCTGCTTTTGCTTTTTACAGAATCCCTGGAAGAGATCATTCTAAAGTCATGCAAGTATCCATGTAGTATCGCATCTCTGTGTGAAAGTGTCAGAAATAGGGCTGATGGAGTTACCAACAGAAAGCTTTTGCACAGCTTTGGTTCTAGCAGACACCTAGGAAGTGGAGCAGAGGGAAAACAAAAAAGTTGAGTTCTTTTGCTCCACTGTCAGTTCTTCCTGTAACCAAAGGAAGTACCAACATCTGTGCTCTGTGATAGATACTAATCTCCCATACAATTTTTTTAGATCCTGTCCTTTTTTCCATAGAAACAAAACATCTTTGACATATATGGAGGTGGTAACATCTCCAGGTGATGTCAAGGTTGAGATTCTCTTTTGTGTTTATGTTAAACCCTAGTTAGTATTTAAGGCAGCCATTTATTCATCAAATAACTCTTAATCCAAAAATAGTCCCCAAAGACCTGATGCCTTCCAATTCCTTGTTAATACCTGGTGTTTTGGGTTTTGTGAAGTTGCCCTGCTAGCTTGTGCTTTGAGAGAAAAACCTGTAAAACGTTCAAAGCTGCAGTTTCTGTACGGTGCCTCTGCAGTAGTGCGCTGGGAAGCATGATGAGAATTGATGTATTTGATGCTGTGTTTTTCCCTTTTTGCCTGTTGAGGATGTAATACTGTTTACCTGCTTGTTCTGTATCTGTACCTCAAGAACATTTATGCATCTTCTACAATAATATGCCAAAGGTTGCTTTGTTCAGCAGAATTCAGTATTTTACCCCTTTGGATTAAAAATAGAAGTAATTTTAGAAATGCAGAGGCTAGGGGTCTCATTTTTGCCATCAGTATTATGGGAAGCCTGAGGTTCCATCTCATGTTAGAATTTTATCTTGTTTGTCATATCTCTCCTGATAAGTGAAAGTAAACTGAATAGCTTCTCTGAGTCATCAGTGAATAAAACCTCATGGGATTGACAGGGTTTCTTTCAATCAGTGGACTTCAAAGTCATACACTTTTCTAGGCAGAATTGTTCCTCTGTATCCTCCTGCGCATGAGGAGCTGTAATTATGATAAGTGTGATGAATGTGTTAGACTGCAGCGTCTGGCAGTCTTCTGGAAATTCAGTTGTTTGTTCAGACGTGAAAAAGCTACCTTTCTTCTGTACTTTATAACTGGAGGAAAAAGTAAAGCAGATGATAAAGTTGTTTTGGGCGTAGAACTTTCTCCTTCATACATCTTTACCCTTCCACCATCCTCACTGTAGATGGAGAACCCTTCAAGGCAATGCTGCCTGGCTTCGTAGATCTTAGCTGTTCTAAGGCGCGATCAGTGGACAGATGCTGTCTGTAACCCAGATAATTTGGATATGGGTAGTCACAGCTTCTCCTTTCAGTGCTATACTGTTTCAAATGTCTGTTCCCTGATATCTCCAGATGTCTCACTTTCACCTTTATCCTCGTGTTGATTAAAACTGGAGTCCTGATCTTGCCATATGAAATCAATACATGAAATAGATATGTGGTTGTTGCTATTGGCTAGTGTCTTATAAGCGTCCTGGATGTGCTTTCAGAAGGAATGTAAAGGGGGAAGTTGCAATGTGTTTGTGGAACATATCAGGAGATGCATCTTGTGGATAAAGGTGAGGGGGAGGAAAGAGATTGTCATTAAAGTGAATAAACAAGATAATCTGCACAGAAAATTACTGTAATTAGTGACTGAGGGCACTTAATAGGACAAGTGTGGACAGGAGAGAAGTACAGGTATGTCACATTGACAGCAATCTCAAAAGGTTTTATCTTCATGGAGCGTGGGTCAGTGAAACTTTGTAAAGGATGTAGAAGGCTCAGAGCAATAGGACTGGCAGGTGGGAAGGAGCAGCATAAAGATATGGGAAATGAAGCTGAAAATTGTTTTGTTAAAAAAGGGGAGCGGGAGGGTTGACATATGGAGGGAAACATTTTCAGCTAAGAAAAATACCTATTATCTCATACGTTATTTCTGTTTATCCAGCTGTATCACGTTCTAGGCCAGAACTGTTATTTTCCTCTGTGTTTGGAAGATGCCTTGCCTGCTTTTGTATGCTACAGAAAGCAATAGATACCATAGTGTAGGCTATTATTATCTACATAATAACAATCTAGGTTTAAAGTAACACGTCGGGGGTTTTTGTCTGTAAAGATTCTTCCACTAAAATCTAGGATTTTTGTACATGTGAAAAGTCAATGTGATTTTTTTTTTCCTTAAATTGACTAAATCTTCAGCAATGAAAGAGTATTTCTTTAGTTGATGGCTTAGTTGTCCTGGCTTTGCTCTAACGATGAGTTATTTATCTTACAGTTGGTATTTGCAAACAGGAGATGCTCCAGAAGAAGAAGAGTGCTGTTTTGGTGGATGGAGTCATCCTAAATGGTCCAATAATGGACTCAAAAGCAGGAGAGAAATTTGTGGAAGAGGCTTGTAAGATTATAATGGAAGAAGTCATCCAGAAAGCTGATGATGTAACAGAAAAGGTAAAGCCATAGAGTGTTGTTGAGAATTTGTAACAAAGATAAAAACCAGTAAATACATTTTTTTTTTCTAAGCTGTATTTTATTGCACTTTAAGTAGCCTCAGAATTGCTTCTAGTCTGCGCCTGGCTCTGAAATAAAAAGACAGCCTTACAAATTAAAAAAGGTCATATTATAAAACCTTTCAATAACATAGTTAGCTTTCATATTTGCCAGAAAATAATGAGTTTTTTCATCTCAGAGTACAATGGTTACTTTCTTTGAGATGACAAATGGGTGTAGTGTTTTTCTTGTTTGGAGCAGGGGAAGTTATTTGTTCGTTCCTCAAGGGCACTGGTACTGGAGAAGGAGGAACAGTAGATGTGCTTCCACTGCGAAAGGGCAGTGTTATGAGATTGCTGTGGGTTTTGCAGAACCCCTGCTTTAGAGGCTGTATGGGAAGAGGAGCTGCAAATTAATCATCCTTGCCTTTGGGCATGCACTGGTTGCTCTCTTACCCCTTTGTAGAACAGCATGTGAAAATGCTGCGATTACAAATCCTTAGCTAAGGACAGAATTTGAGCTGCAGGCCTCTTGCTTTTCTGCCTTCCAGCATTCCCCACCCCAATTGTTATGGTCAAGCAGTGCCTGAGACAAAATAAAACCAAGATTTTGTGAGACTGGTTTGCCGGAGATATTTTCTGGTGGCATCTAGTTGCTGATTGTGGTGCTTGTACATTTATAACCTCTTCTTCTTGGCTAACCTTTTCACTGCTTTTCACTTCCCACCCCGTTCCCTTCACTAGGTTTGTGAATGGCAAGCCCCTGAAACACTGAAGCAGATTCTTGACCTGGAGATGAGGGACACGGGAGAATCTCATCAGAAACTCTTGCAACTCTGCCGGGATGTTATACAATACAGCGTCAAAACCAGTAGGAATGTGATTTCTAGTGAAGTTATTTTGTATGCTATCTTAGGAAGACAGGATAATGTTTATAATGATCTGATGCATTTCAGAAGACCGGGGGTATGAATGTTTGTTTTCTGCCTGCCTGTACAAGCATGCAGACATTTGGCTGTGTTTCTGTTTGACTGAATGCTGGTCACCATAGGTTTGACTAAAATGTGTAATCATGGCAAATTAAGT
>JAVJGJ010000047.1:101406345-101421025 GCA_035590215.1 Microhierax caerulescens
TTGTTCTTTTTGAGCAATAGTCTCATAGAGTGTTAATTTGCTGATAGGCAGTAATTTCTGTTCCAGATGCTGTGAGAAGAGAGCCTGCAGTGTTTCAGAGACAGTACACCACATCTCTGCAGGATTAGTTTTCTACAGCTAACCTTTCTGCAGCATGTGTAGTATAATTCAATTTTAGCGAAAAGAGATGAACGACATCTGTTCAGGAAATAGCACAGTGGATCAGTAGCTCAGGATTTCAGATGCAGTGTAGCTTAAGCGATGTTTTGGAAAGTGAGAACGATGTTTGATATAGTTAGTTGTGCTTTTCCAGGGCATGTTCCCTGCTACAGTCACCATTTCTACAAAGTAAAGCTGTAAAATAATTTTGAGAGTCAATTCATGCCTTTGAAAACCATAGAAAAATAGCAATACTGATCTACAGGGGGAGTGCACTAATAATATGCAGATATAATTACTGAGTTACTGGAAGGTGTTCTGTTTATCTTTTGCAAATTGCTGTTAGATTTTCATTTGTTACACTGTGACCTTAGGAAGGATACTGCATGTGAAAATGCACTGTGCAAATAGTCTTTAAGTATAAACATCTATTGAAGCCCCAAATATAATAAAATGGAGCCATAGAGTTTACCTGGTTTTGCATGTAAAAGTACTATGCTGTGGATTAAAATTTAGGTGATGGTCCCTAGTAAGCTGAACTGACATTTTTATAGTCAATAATAGTACCGAATCTTCTCATAGTTAGTTAGATCTCAGTGTTTCAAGGCAGGTAAATAAATTTTCTTAAATTGTCATTTTAAGTCTGCATCAGTATTTTCCAAGCCATTACACTACCTGTCTTGCAATACTGAGACTTTGGTGAGAGCACAAGCACAGCTGCCTGGGATCAGCAGGTTTCTGTATTCTATTGCTTAGCAAAATTTGGCTAAGCATCCATCGTAGGTTCTTAAGACCACTGTTAAAAGCCACCGTGTATACTCAATTGTCAATGCCTTTTCTTGTTTTGATTTGTAAAACTTGTGAACAATCTGCATTCATTTTGTGCACTGCTTATATTAATCAAGACCTAGTTTTGGGACCTGAAAGTGCTTATTAAATTTACTTTGTAAAGATTGCCTAGCCTAAGAAAAGGACAGTAAGTCCAAAATATACTGAGAGAATGATGGAGTGAATTGTGGTTTGCAGTGATCGGTGTTCAACTGAGAGGGCCTGCGATATATATTTTTTTTCATATATATCTTGTCATTGCTTGCTTTTCATCTGCATTTTCAGGTCATCCAAGATTTTTCAATCAACTGTATGCTGGAATAGATTATTACTCATTAGTGGCTCGTTTCATTACAGAAGCACTGAACCCAAGTGTGTAAGTGTAGTTCTTCTCTTGATGATAAATTAGCATGCTTTTTGGAATAACAGCGTGTTTTTTTGTCATTCCCCCCCCCCCCTCCTGATTTCTGTTTTCAGTACTACAGAGGAGGTAGGAATTGCGTAGGAATTTGGGAGGGAAGGTAGTTTGGATTTGCTGAATAGCTCGCCAGAAGGCTGGGTAATCTGAGGAGGTCTTTTTTCCTAGTTTGTGAGGTAGGGCTTAAGAGGAGAGATCTTTGTTTTTCAGCACTTTTAAACCTAGACTTTTAACTTATTTAGTGCATAAAAGTTAATTGGATTTACTCACTTGTTCATTTCCTTTGAAGCATTCTACAGAGTTGAATGTGAATGGTTACCTGCCTGCTGTTTACTTGCAAATGTAAAGCCTAAACAAAAAGTAGTTGTTGCTTTCAGTAGATCATTATAATTGATCTTTAGGTGTGAGACTTACATTAAAAGCAAACTCTGATATATTGCTTTGAGAGTGGAAGTGTCAATGCAAGGCAGTCTGGAACTATCAGCTACTCTACTGGGTCAGATCCATAGTGTTTTTAGTTTAGAGTTCTGCTGGTGGTGGTCGGTTTCTGATAGATTAGAGAAAGGTGCAAGAAACCTTTATTTAGTTTTAGCAATATTGTGTGACATGAGTTCTGTACTTTTAATACCAATAATGATATTTTTATTTTTGTTCAGATATACATATGAAGTATCCCCTGTGTTTCTGTTGGTGGAAGAAGCAGTCATCAAAAAAATGATTGAGTTCATAGGCTGGGAAGAAGGTGATGGTCTATTTAATCCAGGTAGGAACAGTTTAGATTGCATGCTGAGTCATTATAAACCAGCTAATACCAGTAATTCCATGAATATTGGATTCATTTAGAGAATTTGAAAATGCATGCAAAAAAGTGATGCACACACAGAGCTATTTAATTCAGGCTTATTTTATGTGCTTCTGGTAATAATTCTGTGAATCTGATCAGTAAATGAATGAAAACAGTTCTACATTAAATATAATTATGTGGAAATTAATTATTTGTAACTACTGCCCTTCCTGACCTTATTAACAGCCACACCAACAACCTCATGGCACTGGGTCAAACTGACAGACAGGGAACCAGTTTATGAGCCAGAGACCACCAACCAGTAGTGCTTGAGGACACTGATCTGTGTATCCTGCCTATCAGCTGTGGGAGCCAGAGTTTATCTTAGTGGGAGTCTCATGAGCTTAACTCCTTTGATAGTTTTATTAAATGTTACAATAAGACAGAGCAAACAAATATTTCTTAAGCTTCTTGATAAGCTGTGGTTTTCCAGTGTTTCATAAAGCAGTGTTCTAGCCCACTGTATTGAAATAATTAAGCTTAATGATATTATTCCACAGATTATTTGGATAACAAATGATTAGTCTAAATGTGAAGCTTTTCTATCTAGTTTGCGAGTGCGAAGAGAAATCACATGAGTAAATGGATTTAACACCCCCTTCCAAAACCAGAACAAAGTTAGTAATTCTAGCTTATGTGGTAGTAGTAGGAAAATAAACAAACTAAAATCCCCTAGAATTCTTTTTGAAAAATATATTAATGGTGTGGATTTTTTTTTCAATATCAGATTTGATATGTATTTTCAGTGGAATCCTTGATTTTTATGGCAGAGTTGCTTAATTAAAACTTAGTGAGGTACTGTCAAAAAGTAAATGAATTGTACTTTTTTTGTGCTAGTTTCATGTCAGGGTTTTTCTTATTGCTTTGGTTTTGTTCTTTTAAAGTGAATAAAGCCCATCTAGATCTTGCCTTGCAGATCTTCCAGTTCCCACTTACTGTAGTTTTTTTCTAATGGCTTTTTTCTTCCCATAATACTCTGAGCCCTGGTTGCCCAAGAGTTCTCCTAGGCTGTGTATGGTGAGGCCACGGCTGAGCTCGGTGCGGGCAGCTGCGCTGGCACTGCTTCAGGGTGAATAGGAAGGAGCTGTTGCAGGGTGTTCTCTGTCGGGGAGAGCTGTTTGGGCATAATTCTTATTCTTCAGGAAATACCCCCAAAAAGCATTCAAACACACTCTGCTTCTGTGCGTGCTGCAGAGCCCAAAGTTCAAATTGTCTGTAGGCTTTTGAGAAGGAAATAGGCCATGATGGGTGCATCTGTAGGCTAACTGTATTTATTTTTTCCCTAATAGGCCAGGCACTGAGGCACAGGATTGGTACTAGGACTCAGGCTAATATGGTATTTGTATGTCTCTCTCTGCAGGTGGCTCTGTTTCTAATATGTATGCTATGAACTTAGCAAGATACAAATTTTGTCCTGAGATAAAGGAAAAAGGGCTTTCAGGTTTGCCAAGACTAGTCCTGTTCGCTTCGGAAGAGGTAAAAACAAAACAAAAAAAGCTTGTTGAGCTTTTATTTTTCAATGGCTGCAAAACTGTATCATTTGCATATTTGATGGGGCACTGGTACAATAAATTTGTCATCAGTGTATGATGTGGAATATTGGAACCGAGTGGAGAAGTCTTTAACGGTAAGTTTACCTGCAGAAGCTTACTTGCTTTCAGAACACAAACACAGATGTTCCTGCTCTTAGAAATTGCTGATACAAGAATAGGTTGTAAGTGGGGCAAACCTGAAGCAGCATGTGTGTGGTTGTGTTGTGGAGGTCTGTAGCTTTTTGTTTCCCACTGCATAAAGTCTAGCAGGAACCTTGGGTAGGTTTTGGATGTAAAGTTTTTTCTGCAGTTTTTTATTTGTACTAAACTGAGCACTTGTGGACCTGTGGGATAGTTGTGTGCAGCTCACACTCTGCCCTGTGTCTTGATACAGATTGGTTGTGGTACAGAACTAAACCCACCATCAAGCATTTTGAAAAAAACTGCTGGAACTTTAGACAGTTCTTCTTTACATAATTGAAAATATGTGGCTAGCTTTAAAGATTTTGAGTCAACTCAAAAGTTTTGAGTCATGTGCCCAAACTGCCTGTGGGAATTGAGTTATAGTCATACGTTTATTCCAAAGCTAATTTTTTTAAGGGTTTTTTCTCTCACCTGTCCCTCAAATTTTAAGAATTTATAATTTGATTAGCACAGAATTGTTACTAGTTCTGACTCCACTATATAAAGGCCCCAGTGGAAGTGAGAATCTTGTGCTAGGAAGTATATAGTTACTAGAATAATTTTAGCTGTCAAGTTTATGCTTCAAAGAGTTTACAGTGTAAATAAACAAGAGACTTATTTTGAAGAGGCCTGAGGGGTCAAGGTATTGCCTAAGTTGTCCAAGGCAGCACATATATTTTAATATTGAATCCAAATGTCCTAAGTAAAGGGATTTTTTTTCACATGCAAAATATATTTAGGTTTTTCTTTCTGAAAAGTGTACATGTGAATTGATGTGCCAGTTCATACTTAATGCACCACATTACATCTTAAAAATAGCTAAGGAGGGAAAAAAGAGACTGAAACATGTTCCGTTAATGCTTTTGAAGTGAAGCATGTGGAATTTTTATCACAAAGTAACATTTTATTTCATTGCAAGATTTTACTAAAACATATACTCTCATACTCCAAACCAAACAAGCATTTAATTTCATGGCGAAAGAAATTCTATTTGACCGCCAGAGTAAATTTATTTTGGTCTCTTTGGTTTACCAGGAAGACCAAAACCATGAAACTTGGTAAATTATTTGTAAGGCAATGCTTTTGATCTGTAATAATTTGCTTGATTCACAAAATGGTGTTGTCTTCAGTACTCAATAATCACTTGCTGTAAAACCACCAGTTTTAGTGGTTAGATATTGTGGCATTTGTCTAGGGTCTTTAGTGTTTATTCATGGTTATATATTCATATATACTTATTTTAGATCCCCCTGTACTGAGTTCAAGTTATATTACCTTTTGGAAGTTTGTCATTTTAGTATATATGTACTAAAATGTGTGCTGAAATGCTTGTGTCACACAATCTTTTTAAATTTGTTTTTATTTTGAGATTTCTTTTATTGGCTTTTGTGCCTTTTTGTTTTTTCCTGAAGAGGTACCTGGAGAAGAATTTTTTTTTTTTTTTTAAATGTCCTGAAGAAGTTAACAACCTGTGTTTATCTTCAATATGAATCAGACAAACTCTTGGCATGGAGAAGCCATGAGGCTATAATGAACTGAGAGTGTTGATAAGGAGTCCAAACACATGGCTGCTGAAGGCAGTTTTGTCATTTTAGGGCTTGGCTTCAGCACTGTTGAAATGAAATTATTTTTATCTTGAGTTGCCATGTCCCAGTGCTTCAGTCTAGCACTTGGCAGACTTGAAAAAGTTGCCTTGTTGTAGTGCAGGGAAATGCACAGACTTGTCAGTGACTTAATTTTATATGGTCGGGGGCTATGTGTGCTTTTTTGTATGTTCTTGGATGACATGAAGGTGTGTGTTTAATGCATGGCCCACCCAAGGTCCTCTTGTGCTCTTTTGCTTTCAGGAATAAACAAGCTCCTTGTTTCTGCAAGTAAAATGCTTAGCTACTTAAAATTACAGTTATACACAATGACTGTGTATACACAAAGAGAACTGTGTAGTTCTCTTGCTGGACCATTACAGAGTGATTCCTATGGAGACAGTTGCAGTAGTAGAGAAATTGCTACATCCCACTTCCTTGAGGCGTCATTTGTGGCTCTGTAGGAGCTGAATACAGTTGTAGTTACAGATATCAGCTCACCTTTTGATCACTTTTTGCTGTTTGAGTTCCATCTCAAATTTGTTCTGCCCCAAGATTGTATTGCATGGATCTAAAAGGTAGAAATCTGCTAAATCTGAGGTAACTGAGGGTAGAAGATCTGTAAACAGTTGAAATGTGCATGCTGATATGAGCAGTTTTTTAGATGCAATGAAACTAAATTCCTCCCCAGTGCAACTTGATCATGAAAGTAATAAAGTGAGAGAACACAACATTAACTCAACATGCTGTCCCCTGTTGAAATTACAACGGACAAAAATGAGTAATAAAACAACCTAATAATAATGTAATTGCTTTATGCAATCATGTTTCTAGGAAACTTTTCTAAATCAAGAAAATACAAATTTATCTTCTGCTTTAATGAGCACAGGGGGAAAGTACCATGTCATTGTAAATGTTATTAGGAAACAAAAACTATGTCTCGCTATAGTTAAAATAGTACAGTAGCATGTCTTAAATGCACTTTGATTCCAATTCGATGCTGCGCTTAAAGGCATTCATTTCTTACTACAAATGGCTACAATTGTACTATGTCCATGCAAACAAAACTGCAAAAGACATGGCAAGAGTAAACTGAACTCATTTGTAATTATTTTGTAATCTAGTTACAAGTACACCACCCCCCACCCCTCCCGACAGTGAACTATGAACAAGTGAATTAGTTGACATTGTTGCAACTGGAGCTGCTAATTGATGCAGTGTAATCTAGCATAATTGCTTCTAGTAATAATAGCGGGGGGGGGAATAAAATTCTTCTGTTTTCAGTCAGTATACCAAAAGACTGCTTTTCTCATTAAAGAAAGCATATTTGAAGTCCATGTACTAGTACGTATCTTGTCCCTTTTCTGTCCTGCTGAAGATGTGACAAAATTTTCCAAGAGGTGCAGAAATACCTGTGGAGACAAGAAATTGTGTCTTGCAGCCTGTTTTGTTTTGGTATTCCCTTTCTTCTCTTTCCCTCTGCTTTTTGGTCATCTCTCAGATGCTCAACCCTCTTCTATTTTTCCTCCCAGTCTCCCATACCATTTTTTGTAATAAAATACATGATTTAGTGATTGCCTGCTTACTAGTGTACTGAATTTGCAGGTCTGCTGCTTCCTCAGTGTGGAGTGATCAGATTATTCCTGGTGATTCATACCTTTCATTTGAACCTAATGGATAGAAATCAATGATGGAGGCAACTTGTATTTTTAGTGATTCACTTATTAGTTGAAAACACCTCCAAACTTCTACTGAACAACATGTAGCCACTCTACAATCATTATTACCGTTATTGATGCAATTTGATGATGCAATGTAAGACTAATTATCCACCTATGTATGTTATTATTCTTGTAACACTCTAAATGAATAAGCCCTAAAGGCTATGTGGATGTGTCATGTTACAAAATTGAGCTTTCTTAAACTGCTTGGTAGTATCAGGTAGCGTCTTTGTATGCCTTTATTTAAAAAGCACGTGATGGTTTGGGAAACCTTTTTGTCAGAAAGAAAGAGCCTTTTGAGATGATCAGTCTGATCAAAGTAAGCATGACAGGCTTTAATACCCTTAATATATTCGTGCCCACACATTAAAATGTTGTACATTTTTCATAATTATGTTCCACAGTAACTGCATTTGTGTGAACTCTCTGGAAGAAAATGGAATTAATTAACCACCTGGCTTCACCTCCTGTATGAAAAGTAACAATTCTAGACATCTTCACAGTTGCTGGAGTATGTGTTATTTTAACTCTTCAGTAATAATGTGAAAAAGAGCCAATTTTATTTTTGAGGAAAAGTAGTGGTAGGCCAAGGCTTGGATGATCTTGATTCTGAGAAGAACTGTGTAATCCTGTGATATGCTGCATACTCTCAAAACGGATTCCTTTGCTGTGAATGGCTAGACATTTGGCATGCTGCAAGTTATTCAGAGTGGTTTTGACATCTAAAAATAACTTCAGATTAAGAAGGTTACTGTATCTTGAATTTCCAGGGTAATCTTGAAAATGAATTAAGCCAAGATCAACATACTCTTATTCTGGAATAAGAAAATATTCTTATACTGGAATAACAGTAAACACAGTAGAGCAAGTCCTTATAGAGGTGAATGCTGGAAATATGATAATTTATACCTTAAATGTTTGTTTAATAGAAAAAAACTTGTAAAAAATACTCAGTGGACTGTGGGCTTTGAGTGTCCTCACCACAGCCATTTTCCCCACATTCTGATTGAATAAAGACTTGTTTCTAACATCCTTTGAGCAGGTGAAGTGGCATCTTTTACACTCACTTCATAGCCTTCATAAACAAATAAATAAATGCCCTTTATTTAATGCAAAGTGGGAATTGGGCTCCATTTATCTGTACTTATTCAAAGACATCTTTGTGATGAGACCTTGCTGAAATAGTAACTTGGTTTTCTGAAAGATGCAGACCTTTTGCAAAATCCATACTAACTTTTGAAGATATGCTGAGTCCTGTCTAGAGTCTGCTTGCTTTCATAATGGCTTCTAAGATCACGTTCATGTGAACAACCTTCACGATGCCTCCTTTTTCAGAGATAGTGCTTTGAAAGCCTTGGAAGTCCCAATTGTACCACATCTCAAAGCTTTGGCAAGTCCTGGGACTTGAGCTTCTTGATCTCATGAAGAGAGTTGCTGGATCAGGCCAAGGGTTAGTTTAGCATAGTACCTTATCTCTGGCAGTGGCCAACAGTTGGTGTTTCAAGAAAGCTTATAGAAAAATTACAAAGATAAAGTGGTAGAGACTTTAGATATATCATAAGATACATCCTAATTAAGGGCCCAGTTTCCAAGGAGGGGTGCTTTTGAGCTTTCAGACCTGTCGGTTGCTTCTAGGCTTTTGGGTTCAACAGCCTTTGCACCTTTCTTCTCATGCATTTTCTAACTCTTAAACTTAATGATGCTTTTTATAAGGTCCTGTTAAAACATTTTGAAATGGTTAATAAGTCTTCCCTGACAACACTTCAAAATTTCTACTTTTCATTCTAATGCAATTTAAAAAAAATACGTAGTAGAAATTTTTTTGTAAGCCTACACTTTAAATGTGGTGCACATTTTTTTTTTTTTTATTTTATTTTTTTGTGTCTTATTTTCCACAGTGTGTGTCATTGTTAAATACAAGATAATCTTGGTGATGTGTAGCTTTCTCAGTTTGCTTTTTGTGTTAGGATACACTGTTATCATGGCTGTTAGCTGCTATCAAACTAATTTAAATGTCCCTTTTCCCTATGCTAAGGAATTTCTTTCTTTCATTTTAATTGTGTACTTACTTTTTTTTCATGCCTCTTTCATTTACAGTGTCATTATTCCATGAAGAAGGCAGCCTCCTTCCTGGGTATTGGTACAGAGAACATTTACTTCATCAAAACAGATGAAAGGTAAGCAAACAAAGGCCATGACTGTGGTCTCTGAGCCTTTTTAAAATGCAGTAGTGTGGTAGATAACTAACCTATCTTAATGTAACTGAAAAAGTTTTAAATCTGTGTCCTTTAGAGGTAAGATGGTACCTGAGGAACTGGAGAAACAAGTCCAACGGGCCAGGAAAGAGGTGAGAGGGGGAAGGAGAACATGAAGGAGAGAAAAGTGCATGCAGACTGTGTGCTTGTGTCTGTGAAAGGAAGGAAAACTAAGAGTGAGTGAAAACTTAAAAATAGGGCAGTTAATGTAACAGTGTCTTTCTTACAGGCGCAGTCTGCTTGCCACAAACTTGTGAAACAAGCCAAGACTTCTAGGTGCTACACTCTTAACGAGGGAGAAAAATTCCACAGGGTTTTTACTACTAACCAAAGTCCTGAGTACAATGCTGCTCTGAAGTATTTAGCACATTTCTTCTAGGATTTCTTTTGCCCTTGATCCTTTTTTAAATGGATGCAGTATTTGTGTTCTTTAAATGGTAAATGAAAACTGTAGGTTTTTCAGTTAATTACAGGAGCTATTGCTCTGTACTCTACAGTGAGCAAGAACTGTAACACGTGGCTCAGTCTCTAAAGCTATTGTACAAGCTACAAATGCTAAATTTGGTCCTCTCTAGTGTTGTAGCAAGAATGCAGAGATTCAGTCCTGTGTCTCTTTTCCCCCAGGGACTCTGCCAAGTAGAAAGTCAAAGGCCAGCATGTGGAAATGTATTGATGTGGGTGTTGGACAACTTTTAACATATGTTCCCACAATCTGTAAGACAGCACTTACTGTAGTCAATGTAATTTATTTTAGAGAGCTTGGAGGACTGAATGTGAGTTCTAAGGCACAGAGCATCTTCTTTTGGCTTGGTTAGCTCACCTTATTTCTCACTTCCAGTTTGTGCATCAGAGCAGCAGGATTCAGCACTCAGCTCTTAGTCCACAATCTGTGAATACCAAGCAACTAGTGCAACGTGCATGGTGTGGATGATACCTACCATGGAATCTTACCTTGGGAAGCCTGCTTTTGTAGCTGATAGAAAAGCAAAGGCAGTGCTGTCCCGTTGTGCACTGGGATGGTCACAACAGCTTTCACTAAGATGTAATTTACATATATCTTCTGCAAATCATCAGCTCTTCTTTGAGTTTCATGCTAGATAGCATAACTATTGATACATGTTGGCCCTAATGATCCAGCAAACTCTTGTTTGCCCCTTTCTGTAATTTGCATTATCTGTGGAAGACAACTTATCCTTCACTCATTTAAAGTGGTTAAACCACAACAGCAAGCTGGAGGAAGAAAAGATCTAAAATAAAACTGAGCAAGAGGAAGCAGGCTGACAGAAAAATAAGCTCTTTGCTCTTGCAGAACCAGAATTCTTGATTGTTGGTATAATAATAAATTAAATGGTTATTTGAAAGAAATCCTCTAGCATTATGAACAAGAAAAGATCTACCTCAGTAGGGTGCTCTGCAATTTAAACCCAATTGTTCTATATTTAAATGCTCTGCTTACAGGAGAACACTCTTTTACTTGCATTTTAATAGAAATTACAGGGATATTGGAAGGTTTTATGTCGTCAGTTTCAGTAAGTGTGTCTGTCCTTCATGAAGCTTTGCTTTACCACTTTCATAGAAGGACACTTCAGTGAATTACAGTAAATACTTGAGTGACTAGGCAGCAGAGGGTGTATTTGCTAGTGACAGGAGCACAAAAAGATCACTTGACTATGAATAGCAAGAGTCTTAGGCCTCTTTTTAGACAATTTTTTTCTGGAAGATGTATTTAACTATATTGTCAAGAAGAAGAGAAATTTAATTCCCTTATTTGTGGGGAAAAATGTAATGTCAACTGTCTTTGGAATTTGTAAAGATCCAAGGCTTGTGCCCGTATTCAGTCTTGTTATCTGCTGGCTGCTGGAGGACCTTTGACTTTGATGTAGCTGTGGGAGAAAATTGGTGAGAACACTTAACAGAAACTAGGTGCAGCAAATACATCTCTGCCTCACTTGCAACTGTTTTATACTTGAGCTTCAGGCTGGCTTGTAAGTTCGGTTGACTTTTGTGGTAGGTTGTAGTAGGAATGAATGATCAAGAAGTGAATTATAGGCTGGTAATTCTTTGTGACTGTATAGGATTAATTTAAATTAATTCCAAGGTTATTTTCACTGTTTAGCAATTGGTAAAGAAATTTTGTAATACAAATAAATCATAATTCTGTACCATTCTAACAGTCCTCTACACTGTTAAAGAAGTATAAAACTGTCAGATTGTAGATGTGAATCAAGCCTGTCTGTCTCTGTAGCAGATGTTTAAAAGTGACAATAATCTTTCTTTAAAAGAGGGATCAGATTTCAGCTGAAGATACATAAAAGGCTCATGCAGAGTTTGATTTTCCAGCTGATGTCTGATTTCAGTGAAGCTACATTGAGTTACATCAGCAGAGAGACTTTTACATCATCTGTGAGATTTAATTCACTGCAGATGAACTCCAGGGATCCCAGATCGTACAATTTATTGAAGAGTCACAACATTGTTATTAACTGCATTGTCATGCTATGGGCCAGATGCTGCAACATGCAGAGGAGTTCCTTCAGCATGTATTTACCAGCAAGTGAGACCCCACAGTCATTGGTGGGGCTGATATCCTCAGTTTCACGGGGTTGTTACAGACTCCACCGATTCTTCTCATTGTTTCAGTTTCCGCTCCAGAGTAGGTACAGGAACATACATCTGCAAGGGTACATGACCTAGTCTGCTACTGTCATTGCACTCCTGCTATTAGTTGATGTTAGTTGAATGGGAGAGCGATGAGCCAAGCCACTGAAACCAAAATGGATGGCTTACGATAGTTGTTTGAGACTGCAACCTTATGTCACCTGCCTAACCTTAAAACTGTGAGATTTTCCAGCGGTCTCACTCCTAACGTGCAGTTGCATCTACAGCCCTTCCTGTTTCCTAGACAAGCGTAGGAGCAAGAGAATAGCACTGTGCTGTAGGTCAGGCACGGGGGTCAGACAGCAATGACCGTCCCAGTCACAGTATGTGCCAGTGCTACCGAAGGCAAGTAGTGTTCCATAACGAGGTTCTTCTTCACCAGGCAGAGAACAGGGGCATTATAGAGACAATGCGGGTGGAAACCGTAGAGGGGTGAGCCCTTACCTTGCATGGGTAGCCTGCTGGCTGAGCTAGTAGCTTTATTTTATTCAGCAGAATGGTAGTAAAATGTGGAAGACTTTAAAAATGAAATTCAGTGTATGAAGAGAGATATCAAATATCCAGTATGTTTAGATCTCGACAAAACTAGCATCTGTCAAAATGTTCTGAAGCTGGTGAAGTCTGCCCTGCGATGGTGTTAACTGGGAATATGGAAATGGCAAATGCCCCCCCCCCCCTTTTTTTTAAAAAAAAACCCCAAATAAACAACAAAAAAAACCCAACAAAACCAAGGTGCTTTTAAATGCAATACCTTCTGCTGGGAAACTAAATGTAGACTGTCACATCATTGTCCTACATTCCTAGACCTTTTCATGCTTTACCTTTGCAGTTATACTGGAGGAGATGAGCAGTGCAAATGACAATTTTGTTTTTAATCCTATTGCAGGGGTCAGCACCATTTCTTGTCTGTGCTACAGCAGGCACAACAGTATTGGGAGCATTTGATCCTCTGGATAGCATTGCCGATATCTGTGAAAAGCATGGCCTCTGGCTTCATGTTGATGTGAGTTTTATATACTGTGTAGTTTTGTTTAGCATTGCTTTTTTATAATTGCTATTTTTCTTGACTTTGATATTTCTTTGTAGAAGTAAGTTGGGCTCTAATACTTTTCTTTTTTGCATAGAGACCAGAAGTGAATTCTGATTTGTCTCTGTTACATGTGCTGAAAACCAGCAAATAATTTGGTAGTGACAAGCAATCAAAGCTATTTTGTCACTGTTGGGTTATATTTCAAAATTATTTTAAAATCAGTGCTTCAAGGGTGATTATATACAAATCAGATTCTTTCCATATTCTATTGGAGAAGAGACACATGAGCTTTGTGGTTTGTACAGGTTAAGATAAAGGTAAATTCTCACTCAATCAGTTGTGAATTACTCTGTTTTACATTTACAGGTTCGAGTTTCCTGTAGACATCTTTGTTTTCCTGAATTGTTCAGCAATTTTTCTTTTCTCATTTCTTTATCATTTTAGGTTTTAATATTAAAATCTATCCATAAATCTTTTTGGAATAATCATTGAGCCTTTTTATTAACTGAAAGAGTTTGCTGTAAATGTGTTATTCTAAAACGAGGTCTCTTATGTTTTCTGAAATTGCATTCTCTTTCTAATTGCAATGCCACAAATCCAGAATGGATAGATTAAAAGCCATGAAGCAATGGAGAATTTAGACCTGCTTAAAGTGTTTGAAATGTTTTAACGTTGAGTATCTGAAGAAAAAATACCTAGGCAGTGATGTGTGTTTCAAGTAAATATCTCACAGACATTAATAAAGTTGCTGTGTGTGTGAGGCAAAAGAGTTTTTTTACTGACTTTGAGGCAAAGATGCAGAATTTAGCCCTGGTATTTAAAATGTCTGCTGTGTGCTGGTGAGAACAGCCCAGCATATCTGCAGCAGGAGTGCAGTGTTAGCATTAGGTGCTAGTCTCTTGCCATGTCTGTATATAGTTGGTGGAAAGAGGGATGTGTTCACAGACTGTGCTGGATCTTAGGTGTGTTGAATAGACATAGGTGGAGGAGCCATCTCCAGTGGCTGTAGGAGGACAATGAGTAGTCTACTAACATAACCCCTGTAGCCAAATAACTAAAATTAGGTGGGATGAACCTGGGCCATATTCTGAACTATATACGCCATAGGTAGTTGATAGTATTTTGTAAAGAATTAAATTTCTTCTTCCAGTTTTGCCTCATGTTCAACTAAGGTAAAAGTGTCAGCGAATATCTTAAAGCTAATTTTCTGTTTGGACAGTGACTGTATTAGTCAGATGTTAATTGGTTGCCAGTAGAAGGGCAAATGGCCAGTAATAATTTGGATTTATGGTCTGGAAGACCAATCATTCAGTTAAGATGAGATTCATGTTGCGAACCTCTCAGTGGTTCTCAGGAGTTATATCAGTATTTTTTTCCGTCTTTCCTTTTGCCTTCTATGAGGAGTTGAGTG
This sequence comes from Microhierax caerulescens, assembly GCA_035590215.1. NCBI lineage: Eukaryota > Metazoa > Chordata > Aves > Falconiformes > Falconidae > Microhierax > Microhierax caerulescens. The sequence goes on from JAVJGJ010000047.1 coordinate 101,420,968, forward strand.
GATGGTTGTTTCTTCGTTTCAAGTTTCTAGCTGTTTTTGTAGGAGAACAGGGTGTGGG
>JAVJGJ010000047.1:101421125-101445629 GCA_035590215.1 Microhierax caerulescens
TTCTATGAGGAGTTGAGTGGATGGTTGTTTCTTCGTTTCAAGTTTCTAGCTGTTTTTGTAGGAGAACAGGGTGTGGGGAAATGACAAAGCTTTTGGTGTAAGTGACACCAGCCATACGCGCATATACGAATGTGCTATAGTAAAATAAGCAGACTGTAATTTATAATGTGACCTTTTTTCACTCACAGCACCATTAGAAATAGGTTTACTAGAATAATATGTGAAAAGGTACAGTGAGACCAGGCATCTGCCATTCAGAAAGAGAGTACAAGAAATATAGTGAAGAGGTAGATTTTTTTTTTTCTTTGTTTTTAAGCAAGTCTACCTGCTTCTAGCCTTGTAGGCAAGAATATGGTATTTTTGAAAGCTCTGAGGATCTACATTCTTCTGAAAGGCCTGGCTTGTTGTTGAATGATCTGCACATTATGCAGTCTGAGTTATGGCAAGTGAGTGCTGAGTGCTGCTGTTTGAGCCTGCTGTAACTTTGGATAAAAAAATACCAAACAATTAAAACAAAGATTAAAGAACAGGGAAAGTTCTGTCTAATTTAGGACTTTTCATGTATAATTGATGGGAATCGGGATTACCTACTGCAAATGGTCTCGGTGTTTGTAAGAATATCTTACATGAATGTCAGTGGTGTTATTTCCAGATTTACACTGATGTATCTCATTTCAGAATATTTTCTGATTCTGAAAATTGATAAGTTTGCCTTAGGGAGACTCTTTTCATTAAATATGAAATGATAAAGCTCATGATTCTTAGGAAGGGCAAAAGGGAGAATATCAACATAAAATCAGTAGGCTTCAGGAAGACAAATTTCAATAAAGTCAGAAATAGTAGATAAGCTCTCATATGGTGACAAACCTGAAGAGGAAAAAGGAGTTAAGGAAAAAGTTGTTTCAAGAAGGTAATATCAATAAACCCAAACTGTCTCAGCAGTCAAGCAGTTCAATAGCCTAAGTGCAGAGGTTACAACCAGGCTTATTTTGTGTATATTACAGTATTCATACATGAATTCCAGTTGCTTATTGCGTTCTGTCGTACATCTATGATGCCTTTCTTAATGACTTGTTTTGTATCATCAATATGCACTCAAGCTCCAGCACTTACGTGTGTCATGTATTGTGTTCATGTAGCTTTAAGCACTATGAGTATTTCTTCCCTGCTGGTCCTTACTTCGACTTTTTTTTTTCCTATGGCTAGACCAGTACAGAAAATCATCTTTGACCTATAAACCTGTGCTCAGGTGGTTAGTTTAATCACACTGTGATCACTGTGATTCCCATCATTCAGCTGTAAGCAGTTTGTTGCATATGAATTTTCTCATACCTAGTTACCAATTACATTGTGTGGGTCACAGGTGATAATCTTTGTGTTTTTGAGCTACTCGGCATTGCTCTCAGCTGGATTTGCCATAAATGAGATGTGTCAATGTAGTGTGATCGAGGTACCTTCCTTCTGTATCCTCATGGATGGAGGAGAAGCTTTTAACTTTATTATGTCTTTGCAATATCTCATCAGAAAGCCAGAGAAACATGCCAAGCTGCAGCTGTGGTAGTGAGTGAAAACCTGGCTGGAAGGTCCTAAAGAGCATTTACCAGTGGCTCACTACTGAAAGAGGAGAAATTTTTGAGCAGGATTCCACAAAGGTCCATCCTAGGTTAGACATTAGCTGGTGTTTTCATTAATAACTTGGATGAAAAAGAATATGCAGACTAAATTTGCAAATGACACAAAACTGCTGCAAAAGGCAGTGGGAGGGCAGGATTAGAAATCAAAGAGATCTTGACAGTTTGGAGAAGAAAGTGGAAAAACTAGGCTACAGTTCAATAAAGATAGAGCTTTTAAGTTTAAGCTGTAATAATCAACTGCACAAACACAGGCTGGGGATTGTTGGCTAGACAGCATATCTTCAGAAAAAGATCTGGGGTTTGGAGTATATCACGAATCAGCAATCATAAGCATTTTCAAACAGGGTTAGATGTCTTTCAGAATTGAATAAAGAAGATACATAAAATAATTCTCTTTTTCTGCTTGGTGCTCAATCTGCTTTATCTAGATTGCACCCAAATAAAAAGCTGCATTTCAAGAAGGTTAAGGACCTGCAGGAGAAAGATGAGAAAATAATAAAGATTAGAAAATAAACCATGGGGGTAAACATAACCACGTCTAGAAATTATGACCAGTGAGGAAAGATTGAAAGCACTGCTGTTATTTAAGCTAGAAAAGAAAAAGAGACAATATGTAATAGTCTACAGAATTTTTGAAAACTGCTGCGAAAAAGACAAGGAATAATCTGTTCCCATAACTGCTGCACGTATGACAAAAGGTAAGACTGCATAGGACTGACACTTTTAAGTCAGTAGGGTTGTTACCATTCACACAAACTAAGTGGTTAATTTGTGTAGCCTCCATCATTAGAGGTCTTTAAAAACGGACAAAGCCAGTGATTCTCAGTTGTCTTAGGTGCCTTCTCATTAATTTTTGGTTTTTTTTTTTGCCAGCCCTGGATCCCTAGGTACTTGGTCTCTGAACTGGGTAAAGAAGCGTAGAGCACAAATTCATCTTGTAGTACTATGGCTCAAGGAGAGAGTGAAAGGTGGTGGAAATGTCTGGACCTCCAGTACCATCATCCTTCTCTTCCAGATCTCCAGCAGTAATTTTTAATACAAAGGCAGAAAGTACTGCCAGTAGTGTGGTGGAGGTAGCAATTGCTGTCTGCATCTTATTTTTCACTTTGATGCGGATCACAAGCTGTTTTGTTAATCGATTAATGACCTCTAGAAAAGACAAGTGTTTGACAGAAATGAGATGAGTGTGGCTGATCCTGCCTTTGGGGGTGGCATACTGTTACAATGACCTCTTGAGGGCCTTTCTAGTCCTGTTTTTTTCAGAGAAAGTGTGGCCTTTTTCAAATACAGAGACTTCTGGATGCAGATTTTGTAAAGATTTATTCTATTTCAGTGGGCTGCTTATGAATTATGAAAATCAGGAAATAATTTAGTGACTCTTCTGACTTTATTGAGTCGTGGAATGAAAAGAGTAAAATTTGTCTATGAATAGGAAGTTTGGTTTGATTGTCTTTCCATAACATGACAAATTTGGGCTAGCTGGAGAAACCCAGTTTCAAATCATGGTTCTGCCACGAGACTACTGTGAAGTTTGTGGCAAGTAATTTCCTACCTTAGGTCCCACCTGTAGATTGAGCAGCAGCCTTTTCCTTGGCATGGATCTTGTGAGCATGATAACATAAAATATGGTGCGGTATGTTAATGTGCTGCATTGATGTGAATGATGTGTGTCAAGACAAGTTATTTACCTTTCGTTTCTCTTGTGAGTCTTTACCATTTCTACTACCATTTCGTTGCTACCAGAGATAGCAGATCTTATTCCTGATGTATGGCCTGTGAAGCAAATACTGATGCTAAATTCATAGATCAGTTATCACACTGTTTCTTTCAAGGAAGAAAAGAACAAAAGCCAAACAAGCATGTGTTCTCCATGCTTAGGTCAGGAATCTTCAAGTCAGTGACTTTTTTTTTTTTCTTCTCATTAGCCTGAAATGTATGAATCTTTTTTTTTTTTTTTTTTTTTTTTTTTTAAATAAGCTGAGTCCAGTTGTTTTGTGAACCAATGCCTCCTGCACATCTCTGAGGAGCTTTGCTTACTTCACAGGGAATTTGCTTAAGTGGGTTCTGCCTGCATAAACATTGAAAATCCTATTTTTCATGTTTAATAGTTCTCAGATGCACTGTATGACATCTCTGCTGTTTGCATGTTCTCCCCACCCCTCCCCTGTAGGTAAATACTGTTGAGAACTGAAGATTCACAGCACCTGGTGGTTGAAATCAGATCCTTGCAGAATTCATGGATGGCAATCACCTTTCTTTACTCCAGTTGCCCAGAGATAAAACTTGTGTTATAAAGTTGTCAGGGTTCTTCCTATAGTCTGTGGAGAGAGGCATCTGCAAAAGGTGTCACCCAAAGATAGTCATCTAGAATAGATAAGATGACACTTCATGAAGAGTTTCAGTGGAGAGCTCCTCACTACAGAGAACACCTAAGTGACTCTTAGACTGCACAATAGGTTCTTAGGTGACCTGGGGGAGATGCTGTGAGTCTTACTCCATTTTAACATTGGATGTATTGCTGGTAACAGAAATGCTGCTATTGCCCACTCACTGACTTTGCTTTTCATATCCAAACTCTGCGGAAAAGCTGAGCCGGGGCTTTGCAATTGGCAGATTATCATCCTGTATCATCCTTTGTGAATGTCTTGGAAAGGAAACTGCTAGCAGGAATAAGATATGTAAAATGGGCCTTTCTGCTCTCACTGCTTAAGTTTAATCTGGGGATCAGTATCGGGAATGGGTCTGGTTATGCAAGGACACTTCAGTTCATGCCCTTGCTTACATAGAAGGGACAGTGTCGTTTGTGGTTCACATAGTGGCACAAACCGTCAACTCCTCTATTTTAGGCATAGCCCCAGGTTGCCATCTTTATTTCAGTAGATGATACTAAAGGCAAAATTTGGTCCCCTGACTGTGCAGTAAAATAAGTTTTAAATGAGATGAAACATCTTCAGAAATTTATTAGTTGAAGCATTATCAAAAGAACTTTATATAAGTATTATTTTCTTGGCTTTTTAAATGTTCCAACAGGCTTCTTGGGGTGGCTCGGCTTTGGTATCAAGGAAGCATTGCAGACTTCTTCATGGCATCCACAGGTAGGTCAGTGTAGTCTGTGGGCACACTTAACAGGGGCTGAGGTGGAAGTTATGTGGCCTGTGGCCTCCATGAGAGCTGCATTTTTCAAAATACGTATTACTATTAATTGGAGAGATTTCTGAATGTGTGTGTGTGGAAAGAGGAAATCTGCTTGTGTTGTGTTTGGCCATTTTTAATTATCTAATACTCGTGATAATATGTGCAGTTTCCACCTCCCTTTCTCCATTTATAAATTTTGTAGGGCTGATTCTGTTGCATGGAATCCCCATAAAATGCTGTTGGCTGGAATCCAGTGCTGTGCTCTTCTGGTGAAAGACAACTCTGTAAGTCTTTTTTTTTTTAATTTTTTTTTAATTATTTTTTTTATATATATATATATATAATGTGGTAGGCTATCGTTGTTGTAATGTGGAAGTGGAAACAAGAAACAACTGCAAGTGTTTTACTATACTGCAGTGCAAAGGCAGAATGCTATTAGTTTGAAGTTTAATTTCACCACAGAATGAATAAATGGTGAATAAGAGAGCAGGGTCAAACTGATCCAAGTCACTGTGCTCACCTGTGGTCAAATTCTGCAGCTGGTGCCCTTGCTAGTTAACTTCTATGCATGATTTGCATTCAGAATTGAGTATTTTCTCATCTGGGTCTGTAGCACTTAAACATTGAGCTTGTCAAAGTCCTCAGAATAGCTGTCATCTGTTGGGACTGCAGCAGTACTGCGTCTCTGTTTAAAGTAGGCAGAGCTCCCCTTTGCACCCCCTTAAATGGGTGCATCAGAGTGGGAAAGGAGAGGGATTAGGAGTTGGAGCACGTGCAGGTAAAGGTGCTAAGCCTTTTTCCTCACTCAGCTAGTTCTTCATCACTGAGGTGATTTAGGCTTCCCAAAAGCCATGACTAATTAAAAGGTCTAGCAAGCAAACAACTGAGCTCTGATCTCAAGTGGCACAAATGCGGGATGAGTCTGCATGTCATAAAAGTCCCTGCTTATATCTTTGTGGAGTTCTTCTGTCTTAATAAAGAAACTAGTAAGTGGTTAATTATTATAAGCCCCATTTCAAACTCAACCCTGCTAAAACTTACACCTGTTGTCCACCCCGTCAGGGTTGAGTTTTCACTTATACTTCATAGGTTATAAATGACTGAATGTCAGGAAGATATGGAGCCCCTGAGGTATGCATCACTGTTTTGGGGCCATGGTTTGTAAATCTTGTGTCAAAACAGCTGTTAATTTGTATTGAGCTGCTAGTGGTTAGCTATGTAAGTAATTGGTTACTAACAGTAATAACTGATGAGAACCAAAGAACATAGATGCTATCAGTGCTCTCTTGGAGCTGATTGCTCTAAGTCAGGGGTGAAAAGTGGCAGGACAGCAAGAAGTGTGCCTCCTCATTTCCTTAGACTGGAGTCTGTGGGATTAAAGAGGATTAGATTCCAGGACTACCCATCCATCACTTCATCTTTATTCCAGGATGAAAAACAAGCAGAATGAAGTTAGTGACTAAGATTAATGTGATGTCTTAATTGCAGGCTTGGGAAGAATTCAGTGCTATATTTTTAACTAATTAGGCCCAGTACATAGATACAGCCCCAGGTAATGATTAGACTACTTGGACTGCGTATTGGAAATTTGTCAGGAAGAAAGAGGAAAGAAGCGGAGAGGAATAAAGCATTCTAGCTGCCCTGGCATGTAAAGTCACTTTACAAACACTGTTCTAACTTCAGGGCTCTGGCAGCCTTTCTGTATTCTCCTTCCATGGAGCGTAATGTCTGGTAGAGCAAACCTATTCAACTTCTAAATCACAGCTAGCCACTGTTGTGCTGGAAATACTTGTAGAGCTGAATCCTAGGCCGTTGGGGGGTAAACCACAAGTATTACTGATCGTACAGTCAGATCCTGTTGTACAGTGAGGCGTGTTCTGGCAAGTAGAGGATTTCTCTGCTTGAGGAGGAGAGAGTGTTTTACTCTTGTCTTTAATTCCTGGAAAATTGGCACTTGTGTGGTTTGTGTATGTGCCAGTGCAGTCTATATACAAACAAACATAAAATTTTCAGTACTTTTATCAGCTTTTTGAAAGTGTTGGAACATAAATGCTGAAGAAAAAAAGATCAAACGTATATTTAAGACACTTTGGCAGAAAGGTCTTGCTTCACTTTGATCCTCTCCATACCAGAACAGGCAGATGAATCCAGTTACCCATTAAAAATGCTGTTTTCACACCAGTAAGAGAAGGGAAGAGTATGTGTATTGGGTTTCTCACTTTGGAGCTTGTTCCACTGCTCCTGAATGACATAAATACCTATGGCTGCAGTTGAGGCACACATTAGTATATGAACATAATTTCTTCACGCTGTGGTTGGGATGCATTGTGGGAGCTGGATGCTGAGGTGGGAGCTGGAAGAGTTTGGCACACATTGCTCTGCTAGTGACAGTGAATGTTCAAGGAACCTCAGGTAGTTTCTGAAGTGGTGAATTCTGTGAGAAATTAGAGCAGCAAAATGTTAAATGTAGATGTTAAGTCCCATTTATGAATCAAGCCCTAGCTCCCTTTGAAGATCTGATTAAGGAAGTTTAGTAACCTGTCTTCCCATCTGCTTTGAGGTCTTTTTGGAAACTGTGAACTACCTCAGGAGTGATTACAATTAGGTGATTACAAGTGGACAAATAATCCCTTCCAGTTTTTCTTTCTCACACCTTTTTTTTTTTTTTTTTTAAGGTATAGATTGTTTAATAAGACCAAGCTTTGTATTTTACTTTATGTATGGAAAGATAATCTTCAGAATGAATCATCACAGGTCTGATGTAGTGGTAATACCCTAATTTCCCATTAGCAAAGGTAATAGTGAATGGGTTTGTTTGGTTTGGGTTTTTTTGCCACATGGCAGCAATAAAGCTATGTGGTTTAGTAATGTTAATAGGCTTAAAACATTGCAGCTAGATTAACAGAATAAAACATTGTATTTAAATATTTTTCTATACAGATTATAAAACAACCAAAACCCAAACCTGCAGTGAAATGCTGATAACAGAGTATCTTCCAGCCTTAGTGAAACAGAATTGGAATGATTTCCGAAGAAGGTAGAGATAGAGAAGAGAAATACATGTTTGACTTGATTAGAACAGAGAAGTGTTTTCACCAAAGGGGAAGAGAGATTGATTAATCCTCTGTAAAAGCTCAGATCAATGACAGTAGTTCTTCAGTGCTTAAAGCACTCAAGAAATGCATAGCTATTCCTTTTTCACTGCCATGCCCTGAGTAACTTTCATTGCTTTTGTAATAAGATAGACTTATTCAGAAAACACTTGTATTGCTGTGGTGTGAATTACAGTGACTGTTTAAACACAAAGCTAGATGGACCAATATTCTCAAAACATTAGTGAGTCAACTTTATTCTTCTGTGATCTTAAAATGCTATGAATCAGTTTTGGGTTGTATTGGTTCCCTTAAGACCATGGAGCTACTCCAATCTATCCTTGCTATAATCCATGTAAATATCTATAAATAGATATCTATTAGATAGATTTATAAAATCTATATAAATAGAGAATTAATGTTTATCACCAATGCCAAAGTTCTGTGACTCGTTAAGAGTGTAGCACTATGTTAGGTAATTAGTAATCGATTCTAGGTAATGAGCAGAATTTGCACTTATTAGATAAAAATAAAGTTTTAAAGAATCTAGCTAATGAAATCTCAGTTTAGCACAGAATATAATTGTTTGAGGTGATCATGGTAAACATGTACAGTTTATTTTCTTCCTCCTCATTAGCAGTATCACAGATAAATACTTTCCCGACTCCTTTTCAGGGCAGATGCAGGAAATACTCTATTCCCATTGCTTTCTGCTTGGGGTTAGTACAACTGAGAGCTCCTTCTCATCTCTTTAAGTGAACTGTAGGGGTGGCCTTTTGCTTTTAAGAGTTTTCAAGTCTGATATTCAAAAGATTGTGGTTATTGCTTCAGATGAGGCAAATCAGAAAGATGTCTTGGGAGGAAAAGCTTGGGGGGAAAAAGGTGTTTTGTTAATGAAATTATAATTCACCTTTAACTAGTAATGGAAATGGAAAGAGATTGGAAGGCTTGCTGTAGGTAAGTGTGTTCAATGAGAAAAATATGCTGATTTATGAAACTGGAGCTCTTATATATTTCAGTAACAATTTCTATTCATTTATTTGCCGTTAATTCAAATGCACAGCAACTATCCATAGACATCAAAACCAAAGGCTATTTGAAACTTCATAGTGGACTGGGGCCTCCACAAAAGTAGTATTTCTATTTTCGAAACCTTAACAGCCCCAGTATAAGGCAGAGCACTTCCATTAGTCTCTGTTCAAAGGGTAGGAAAATAAAAGATACTGAAGAAAGAGTCTCTTAACTTGTCAAATGGGGCAGTTCTAATGAAATTTTTGCAATTCTTCTGAGCAGATGGAGCAGCTGAGTTTGTGTGAAAAACTGTTGAGGTCTTTTTGGGACTAAGAATGTTGAGTTAGTCTACTTTTTTTTTTACTTTTTTTTTTGTGTTTTGTTCTACTTTTCCATCGTTTGGCTAGGAAAAATGAGATGACTTTGTCTGCAGCCTGTCTGAGTCTATTACTTTTGAGACAACAGTAATCAAGGAGTAACTGCTTTCTCGAGCATAAAATTTATCTCGATTTTTTTTCTTCTTCTGTTGTCCTCCCTGCTCAAACTCTATTCTGCAACATTCTGTTTTCTCCACCTTGCTGCTTGCATTGGTCTGGCGTATTTCTTCCTTTCTCACAAAGCATGGGCTTTGTTTTTTCTGTCTGCTCTAGTTCCGTACTGGGGGATGTCACTGTACTTGCCTCTGGAGATTGACAGTAGACAGTATCTTCAGTAGGATTTCTTGAGCATGTTGCATTATTAGTAAGATAAGCAGATGGAAAAGGATCATCAACCAGCACATCTTGTCAGCTTTGAATGCACTAGGAGAGTAGGACAGTACCTGTCTTTTTTTTTTTAATGAAATATGTTCCCAGGAATATGAGATCATTCAGAGATATTGAACTATTTTTTCTTGTTACATTTTCATTCTGGAGCATTTGTTTTTAAACTATGAAACTCTGTACTCTACTGTGATCATAAGTGAACTTCCCAGTCTTTCTGTAATATTGCCAACTTTGTTTAGGCTTCTTGTGAGAAACGAAAGTTACTTTTTCTCAGACAACAAGCATGAGGGGAACTGATATCCTGTGATGTCCTCTTTTTCTGAGAAAGTTGAAAAGTGGGTGTGAGAATCTTACATACTGTAAAGAAATGGCTCCCAGCATTGGCTTTCCAGCTACAGCTACCCGTGTGCTGCAGCAGCAGCATGTTATCACTGAAGACTGCAGAGGGAGAGCAGCCACTGCCCCTTTTTTTCCCCAAGCTGTCACATAAACTGTCTTTACAGAAGGCTGAATGTGTTGGTGGTGTGGCTTAAGAGTTCAGGCTGAAATTGCTGTCCTTTTTGCAAACCAGCAATATTACAATGGGATTGTCAAACCCCTACAGAAGTTGTGGAGAAACCTTTGGTGGTGTTCTTTTGTGCTCTACAAATAAGTATGCAGGTTGGTGTTCTTGTTTGTTTTGTTTTTAGTATTGATGGAGGGTGCTGAAAAGACTAGTAGAGAGGGAGACATTCTATGTAAGCCAGTGGATTATTTCTCCGTTGGATTTTTTTTTTTTGTCTTGACCTTTTTTCCCTCTATTTTATTGTCAGTTTCAAAGTTATCGGTAGGGTATTGTAATGTAGACCAAGAATTGTACCTCTGTAACAGGAATGTGACACTTTGATTAAGGGTGATGTCAGACACTGTCTGCCATTTTAAAATCAGACTTGTGGCAGATGCAGAGAAAAGGATAAAATGTGAAAGGCTTTTTCAGTTCATTCAAATTGAAGAGTGATATTGAATTGGAAAATTAATTGTGCTCTTCGAGATATTGTTTAGCAGCTTCTGTTGTGCTTTCCACTTCTGTTCCTTGGTCTGTTCTGCACAGAAGACTTCTGGTTCAACTGTCACTTAAATACCTGTTTGCAGATCTGAATCATATGCTGTAGTCATATTTTTAACCTCATCTGAATTTCTGTTCTAGTATTATCTTACAGACTGTGGTTTGTTTTTCTTACCCACTTCTAATATCACTGACATTCACAACCTTTTGTGTCTCCTGGACTCCTTGTAGGGCCACCCTTATCTCTGCTCTTAGAAACCTGCTTTCTGCCAGCCCTTCTCTCTACTTCATAGTATTACAGAGTATACTTTGATATTTCATTCTTAAGCCAATTCTTCAGTCCTATGCCTTTTCTTTTCCTCTGTACCTTTAAACCTATAACAGCCTCTGCATTTTCTGTTTCCCAGCTTTGTTCTTTGCTGGAACTTTCCATGTTACTCATTTATCTTTGTCTGTTTTCTGCTGGTGATCTCTGCCCAGGCAGCCTCACAGAAGCGGGAGGCTAGAGATTACTGAATAAAAATAATTTTATTAACAAACCTTAATTAGGATATGCTAAAGTACCTTTTTATTTTCAAACGTAAAAATTCTCTGAACTGTGAAAAGAGACAGAAGTTGGGGTTGTACTAATTTCCTTGTGGTGTTTCCACTCAGAAAGCCTATGCTAAATCCTCAGTGGCTTTATTTTCTGGTAAGGGCTAAACATTTATTTTTTAGGTCTAAAATCTTCCCTACCTGCAACTAACTGTGCTGTACATAAAGTTCTTTGTTTGACGAAGAAGGAATAGATTGAGCCATTTGTGAACATATAGGAACCTTCTCAGTGGCTGTTCTTCCAACCTAATGACTGGAGCAGTGGGTATAGGCTTCTCCTTCTCTTCCCTCTTTCCCACCCAAGTATGTCTTTGGATAACTGTTTCTGTGGTACCCACTGCTATGGGTTTTTGTTATCTGAGTCAGAATTCATCTTCAGTCTGCAACTCTTGAGTGATGTTATGAAGAAAGTAATAATAATAAAAAAAGTTTCCTTGTTACAGTGTTGACTTCACTGGGATCATATTCATCCAGAGCTCTTAAACCATACCATAAGCTTTGGATAGTTTCTTGCACATCCAGTTCTGTTTTTCTAAGCAGTTGGTACAGACAGGAAAAACAGGCTTTGGGTTGTGAAGATAAAAAAGTTTGAAAATGCTTATCATCAGTCTAAGTCTCTACTGTGTTTCTAATAGGGCCTCCTGAAGAAGTGTTACTCTGCCAAGGCTGCATACCTGTTCCAGCAGGACAAGTTCTACGATGTCAGCTATGACACTGGTGACAAGTCCATTCAGTGCAGCAGGCGTCCGGATGCATTCAAATTCTGGCTGATGTGGAAGGCATTGGGAACCACAGGCCTGGAGGAGAGAGTAGACAGGGCGCTGGCTTTGGCTAGGTACCACCTCATAATTTTCAATATGTCTGCTCTGTTTAATGGCCTCAATGTTGACACTGCTTACACTCCATATCCTGGAACAGACCACAATGTTGTTTTTTTCCCCCTGTCCGTATTGTTCTCAGATACTGCTTGATTTTTTTCTCCACAAGTTTGCTGAAGTTCTTGATGCTTACAATATGTTCTGCTAGGGGCTGAAGCTCATTTTTCTTGCCATCTTCCCCTCGCTTACCCTGTTCAGTTTTACTAAGTTTTAGGTCTTGCAGAACTGAGTTTCACAAGTCAATTCTGCAAAATTCTTGCTAGAAGGTGTTTCTGAAGTAATGGTGGTGGTTCAGTTTCTGGGAAGAAACTTCCATACACAGGTTGTTTTGTCTTCTGATAGAAGAAATAATGCTGCGATAAGGTAATGGCCCATTAAAAACAATTCACTTGAAGTATATTTGTTCAGTATTTATACAAGGTATACCACAATGAAATCTTCACCAATTCCTGGGCTAGCTACCCTACCACACTACCATAAGTCAAATCATTAATACTGAAAAAGTGTCACCCATATCATATTGCTATTCTATTTTTGATATCAACTACCAAGTTGAAAATAACTGAACGTTCACTGCAGTGAAAATTAAAGGAATAGTCTCACTTCAGTGAAGTAACTTAAAGAAAAGGTAAAAATATGCATAAACTAACCCCAGAGTGGATTAGAAAGGAATAAAAAGAAGCAAATCCAGAAAAGCCCAAATGAGCTGTGGCTTTTTTCTCTTTTATTTCTTTAAAGCCACTCATTGTTTGGCTGGTTAAATGTTCCTTAATAACCTCTAGTTAAATTGCACCTTGTTTTTGTTCAGAAGCATTGTACTATTCTGTGTCTGTGCAGAGTAAGTAATTCATTCCACTATCAGCAGGAGAATTTAGCCTTACCAAGGTCACTGGCCAAGGTTGTTTGACTGAAATTGTAGTGATTAATGACCTTTCTGAGATCAATATTTTCTTTGAGCATTAGGATTCAGCTGGTAGTGCTTCTAAGGAGTGACTGGATTGTCTCTTTTTTTTTTTCTTTTTTTCTTCTTTTTCCTTCTTTAAGAAGAAATTTAATTCTTAGTCATTATCTGATGAAACACATTCTTTACAGTAGCTGCATTGCTATCTTGAGTTTGCATGGACGTGGGCACTATGCCAGATTTCTGAATTACTCAACAGCTGTGCAGCCTTTCTCCTGATTTGTTACAGTAGGTGTTACTTTCATGTTGCAAAGATAGTGTTTCAGCATTCCTGATCACAGACCTGGATTAATTCTGGAACTAGTCCACTGGCTATAGAGTTTAAGAGCAGGATTACTTTTTTTTTTTTTTTTTTTTCCCTCCCATGGCCAGGCAGAGCTGCAAAGGTTTTTGGGAAATTGCAGACTTGTATTTCTGTTGCATCAAACTTTGCTTATTGGCTATTCCATTAATCTCTTCTTGTTCTGGAGATGAATCATGCTTTTTGTGTATTAGCTATCCCAAGAACATTGTGATACTACCTATTTGGAAAGGCTTATTTATAAAATATCTACAGTAGAGCATCCTACTGATTGTTTCAGATTTTTTTTTGCTGCCCCCCCCCCCCCCATTATTTTTGATGCAGGGATGTTGCTTTATGAACTACACTAAAAAGAAAATAGAAGTAAACTGCTTTTAGAATATAACTATAACCACCTCTGCGTTTTATGCTTCAACATCTCTGCAGGTTTTCTGCCTGATTCCTGTTCTGACACCTGTTCTCTTCGCAGGCATATGTCTACTTTCACTGCAGATCTCCACCCCTCATTTTCTGCAATGCTTAATCATAGCAAATACCACTTCTTTCTGCACTCCAGTCCTCACTGAAACTCAAACTCTTCTGACATTCTACAACCATGACACAATAATAAAACTCCACTGTTAATTGTGGAAAGATATACAGGGTAAATTGCTCCGCTGCCATCAAATGTTCCTGGCAAGATAAATCACGTGTGATGGATTTTCTAATGGCTGCCACCTTAAGCTATTAACAGTATAGTTATGGACATGATTAACAGTGTTGTGAACTTGAGCAACATAAGAGATTTGACGTCAGGTGGTGGTTTGGACAAAACAGCACTTGTGGCAAGAAGAAAGAGTATTAAGCATTGTAGAACAGCTCTAACGATTCAAGACTTCAAAAAGGCAATCATGCCTAGGTGGGCATGCCCAGTAGTGTGGGCATTAACAGGCAGGTAACAAATGAACGCACACAGCAGGCTCTAAATGGTCATGGCAGAAAAGATCCAGGACCTTGACTTGTTACAGTGAGAGGAAACATCTCAACAGCGCACAGTATGGCGCTACTCATAGAGCTGCGTGGTGTGGGAACTGGCACTCTACCACAGCAGTCATTTTGCAGGGATGTGTGCTAAGAGGTAATGAGTCACATGAACAATACTTGTTAACGATAAACAGTGTGACAAATCCCCTTGCTCTGTTTTGAAAAATGTATACTCTCTAGGGTGTTGTTTACTGCTTCCCTAGCCAACCTGTTTCTTCAGCATGTCTGCCTAATAGCAGGCACTGCAGATACAACTGTGCTAGAGGTGTCCCTGTGGGGACAGGTTTCAGGCATGTGTATAGGACCAAGGAAGGTTGTTTTGACAATATTTTTATTCCTCAAGTAGTGGGTAAAAGGAATTATTTGTGTGATGACCAGTAATACAGCTGCAGGCAGGAAAATGCCAAATAAATACAACAAAAGAACAGATTTGTACAAAAACCAGTAGTTGAACTGTCTCAGTTTTGTTACTGTTAGACAGCAAATCTTCATGTGGAAGGCTAAAATTTTGTTGAAATGGAAAAGCTGTGTGAATTTGAGGCGATTTCTTTGTAGTATTCCATGGGAGGGCTTTGAGGAGGGGGAATGAAGAGAGAAGTCCATGTTTTGTCAAAGCGTCTTCTTTGCTTTGGAATTCCTGTGGGATGTGTGCCGTGGCAAAGCTGAGGTCATGTTTGAAAAAAAAGTCTATAATTTGAAGCTCTTTAAATCCAAAGTCTTGATTCAAATGCATCTTCCCATTGAAGGCTTCTGTGATCTTCATATTGGCAGGTGAAAGAGAAAAGTAATACTTATTTCAATGCTTTGTTAACGTAGGATGCCCAGGGATTATTGTGCATCAGCAGTGCCTCACTGAATGGAAATGTGCACTGTTGTGTACAGTGTGGAACAAGGATAGTACTGGGGAAATTGCTGGGCTGGAAATATGTGGAAAATTTTAAATTCTGGGCTAAACTAAGAGGTCATGGTGACAGGAATAGCACAAGAGATGTTCAAGGTGTCCATGACCATGAAATAAGCAGCACAGAATCAGCATTTGAGAAAAAGAGATGGAGGAATTAATTTGTAGAGAGCAACTTCAGTGGAAATTTGCATTGGGGAAGTTCATAGCCTCATGCAAATAGGATCAATTTGTGCTGTGTGGCTCCACTGAAAATCTGTGCTTAAGGACAGTATATGGCCTCTCCTCAGTGCTCCTTGGCTGGCTATAGCCTTCATTTGTTTCCAGGAATTGATGGCTACTGCATTTTCACAGCAGGTAGAAATGAGGTTTAACTCTCAGATTCCTTTGTGGCTGGGGGAGAAAAAGAAAAGAAGAAAAGGAGGAGGAAAAAGTGTATACATATTCAAGACCTTTTTTGTTGTCTGTATGTATTGTTTTATTCTATGCTTTTAAACTCTGCATTTTTAATTACAGATATCTAGTGGAGGAAATCAAGAAAAGAGAGGGATTCCAGCTTCTTTTGGAGGTAAGTGAAAATTAAACTGAACTGTTGCTGTTACAGAGACTGGGTAGTGTTTGATTTTTGTTCTTTTTAGCCAATTGCCAATTTCTATTTGAAGTATATAATTTATTAAGTTTATGTATTGGAGGTATACAGATATGATTGAAGACACATAACATGTTCTGTATTCCCTCCCATCACTCTATTATCCTACTTTCTGGTCCTGTGTTGCCTCAGGAGGTATAAATGGAGCACTTTTTTGTGAAAGTGAAGAGTCTGGCTGCAAAAAAGCAGTGCTTGCCAGACTTACAGATAAGACTGTGTGCTGGATGGAAGAATATTTTGATCTTAAAAATGGACTTCCCATCCTTAAAGTCCATGTGTTTTTTTCCATGACTGTTTCTACACCATCTTCCTAAAAACTACCCAAAAGTTGCTTTTCACTGACCTTTGCTAAACCTGTCCTCTTATTACCTGTTAGTGACCTTGCTTGGGAGAGAATGAGTAAAGGGGGCAGAGCTAAAGTGCTGTTTTTCCATGTATCATCTGCTTTTTAGTTAAGAAGACTAATATCTCAGGAATTTGCGAAGATCTGTCATTCTTAGAAAAACCTTCTGCATTGTTGGAAGTGTATGTATGTGAAAGGCACCTGGGTATGTAGCGTGGGGAGGAGGAAGAGAGCACACGTAGGAAGGGAAACAGAGGAAGTGCCACACATGGAGATTGACAAACTGTAATGATGCAGGTTTGGTTTACACTTGCTTAGGCCATGAGCATTCAAGAAGAAACATGAAATGTAAAAAATAATTTATACCATTCATACAAAATAAACTTTTCCCTTTGAAAACTGCTAATTTGAAAGTGCATACTGGGTGACTTTACATGGAATGAAGAATTTTGGGCCAGCAGCACATGATGGGGTTACTGAAGTGGCAAGCCTGTTAAAAGATCTCCATGTTCTGCTGTCGTAGAGTTTAGCAGAGAGCCCAGATCTGCTGTAGATGTGAAAGCTGTTGGTGAGAGCAGAGGCTGCTGTTTAGTTCCTGCAGGAGCAGGACATCTGGGTTAAAAGTGGGACTGGGGGCAGTGCTATAGTATGGATTATGAGAACAGTTGAGCAAGGGTTAAGAAAAGGTTTTCAGGAGTGCAGGAGGACAAGCAGTGAGAGAGACAAGCAGAGACAGACTGCCAGGAGGCAGCTGGGCCCAGTTACGTGAGCCCTTTCTGAAAGGAAGTTGGGCTTTGGACAAGAAGCTCAGGAAGATGATCCTGTGATACATGCAGCGAGGAAAGTCCTGTAAGGAGAAATGCCACTTGGGCTTGAGTCATCTTGAACTCTTCTGTGGTATAACTGCTTACCTGCTTGGGTAAGAGCTGTGACAAGATAACCAGACACAGTGAAGCATGGCAGAAGGTAGTTACATTTTTCTGGGATGAATGGTATTTACAGAGGGGGGTGATGTATTTGATGTGTGAAAAGAAACTGAGATAATCAAGAATGTAATATAGGCAATGGCAATATGGTAATATATGCCATCTGTCTACTCCTGCCATCTGATTTTAAGTAGTTTTAAAATAAACCCTGTAACAGCGAGCTAGTGCTTGTGCTCATGAGGAAGCTGCTGCCTTTTCAGGGTCTGTGTTTATGTGTGTACTCAGTGCGTGCTCTTTGGGGAAAGAAATGGGACTTTAAGAGCTGAGCTTTATTTCATTCAGTGACAGCAGGTGGCAGGTTTGCAGCTCTGTTCCTGCTGACAACGATATTCTTCTTGATGATTAAATTGTATTTAATGCATTCTTTGAAGTGAGGTGGAAAATTATATGAGCAGTTCTCAGTGCCCTTTCATGAAAGAACATGTCTCAGCTGGTGGGCTCTCCTCATTCAGGAGACTGCCTGGGACTATAAGAGCAGCCGCATTCACAGTGGGGCAAAGAGGAGGTGTGACCCAGCTACCAAGCCCCCTTTAAACTTCTTTTTTTAAAAATTACGTTTTCTTTCAACCACCGCTAATGAGGATGGTGTGTGGGAAGGGAGAGGGGTGTGTGAGTGTATAATCCATGTTATAATCTAGACTCCAGTTAAATACTGTGTTGCAAATAATGTAGGTAGAGAGATTGAGTGGTTTTATGAATAGTGTTGGGTGGGATTGGGAGGTACACCTATTCCTCATGCTATTGCTATCTGTACAGGTAAAAAAAAAAATAAATAAAAAAAAATTGTTCCAAATTAGCAGGAAATTTAGAGAGACCCTGGACTGCTCTGCTGGGAACATTTTCTCAATCGTACGTCATACGTGAAATGGAAACCTCTTGAGCACAAAATGCCTTGGTTTATAATGCATGGTGAACAGCAGTTTTTGTTGGGAGTCTTGCAGCTAAACTCTCTGCTGAGTTTAAAGGCACAATTTCTCTGGAGGGAAGCGGAGGTGTGGAGTCCTAGTGTTTGCTCAGAAGACCTGCTTAGATATCGGAAAAGATCTATCTATCCAGGATATGGCATGTACCTGCAGGGGCTCCTGAGATCCTTATAAAATGTGGAAATTTTTTTGAGAAAGTGAGAAAGCCAGCATTAACTCCAGCACTATGTAGTGCTGTGTGATATAAAAGGTGATTGGCGTTGTTCAGTAGAAAAAATATTAGATCTGCAAGTGTTAAATGGTGACAAAAATTGAGTTGTGTTGTGTAAAATGCATCATAGGAAATTTCAGTTTAAAAAAAAAAAACAACACTAAAAAGAAAGTGTGTTCTTCTCTTTAAAGTTGCTTCTATTCTGAAATCTGTAAGTTATGTGTCTGTTCTGTCATACACTTTTTTCCTAACCAAAGTTTTTAGTGAGCAAAGCAGAGTTAAATATGTATGTAGGAAGGAGAAATAAAAAAGGAACCCAAACAGGTTTCCTTTTTTTTGGCAGCAAGAAGAGAAATGGATAATAGCAAAACTATTTCTAGTTTCAAAAAAGGGAAACAAAAGGTGAGTTGCAGAAGGAGGTTTTAATGAAAAGGGTATCAATTCAAAGGCTTCCCCCCCCCCCCCCCCGAAATAAAGCAAACTCTTTGATGAGCTATAATATGTATTCCTGTCCCATTTGTTGCATCTCATAAATAATCACTTGTTCTCTTGTTTAGCCGGAGTATGCAAATGTTTGCTTTTGGTACATTCCACCAAGCTTAAGAAAAATGGAGGATGGACCTGAATTTTGGCAGAAGTTACACCAGGTGAGTGTCACATGAACAGTGTTATCTGTAGTTCAATGATTTTTCTGTGTGCCAGATAGGAATGTGAAATAGCCCTTGGCTTTGTTCAGCACTAACCTACCAATAGAATGGAGATCTAATCCTTAGGTAGCTGTTTGTAGGATTTAAGTTTATTCTCTGTTTAGACAAGGCTAATGTAAAAGACGCATGCATTTCCAGGTATTCAGCTTACTAGCAAAGCTGTTAGCTTGCTGAGAGAAGAGGAACAGTGTTGTCTGCATCTCCTGTCTAGACAGGTTATTCATTACCTGTTTCAGACACTTAATGCTGTCCTTGGAACTTGTCTTATTATCTGTGATAATCTATGATAATGCAAGTGAGGAAGTGCTTAAGAATACATTTCTGATGTTAAACAACCCGTAAATGACAACAGGAATACAATGAGAAATCAGCAGTAAAATTTTGAGGTTACTAGTGAGCAGTAAGTAGTTAAGACTTAATTAAGAAGCCAGTAGGCACTGTGGTATTATGTTGTACTGAATAAGCTATTCTGTGAGGAGTTGAATTTATTTCATTGTTTGCTCCTCTCTGTAGCAGCTTTGGTGTTCTGCATTTATTTTTTCCTAGAATTTGCTACCAGAAATTTAAACTAAAACATAAATGTGTGTGCTGTGTGCACACTTGCATATGGTATACATACTATACTATATATACATGCACACTTTCTGTAGTGTCTGCTGTCCTTTCAACAACTTTACTTTCACAGGACTTGTATTCAATTTATGCTGGATGCTGGTGTCTTTGGGGGGGGAGGTCTTCCTCAACCCTGTCTGTGTTGTTTTGGAACGTATATTTAACTTTAGCAGTACAAAGCCATGCACAGTGTGGATACAAGGGCTTTGCGTTTACTGTGCTTTCACAAAGCATGGATGGGTTATAATCCTTTCATATGGGGCTTCCCTTCCACTCACTGGAGTAGACAGCCTGTATATATCTATATGTGTATATATACATACAGAGAGAGCTGTACGACAGCTCCTCTACCCACAAAGGAGTAAGGATATGGAAAGAAGCAATGAGAAGACACAGAAGAAATAATGCTGCCACCTTTTGATTTACATATGCTGAGGAAGGAAGGGGTGAAACACGATGAATAGTTTTGAGCACATATATTACTGATTGTAAGTTACTGGTTCTTTGCTTTGCTGCTCTATGGTGCTTCCAGTTAGGGTGGGGAATATAGATGCCTGGCTTTATTTTATGTACTGATACAGATAGACTGATGCTGGCAATGCAGATTTCCTAGCCAGTGTTTTGAGAAAGAGAACTTTGAGAGAAAGGAGCTCATGTGCCGTTTCTCCCAAGAGCTGAGCACTGCTGCAGATCTCAACCACTCTTTTCATGAGCAAGGTGACGTTCTCTTGATTCTTACGCCTTCTCTGGTGAAGCACCAAGATACCCAAAATCCTGAACCATAACCTATTTATTTCCTTCCCACAAAAGCCTGAAAAATATTTACCACAAAGCAGACCAAAATTCCCTAGCAAAGCAAGGCACTGAATAGCACAAATTTCTCTCCCAGAGGAAACAATAAATGATGATTGTTAGTTATGTTGCTTTAGGTGCTGCTGGGAAGTCCGTGGACGCTACAGAAATGAACCTGTTGCACAGCTAAAATGTGCTATTTCATCTCCCTGTTTCTCTACAGGGACAGGTCTAGGGTTACTTTGATTTTTGAATGCTGAGGGCCAGTTTGGGGCACAGCATGTATCAGTGAGCAGATGAGATGACAGCAGTGGGTCAGAAAAAATAAGACGGACTTGACTTTTCCAGCTGATGTCTATTTGTTATAACATTGCTGATGCAAACAGCATAGTCATTATATTACATTAATCAGTATAAATATATGGCTGGGCAAGAAGGAATGTGTCCTCATCAGCAAAGGTGTAAGTGATAAGAAGGTGAAGACTGAAGAGGTTGTTGCATTATGCCATTGATAGACAGATAGAATGTGTAGTTTCTTCCCTGCAAGTGCTTCCTGAATATTCCGTCACGTCACTAAAATGAGCATTAAAATGCTTTAATTCACAATTTATCTTTTCAAACAACATTTTAACATTGCAGTTACTCTTGTTTATCCAGAAATCAATCTTCCTTTTTGTTGATCTGCATATTTGACAATAATTAAGGAAATGTATGTCTTAATCCTTTGAGCAAGTAATTGATTTTATTCAACTGCTTGTTCAGCAATATTGTTCAGAATAACATACTGTCTTCTAAGGTTAGTTATGTGAGTTAGTGCTGGTGAAAGTTGATAAGCAAACAGCTCTGATCTCAAGTCTTCAGCTTCATGAAGAATTTGTGTAGTACTATGCAAAATAACCCTGAAGGTTTTCTGCTTTTCTGCTGTATTGGCTGTTCTCCAGCTTCCACAGCCCACTTAATGTGGAAAAGTGTCAGGGCTGACTGGTGTATCACAGTGTGATACCTGATTGTGATGTCAGTCTTCTAGCTGTCCTACATAAACTGTGTCTCTCAGAAGCCTTTTTTTTTTTTTTTTTTTTAGTATATGTGGTAGGCTCTTTGTTTGTTTTTAAGATCTAGGGCCTTGGGCTTTAGGTTTAAAATTTGCCTCCTTCAGAGTCTCCAATGTGCAAACCAGAGAGGTGAGAGGAAAGAGTGGCCTGAAGGATTTGGGACAGCTACCATCTAGTTACTTGATTCACCACCTGAACACTTAGGGAAAGAGAGACAACATGGTGGTGGAGAAGTAAAGAACAGCATAAATTATACTTCACTCCATTACCCAGTGAAACTGGGAATTCTGTGCGTATCCAGAGTCTTACACCACTTTCATCTTTAGGGATTACAGAAGGAATTGACTCTGTAGTTAAACTGATTCTATGGATGGTACAGCAAGGCTTTGGTTGCAGTTGGGTGGTCCAAGGCAGTCCATGCCCTGAACGTTTTGCAGTATGCTGAGGGCCCAGCAGATTACATAACCCATAAAGAAACCTGTGATGTAAGGTGTTTTTCAGTGACATTTTTCACAAGTAAGTGAAGAGGGATTTCTTGTTGTAGAAACCGTACAAATGGGCATTCTGTGGTAATTGGGGAGCTGCCGTTATAACCAACTAAAGATATTTGTAAGGGGTGTAATTTTGTCATGGCAAACTGGGGGCAGTTGTCTCTGACCTGGAACTGACATAATTGATGGGATGATGGAACAATTGCTTTGCTAGTACTGTATGTGCCCTCTTGTGGTAATTTTGGTCCTCTTCCTCTTTTGACACTGTAAGATTTACTTCGTTTACTGCTGAGAATGGTCAGTATGTCACAGGGTCACAGTGAGAAAAGTAGCTGGAAATCACAAGCCAGAAATGGAAGTGAGGGGAAAAGTAAAAAATTTAAGCCCAGACCACTCCAATTTTTGTATTTTTTTCTATATCTACAACTACCTGTGCATGCTCTTACTTGTAACAATTTTCTCTTTAGAAAAATCAGCTTTCTCAGTTTATGCTGAAGTGTCTCCTGATGATGCAAAATTAGTTGATAGTAATACTGTCTCTGGAAACCCTCCTGGCAGCACAGAGGATGCTAGGGCAAAGGAAGGGTTTGGAGGGATGCATTTGGAGCTATTGCCATCCTGTTGCTAACACAGCCAGCCAGCTATGCATTGTGCTTTCTGGATCAGCATGTAGTCTGCTCAAACTCAGTGTGGTCTAGAAGACTAAGAAGTGAGACACAGAAGTTAACAGTTTTTAACAGAGTCCTCCTCCTATGGGAGCCTGATTTTGCCAAAGGATCCTGGAGTATAACTGTAGGTAGACTACTGCATATTTAATACTGCTCAGTAAAGAAGGCTAGCGGCGTGTTGCTAAGTACCACTTTAGACCTCGAAATTTGTGTTGGATATGTGTCAGTAGGTTCCTGGTAGGTCTTTTCTGCCTTACTAAACTTTGCCTGGTCTGTAGTTCTAAATAACGAATGCTGGAGTATCAGATTTCCAGTGGTTCAGTAAAGCTTTTATATGCAGGTGTTAGTTACAATTACTCAAAAGTCTACCGTCTCACACTCTTAACTGTGTGGTGGATTTGGTTTTTTTTTGTTTAGTTTACTTCCTGCTCTTTTGTGGACTTTTGGCTAAATAATGCAACATACATTGGCTGTATTAGAAGGCTCAGAATACAATTTCATACTAAAGCTTATATAGCTTGGAATGACATTTTTGCCCCTCCCCTCTCCCCCTTAGTAATAGGTAACCATATTTTTGCCTTTCCCACCCCACTTAAGAGAAGAATATAGCTGTCTGCTATCTGAAGACATATTTGTAAAATAGCCTGTCATGCTGACTGGTGTTGTGATACATTTATATAATGAGAGGTTTCATATCAAAGCAGAATTGTAAGGAGGTTTAAGTGGTGTTGCCTTGGCAACCTCTGAGTCTTATGGTCTTTGTGGTATAAATCAAATGCTAATTAAGGACCCGATTCAGTATTCTTTATGTATTCAAAATACCTATTGACGACAGTTCAAGGTTTGAATAGGAAGGGAAAACAAGACCTCCAGTTGGTTATATTAATATAACTCTCTGTATATTTTGGAAGAACAAGAGAAAAATGGCATAGACTATAACTGCAACATTAAATGCAGTAAGCCCAGGTTTATGCAGAAGAAAGGTCCCCAACATGTCACTGCAAGTCTATTTCCATTTGGGATTTGTGTGTAAAATGTTATTTGAATGCCTGGCATCCCTGTGTACTATATTTTGAGTTTTTCTTACACTTGAACAAAACCCCAATATTTTAATGTGGGTGTTTGAAAAGTAATGATAGAGACCCGTTTCTATGAATGTTGCTTACATGAATAATGTTTACAGTAACAAGTATCCTACTGACTCTAGCATCTAGCTCTGTTTGACACATGTTTCTGTGGAGGGCCACGGAAAATCAATGGTAAAATTTGCACAGAAGCATATGGGAGTGTGGCTAAATCATTGGCTTCTATGACAAGGTGACCTGCATAATGGATGAGGGAAAGGCTGTGGATGTTATCTATTTAGACTTCAGTAAAGCCATTGACACCATCTCCCACAGCATTCTCCCGGAAAAACTGGCTGCTCATGGTGGGGATGGGTGTACTCTACGCTGGGTAAAAACTGTCTGGTTGGCTGAGCCCGCAGAATGGTGGTGAGTGGAGTTACATCCAGCTGGCAGCCTGACACACGTGGTGTTCCCCAGGGCTCGGCACTGGGGCCAGACCTGTTCACTATCTTTATCGATGATCTGGACGAGTGGATCGAGTGCACCCTCAGTAAGTTTGCAGACAAGACCAAGTTGGGCAGGAGTGTTGATCTGCTGGAGGGCAGGAGGCTCTGCAGAGGGGTCTGGACAGGCTGGACCGATGGGCCAAGGCCAGTTGTATGAG
>JAVJGJ010000047.1:101445765-101457310 GCA_035590215.1 Microhierax caerulescens
GCCAGCAGTGTGCCCAGGTGGCCAAGAAGGCCAGCAGCACCCTGGCTTGTATCAGAAATAGTGTGGCCAGCAGGACCCCCTGGACTTGACCTGGAAAGACCTTCTGGGGGGAATGGATTGTCATTTTCAGCAGATCAGATTGGGATCTGCAAAGGGGTTGTCTGAAGAAATTTTATCAGGGAAATCCTCAGGGTCAACAGAAGCTCTAGATTCGTCCTGTATAACTTGGGGCAGTTAAGAGGGAAGCTACTTGAGGAGTTGGCACAGTTTCCCTGCATCTTAAACATGGAGAAGGGGAATTCCCAGGTCGTGACTTAGGCAACCTACAGTCAGAAGCACTCTTGGGAGAGATTGTCAGTCTTCATGATTCAGGAGAGGATCCTAGCTTGGCTGCTTTAGTTCAGAAACACAAGAAAGAAGAACACAACAATAAATCCTCAGCATGCTGTGTGCTGTTTTAGGCTTCTCTTCCAGGCTCCTGGAGAGTAGAGCTACAAAATCTCATCCTAATTCAGTGGGCCCAGCTAAATTCTCAGTATTGTGTTCAAGAGGGCCAGAAATACAGCATTCTGGGAGAGGTGGGAGCAGGAGGCCCAGGGGAGGCAGGTCTGCAGGTGAGGACCTTAGGGGAGAGAGGCACAATAAGCCCTGAAACCACAAAGTGTGTAATATGATAATAACCAGGACTTACATTGTAATGTGACTGTTCCTCAGCAGAGGATGGTGCTCAGAAATTTAATAATAAAATAAGTAGTCACTTGTTAAAGTAACATCTCCTCTTATTTTGCAACTAATAGTCTATAATACACAGCAGCAGATGAATGTAGTTTAGGTGCATATAAACAACTGTTATTGTTAAGAAGACAGATCTGAGCTCTGATAAATGAGAAGAAACAGTACAGTGCAGTATAATAGCAGAGAAAAATTATAGCAGTGTTTCAGTGCCTTGTTAATGAGGGATTTGCACACTTCCCTTTTTAATATCTTCTTTTCTGCAGTTTTGTATAACTCATCAGTACAAGAGTGGCTGTAGCTGTTAATTAAAAAAGATATTTAGCATGACTTTGTCTTGAATGTCTCCTCCGTAGATTTGAGTTATAAGAACACAAAAAAAGGATGCCTTTTAAAAAGAATTGTTAATTCAAAATAGAATACTTTGGTTTCCTGACCGTAAATCTGCACATAACTGGAATTAATGTCTTTGTTCTCTGTTATATTTATCTTTGCATGTGTACTGTAGTAGTAATGCTAGACTAAGGGGCCAAATGCACTGTTAAAAGTCTCATCAGGAGGAGCTGGGATCAATACATTTTACCTTGATGGTGTCCATCTCACCTTAGCTTTAGACCCAGGTGCTTGCCACACTTGAGTATGTATTTTACATTGGTGGGGTTGTACACTTGCTTAACTTTCAGCCACATGTAACGGTTTGTGAGACTGACCTGATTTCATGCTTGCTCTTTCATGGCATGACTGGCATATCAGATGTGTGTATAGGAATAGAAAGGAGGTATATTTGTATGACTGTATTGTAACCTACAGTACATGTAATAAGACAAGGTGAAGATGTGAACTACTTCCAGCCTACACTTTCTGTAATGGTCCTAAGTGATATATTAGTAATTCATGATACGGCAATTGTAGAGATTTCTGTTCTAGCTCTCTGCTTTGCCCTTCTTCCAGACTGGCTTTTCAGGAATGGGTAGTACCAGTTGGGCTCCAATTAAAAGCAGTTGTATTCATGCAGAAATCTTTATTTTTTTAGATTGGTGGTACTGTTTCAACTGAGGCAAGAATCAACAGCACTAATAAACTTCCACTTAATTTTGGTCCATCTAAGTTCTGTCCTTCAGATAGTTGACTATTTCTATTCTACCCTTCAGTCCCTCCCTTGCCAGGCTTGTAATATCAGGTGGTACCTTGAACTGACAATATTTACATCCCATCCAGCAATAACAACACGTCTGGCAGCAAAACATCTCTATTTTAAGAGCACTATTAGGCAGCTGCTGAAACTACCTTTCGATTCTCAGAACAAAGAGAAGAAACCCAAATAGCTTTGCTGCTGTATGGTTTATTAGCTGAGAGTGCAGAGCAACTTTTGTTAAAGACTTAATGTTGAGCTGTACATGTTCAAGGCCTGCTGGGCACTGAGGTGTGTTGATCCCCAGTGGTCAGCCTACAGAAACCATCAAAGCTGTGGGGAGGGAGTCTGCTGCATCTCCATGTGTTGCATTTAGGCTGAACAAGGATTTCATCTTTCCCAAGCCACCTGCAGAGCAAGATTGCTCACATCTCCGGAGGTGAAGTAGGTTTCACACTAGTTGTTTCTTGCTTGAAATCCCTTTAAGGATGATGGAGGGTCCAATAATTTCTCTGTGTGGTAATGCACACGATGGCATGAAATGAAGCTGGGGGGGGTAGACAAAGTGAAGAAGAATATTGTGATGAAATAAAATCATGGCAGAGTGACAGATTCAAAGTAAAGGATAAGCCTTCGAGGGAGATCAATGCAAGATGTATTTTCATCAGAGTATGTAATGCTCTGTGAAAGTATCTTAGCTAGCTCAGGTACTAGGAGTAGTATAGCTACACGTAAGTATGGTACTTATTTCAGGTTAACTAATTAGTCCTTGTGAGATAGTTTTGCATGAGATACCCATGCAAATCACCTATGATAATGGGTGTGTTTTGTGTGGATGTACTCCCTTCTTACAGGGGAAACAGGTTCCACTTGTCCAATGTCTTAAAAATTGTGTTTACTGCCTTGCTAAAACTTGAGGGTCATTGCAGCTTTCAGTTCGGATATAGAAAAAAACCAAGCTGATTTCAAACCTTTGCATGGTTATAAGTTTCACACACAATAGATCTTTCTGTTTACATATAGGAAGCATCTAAAAAGCCTTATTTTTGAACTGAAAGATCAACAAAGGCTGTGGGGATTCAGTGGGACTGCATTCACCACTTTATTGCCACAGATAAAGGGTGCTTAAGCACTGCATAAGTGCTTCTTGCTATTTCTGTGTGAACAAAGTACAATTTAATTTGTATGGCTTTCAAATAGATACAGCATGTTATCCAGAGCAGTGGACATTTTGCATCCGTTGTTATGAGTCTTACAGATTGTAGAAGGACCAAGAAGGTAAAACTAAACCCCATTATTTTCCAGAAAAGTGAATTTTTGTGGGGATTAAGTGGAAGTGGCATGGTTTATATAAATTAAATAGGGATTTGGTGACATACCTCACCAGAAAATAGTTTATCTGTGTTTGTGAAGAATTGAAGAAGTAATATTCCTAATTTGGAGATAATGATCATTTTGATTAAAGGGTTATACTAAGGTAAAACTAGGTTATTTACTAGGGTAAAAAACATTGGAATGGTATATTCTACTATGAATGACCAAGGTAGAAAGAACAATAGGCAAACCCAGCTAATCTGGAAACTGAGTCAACTCTATGACATTTTTAAACAGCAAGTGTTGATTTATTTTCAGAGTATAGGAAGACAAAGGGAATTTACATTGAATCTGTCCCACTAGTGAACCCTTGTTACATATTTGAAAGGCAGGTAAAGTAATGATGAATTATCAACATTGTACAGATGAAGAAAATAAGGATAAAAAGGCATGAATATAAGAGTTTATCATCTATTTTTGCACTAAGAGCACTTCAGCATGTCATCCTTATTTGTAGCTCTCGTCATTTCCCAGTAATGTAATAAAAATAAACATGTCTGTCTTGGTCATGTTGCCACACAGAACAGTACTGCATTTTTGTTCATTACTGCTATAGAAATGAAAAATTTCATGTTTCATAATGCAACGCTGTGAGACTTTTTGGAGTTGTTCATAGGTGCTTTTTGAATGTAAATGTGTGTATCGTGAATAAGAGTGCTTATATGTACACATGTATATGATTGTGTATTTACATATTGGAATAATATAGAAGAATATTGTTGAAAAGGGAGAGGGTGGAGTAAGGCATACTGTTACTGAAATAACTAGGTTCTTAGAAAAAGTCGTTAACAGAATCACAGAACAGTTGAGGTTGGAAGGGGCCTGTGGAGGTTATCTTCTCCAAGCCTGCTCCTCAGGCAGGGACAGCTGGAGCTGGTTGCCCAGGCAGGACCATGTCCAGGTGGTTTTAAAGTATCTCAAGGATGGAGACTCCATAACCTCCCTGGGGAACTTGTGTCAGTGTACCGTCGCTCTCACAGTGAAAAGGGGTTTCCTGATGTTCACAGGGAACATCCAGTATTTCTGTATCAGTATTATATGCCCATGTCACTGAGCACCACTGGAAAGATCCTGGCTCCATCCTCTTTGCACCCTCCCTTCAGGTGTTTATGTACATTGATAAGATCCTCCCCAAACCTTCCCGAGGCTGAACAGTCCCAGCTCTCTCAGCCTTTCCTCACAGGGGAGATGCTTCGGTCCCTTAATAGTTTTAGTGGCCCTTCACTGGACTCTCTCCAGTATGTCCGTGTTTCTCTTGTACTGGGGAGCCCAGGACTGGACACAGTACTTCAGGTTGTAGCCTCACCGTTGCTGAGCAGAGGGGAAGGATCACCTCCCTCAACCTGCTGGCAGCGCTTTGCCTGGTGCAGCCCAGGCTACACCTGCTGCCTTTGTGGCAAGGACACATTGCTAGTTCATGTTCAACTTGGCGTCCACCAGCCCCCCATGCCCTTTCTGCCAAGCTGCTTCCCAGCTGGGTGACACCCAGCGTTTAATGGTGCATGGGGTTGTTCCTCCCCACGTGCAGGATTTCTCATTTCCCTTTAAACTTCACGAGGTACTTGTCAGCCCATTTCTGTGGCCTCTGTAGTTTGCATGTTCCAGTTCCTCTTAAACCTGGTGAATATTTTTGCTGTCTTAATAGTCTTTGGCTATTTCTAGGGGGGGAAAAAAACCCACAAAACAAACCCCCACACAACCCTATTTCTTGCAAATACACAATTTCCAAGAAATGGTAACCTCCAGATCTATGGTTTATTTTTTAACAAAAATACAGTATACATTCTTAGCCTATTTGCAGTCAAATATTTTCCGTTCTGAGCTATGGCAAATTGCTGCACTCTTGATGTATTCTGTTGGTTTCAGCTAGTGCATCCAGATTCTTGACTGCATCGTACTGGTTTGCCCAAACATGCGTTTTCCTCTGCTTAAATAGGACTAAGTACTCTTCTTTGCTTCAGTTTGGAGTTAGAACTTATTGACATATTTTAAATGGCCTTTTTGCCTGCCTGTGAAGAGAACTGCTTTTAATAAGAAAGCAGAGTTTGAAGACACTCAACACAGTTAATTTAGTTCCAGTTGACCCTATTGACTGTGTTCTTATAAAGCAGCACTGTGCTCCTGCATATCTGTGCACCCCTTCATTATGTTCTGTCAGTGCCATATGCACATTAATAACCAACGATGGAAGAAAAAAGAAGTTTGAGTTAGAGGATGAACTCCAAACTACCGCTTTTCTGAAAGTGTCATAGATCATGTTTAATAGCCTGTGGATCAAAATGAAACCTAATATACATCAGAGGGGAGCTCAATAATTGAAGCATCCTGGGAATGCCTATGTACCGGAGTCTTGAGGTCCCTAGAAGCTTCATTCTTGCTCAGTTTTTACCTGAATAAAGGCTGTCTCCTCCCTCTGTTATCTTTTCTTTTTGTAACAAATTCTAATGCACTGGCTTAAATTATTTTATCTGGCGTTTGGGGGAACAATGAACTCCCTTTTTTCCCCTTCCACCTCCTAATTTTCTATGGATTGAGGAAAACAGTCATTCAGAGGCATTAGCATTTCAGAGTGTCTTCAGTACACTCGACTCACGGCTGTCTCATCTCTGTGCTGGGTGTCTGCAGAACGGTCCCATAGGGGCCCTGAACACGTTCTCTGGGTCTGTGAAGCTGATCGGCACACCAGCTCTGAATTTACTGCTTTCATATGAGGAAGCCCTGGGGGCTCTCTGAAGGATCCTAACTGGTCCCTTGGTGATGAGAACACAATAATTTGCTACCCTGGGGCTGCAAGGTGGTATTGTGGGGGTATGGGGAGCATGTATAGTCTTGTCTCAGGAAAGCAGCAATCACAGAGTGGTTTTGTGGGCTTGGTTTTCTGTGGTTTGCACAGAGGATAAATTCTATTCTTCTGTGAAGGTGGTGGAAAGAAGGTTGACTTTTGCAGCATCCTACTGACAGAAAAAAAAATTGGAATGAAAGTGTAGGAAGCCTGGCTACATTGAGACCCTTGGACTTTTCTTGAGTTGTGATGATGGGGGCTCCTGTGCCAGGGCTGCGTGGTGTGATTGTAGCAGAACTCTGCTGGTGTGGGGCATGCTGGCTGATCCAGAGCCCCGGGGGATAGAGGTAGCCGTGCAGCTCAGTTGGTCCCATCTCATGGTGAGCAGTGGTGCTCCTTGAGGACCATCGTTGTTTCACCTTGTGCCTGTAAGCTGCTCCTAGAGCTGCCCTTCCTGCAGCTGTCCAAGCTGTGGCGTCCTGCGAGGATTTTGGTATGCAGTTCAGGGGATCAGGAGTTTTGTCTTTTCTGTTATACACTGGGAGTTTGCACGAATAGGGTTGATGACTGAGGAATGTAAAGGAGGGAATAACGGATGATTTTTAGGTGAGGACTTGCAGTGAATGTTTTAGGTTACACTAGGGATTGACGAGGTGACTGCCTGGCAGAGCTACTGGTTTGGTACATGATGGTTATATATTCCTTAACCTTAATAAGTGATATTTCAATGCTGAAGGATATGTGTAGGATAAAAGTAACATCCGCTCCTCCTGTCAGTCCTTTGCATAGGATGAATCTCATTGAGAGTGAAAGCAAAGAACGTGGCCAAACAAATACTATTTTCAGCAGTTGTTTAATTGTTAGTGTATGATTTTTCATGGTTTTGCACTCAGCAAGACTGCAATGTATAATGAAAGCCACCACTTTCTTGGTTGGCATCTTTTTAAGGGTGTGGTAACTGGACCGCTCTGAATGCTTTAAATGTTTTATAAAGGTACTTGAATATCAGAAATGGTGGGTGGGCTAAATGATAATCTCATGAATGATAAACAAGTGCTGGTGTAGTCTGTTGGTTGTGGCTTTTTAAATGAACTCTTTCTACACTACACAATAAAGTTTCCTCCGTTTACAAATATTTCTGGCGGCATCATGATCATTGTGCCCTGCTAGCTAGTACCGGCTGTGGTTTCTGAATGAACCGAGTGTTTTCTAGTATTCTATTGGTTTTGACATGTTTAGTAAATAACAGCAATGAATTGGCTGTAGTGCAATAATAGTGATTACAAGATAAATAGCACCATGGGTTTTTTGGTCATTTTATAGGGAATTGGACAGAAGGAAAATAAAATCTTTGAGTCTCACCCTTAATTAATAAACTCCTATAGCATGAGTTGCTATGTATTTGATGGGAAACAAGGTATCTATCTGTCTTATCAGCTAGAAAACAGAAGTTGCCTAACAATGTAAGCCTTTATCTCACAGAATGGTAAACTTCTGCTGTAGTCTGAAACATGGGTGATAATTTCAACACTCATTTAACCTATCTGGGAAAATATTTAGTTCTATTTGTTCTATCAGGTATAGGTAGGGAACTCCCATGTCAGGTGGAGTTGCAAAGGATGCGGCCACTTGGGCATATGTAGCATTTCTAGAAAAGAATGACAAACATACCTGGGTTACAACTATTTGATCAGAGAATTGTTTAGTGTTTGTTTCAGGGTACGAATGGAACATTTATGGCTTTGCAAACCTGCTTATGTTGGACAGCTTACACAGATTTTGTGGAGGAGTGGTAGTGCATGGAAGTGTCCTTACTTTGTTCCTGGTAATCCGAAAGGTGTGTTTCTTGGGCACCAGAAAAGGAGTCCAAGAGGAAAGCATTTCCTCTTTGTCAAGGAAGAACAGTGAAGCTGTTACACTTTTCCTGCCATTCCCACCCTTTCCTGCTGCTTCCTGTAGCAGCAGCTGTTCACAGGTACAGCGTTTGTGCTCTTACTCTCTGAACAGACAGGTGTGCTGGGAGAAATGCATCTGGACAGGGGATGCAGTTCCTCTCCCCTTTTCCTCTCGTGGGCAGAGCAGATGAGCCAGTGCAGTCAGGCTGGAGGTGTTTGGGAAGGCATCAGCTGGCATTACTTTTTTTGCCTTGGAAGTACACTTAACTGAGTTGAGCCTACCAGACAGGAATGTCCAGCTATTGTTCAACAAACTTCAGGTTGGTGCATGTGACTTACGAAAACAAAAGAACAAACTAATGTACGCGTTTGCAGCTGATTTGCATCTAGCCATAAAACTCAAGCCTCTAATCAAAAAGAGCTTAATGACAGGAGGAATTACCTGCCACCTCTGTATTTTGGGGGCTTTTCTCTGGGTAGCCCAGTGACTTTTGTATAAGCACATCTTCTAGAAAGGCATCTGTTCTTGACTGGAAAATACCAAGGAATGGTAAAACTGCCATCTTCATTGGCATCTTCTTTCAATGGCTAATTAGCTTTACTGTATGAAAGGAGATTGACGGAGAAGGGAGGAAAACAGGTGGTGAAAAAATACCTTTCCACACAAAAATAGCCTCTATTTTTCCCTTTTTGCATGCTCATAAGCTATCATTAAGTCACCTCTTATTCTTTTATTTTTAAGTGAAGTAGATTCACATCTTTAAGTCTTCATTAGCCGTTGAATCATTTCTGTGGCTGTCATCAGCATCCTGCCAGTTTTTCATTATAATTTGGGGCAAAATATAAAAAAAAAAGTGGACAGCTGACCTATGTATTTTTTGCCAGCACCTGAGTTTCCACTACTGTATGTGGAGATAAAGTTGTCTCCTTAATGCCTGTGTACTTGTTTATAAAATTGTGGATCTTACTAACTTTTTTTCTTCTACTGTATTTCTCTGGGAGCTCAAGCTGATGAGACTTTGTAAAATACATATATATTGTGATAATGAATGCTGAAATGAAAACTTGTGTATATAAATGGCTATTTCAAGAACAAAATAAATTATCAAGGCAACTTGTTTTGTTTTTTTTCCTATTGGCCCAAGGAAAACTGACTGACATCCCAGTATAACCAGTGGTCCTAGGATCTGGGGATCTGTGTTTAAGAGCAGCCCTGACGGTTTTAAAGCATCCACATAAATGACCTAATTACAAAACTTGGTAGTCTGTCTCTTGACAGACATTTTAAAGCTGATTTTGTTTCTGATGTAGAGTGAAAACAATTGCAGGGAAGTAGTTTTCTTGCCAGGAAGGACTCTTGGCTTCTGATATGTGACTTGGAAGCTCATATGAGTTTTGTTTTATTGTTGACTGCTACAGTCTTTTCAGAGTCATTGTTTTTGGGATGCTCATCCATTCTGAGCTGCCTGTGTTTGTTTCCCTATATGCACAACTTACCTTTTGGCTGTATTGAGAAGAATTTGCTAGAGTAGGTTTGAGCACTCCAGATGTGTGCAGTGGCTTGTCTTCCTCAGCTTTCTGAGTCTCTCACTTGCAAATGGTATTGGCTATTGTTTATTTACTTCCAGAAAACCAACAATGAGAATTAGCATCAAGGATAATCCTGATCTTCATGGATCCTCACTAGCAGCAGCATTTGATTGACGCCCTATTTATTTACTACATGTGGAGAAATGCTAGTTATTCAAATCTTGCTTAGTTTTACTGTATTGCTACTGTGTGATTCTAATTTTTTTGTGCTGTTCCTGTATGAATTGTTCCTATTTTTCATCTAAATGGCTTGTGTAAGGCTTTCTTATTAATGCTGTAAGTGCAAATAAATCATCAAGAAAACTTGTATCAGCAAAATAATGAAGGCGGGCTAACCCAAAAAAATGGTGTTTGGCAAAGGTAACTGAACACAAAAGACTAAATTTTTAATCCCTTTTGATCAATTTTAAAATTACTATATATACACTTATATTCTTGCCCTTGAATTCATTATAAATTAAATCTGGTATGAGTATTTCTTTTTTTTGTGACTTCATATTGGCTTAAGTATCCTTATTTCACTAGGTCTGTCTCCTTACAACTTCTAATACTGGTGCTTGCTTTCTGACATTTCCATGGTATCCCAAAAATTATCCAAAGATTCAGTGAGTCTTTTAATTTTGGGTACAAGCCATCCAGGCTTGTAGATCTAAAAGTTTGCCCTCAGTAGATCTTTAACATCTTGGTAGCTGCTGATGGCTTGGAAAGTTCATCAGATTTGTGGTAGGAGTTGTTCCCTGCAGAAACTGAAAACTTTTTGAACACTTCTACCTTGCCTGCATTTTTAATTATTAACCATAGGCAGGGCTTCATTTGTTGGTAATGTACATACTGAAGTGATTCTTTTTTCCTTAGTCCTGTCAACCAAGGATTTCTTTTCCTTCTGATAAATTTTCTCCATGTCACATTTGTATTGATTACTATCTGATACGCTTTCCCCTTTCAACTTGTTAAATATTACTTTGCTACCTTCGCTTTGCCAGTAAACCAGGATGGACTTTTAGATAAAGCTGTCTTCTTTCTTGATTGAAGGATTGCAGCTTTTGGCCATCTAATCTCTTCTTAAAGACCTTTAAGCTCTCATCTGTCTTCCCCACCTGATGGTTTTTTTTGGAAATGAAGTCTTTTGAAACACCCTTTGTGATTAGGACCATCCTTTTGCTTCGGCTGCAGTGAGTGTGGTCAGTTTGTGATCATCTCACAGAGGGAAGCGCTGATTTATAGACCAGGGATTAATTTCTCTGTGTCACGGTATGGTTGGAAATGAAGGTGTGTGATGCTGGGTCCATGCCACCCCTGCTGGTGACTTGGGACAGGATGTATTGCTGTGCAAAACTGATTGTTGTATGAGATCGGGACTATCTGGATGTGCCAGGTCAGCGCGTGAGATAACGGGACGTGGTGACTGGGGAAGGGAGGGAACACAGCTGGTGCTGGGTATCCATGTGTGGATGCTGCTTGAGTGATGCCTCAGTTCAGTTACCGTAACGCAGCGTTCTGCGGAGAGCCTGGACACGGCAGCTGTGCTTGTGACTCGGATTAATTTTCGCCATCCGCAGTGGCTGCGAGGTGGTTGTGCCGACCTGGAGGGCTCACGGCTCGGCTGCCAAAGCGCTCTGCTGGAAGTGGTTAGCGTGCTGAGGGACCTGCCCTGCGTGCCACCTCTGGATGCCACGTATGGGAATTCGGCAGTGCCGGTAGCAGCGTGGGGGCTCAGAGCTTGGCTCCAGCTGGATGGAGTCCTGCGCGCGCGGTTGGGGGTTACCCTGGAGCGCAGCTTTTCCACGAGAGGGGTCGCAGCTTCCGCTCGTAGTAAGGGCGGGTGACCACCGGGGGGCACCAGAACAACAGCGATGCCGTGGAACTGCTAAGGAGCGCTCGCCCCGTTAGTGCCCGTTGGTGCAGCCGAGGAAGAGACCTGCGTGTGAGGAGGGGAGGAAATTCCTTCCCGTGCTTAAATCAACATCATTTCCTCACTAATAGTGCCAGCTCTGTTTTGGAGGCATGAGCTGTTAAAGAATAAACTGTAGCAAGCATGAC
>JAVJGJ010000047.1:101463852-101496384 GCA_035590215.1 Microhierax caerulescens
AACCAATGAAATGTACAATAATATAGTTATGATAGACAAAAAGAAGTATTTCTATCCCTAGATATTTAATTTTATCAGAAATTAGATGATTTAATTATCAAAGCACAGTAATTATGACCCATGCAGTACTAATGACTATTGGCAACAAGGCTCACAAGGACACACAATCTAATTAGCTTTAATGGAATGGATTTAATAATACATTGGATTAACATCTGTTAGAACCAAGTATCAAGATCTATTGTTCTCTGCATAAATATTGACCTCTTGCTCTCAGGTCAATAAATCTTAAGCTTGCCTCCACTTAAATGAGTATCTACTTATTACATTAGCACTCTTCTGTTTCCTATTACCAACTTCAGTGGGAGGAGAGGGTAGCTGCACTTCCCTCATGCTGCATCGAATGCTTCTTCAAGAAACTGTAAGAAAACACTGAATTTGCAAATGGAGGAAAAAAGGGTTGGGCCTTGAAATCCTTGTCCTTTCCTTATCTAAAACTGCCCTTCCTTATGTTGTTTGATAAGAAATTTCAGAAATGTTCAGAAAAAAATCAGTTGCTAGTAATGCCACAGAAGTGTGTGGCTTGCATCATCTACTCAATTAAGCAGTCTTTATATTTTGTGTAATGCTGTGAGTGGTGTCAGAAATATTTGTGGGGCTGAGTGGGAGGAAGTCCTTCTCCTTCATATGTACTAAGATACGATTTTTTTCTAGGACTTCAGATTTCATGTTGTGCTTCAGATATTTAAGCACAAATTGCTTTCTAACTGTAGGCATCTCAAGGGGATTGAGATGGAATATATTTCTTTTTCATGCTTACAAGGGATGAATTTCTTGTTACCTTCCAAAGAGGTCAGTATGGTCAGAAATACCTAAAAGTCTTACAAAATTTCTTATAACTGAGCAGCATTCCTCTAAAAGCAGTAGAAAATACTTGAGACTGATATTCGTTCAGTAGATATTTAGACCTTCCTTTCAAATTTAATAGAGTTATAAGGAAGCATGTGTTCGTCTAACTCTACTGCAGGTGAATTCAGCTATAAAACTCCCTGTGACTGTAGTGGCAGCCTTCTGCAGGTGAATGTTCATTAACATAGAGATTTTTTTCTAGAGCCACTGATCAATGGGAGACTTTATACATTTTGTAGGAAGATTATTTGTATTTATGAAATTCTGCAGAACCTTTTCAATAAATGAAGTGAAATCTAGCAGGCTTTAGTGGATGAGTTTTATATAGTAGATTGCAACTGCTTTCAAAGATCAAAAGATTGTTCTTGCTTTCTCTCTCTTGTAAAAATGCCTGTGCTGGTGCAGCAGCCTGACAAAAATGTGCAAGTTTTTCACCTTGCTTTTCTTTTTCTTCTAATTGTACCATTTTTACCTTTTTGGTGTGATTTATAGGTAATTCTGGCGTTAAGGGAAATTGTGGCATTACTCATGGTCCAAACTGAATACCTGGTCAGACTGGCCAAAGAATAAGGTTCTCAAAGCAACTTGGTGTACAGGATTAGAAGATTAATCTGTGTCTCTGAATGCTGAGCCGTATCTGGGGGTGGGGGTGGGGGTGGGGGGTGTAGGGTAGGCCTGAGGTTAGCAATTTTTTTGTTCCCTGTATTCCTTTGAGGTTACAAATCTCTGCAAAACAGATGCTAGATTTTGAGCTCAGTGTGCCTTTCCCCCTCCAGCTGCCCTTAAATTATCTGGGGATTGGCTGCAGTCTAGTTCTATTCAGCTAAGACTTTTATTAATCATAATTGCCTATATTTTGGTTTTGTAGTTTGGAAATACTTGTAGGTGCAAAAGATTATTTCCCCTTCACTTTCCACTCTTTCAGACTGCAAGAAAATTTATGAATTTTGAAACCTTGGAGATCTTGCTTTGTTCTTTCAGTTCGCTGCTTGTCCATGCATTTAAGCACAGAGGTTTGTAACGTATGTTGCATTTAAATTGTGGATAAAAACCCCAAAGGAAAACATGCTCGCTGGGGGTGAGGAGAGGAGGAGGGTTGAGCTGGAATGAACATTGTCTTGGGACAAGATATACATGGGAAAAGTGTTGCTGACTTTGTTAAGGCTCCATGTAGCAGGGTTTGTTAGCCTTTGTTTCATGGCCAGATCAGGCTTTTTTTTTTTTCGTGCTTTGCAAAATTGGATGATCAGATCAGACAGCACCCTTGCTTTTGTGGTGGCAGCCTGGGTCATGGTAGACACCATCCCCTCATCACCCCCAAGAGACTGTAAGCAGCCTCTGAGAAGGTTGTTAGGATGTTTTTAAGGAGACAATAAAGACACAAAACATGTCTAGTTTTGTTGAAATACTATTTTTTTTTAGATGTGGTTAAATAATATGAACAAAGATGTATTACTGTTCTTTAATCCTTGCTGTAATGCAAATACAGAAGGTGCTGCTACCTTATGCCAGAAGCTGACCTGTGCAAGTAGCAAATAAGATCTTAATTTATGATCTTATATATATATGAACTAACATATTTTATGGTAAGAATCATTCCAGGTTTCTGAAGCAACATTCCTTTTTCTACACCAGAAATGTGTTGAGTTTTTGAACTTGTATCACCGTAAATGTAATCTTCCTATTATAAAGTGCTCCTCCCCGCTCCAGACGCTCATGTTGTACTGTGATTTCTTTTTCCCCCAGTGGAGTACAACAGAAGGTCATCCCTGTGCATACAAACTAAAAAGGGTATTTTTTTTGTTAGTTAGTCTTGCTTTCAAGATGACAAGCTATCCTTTCATCCTGGATGGAGAAGGAGAGCTTGTCTTCAGCAGGGTTGAAGGACTGGAAAATCTGGTCACTAAAGTGGGAACTAAGCAAAATGTTGAAGAACCTCATCTATGCTGTGAAGGCTTTTTAAATAATTGTTTTTATAAAACCAGTAGTGCTTAACTCTTGTTTGAACAGATCAGAGCACTGGATTCATAGCGTGGTGTGCTAGCCTTAGGAGTTTTCTTAATGCCTACGCGTTCCACGTGGCTTGTTAATAAGGCCTTGGTAAAGCAGCGCAGAAATGACAGAAAAATAGTAAGAAATACACATAAATTGTCTTGAAAAGCCACATGTGCTTTTCAGACAGAAGACATGGCACTGTCCACTTGGCAGACCGTGCTGTTCACCAGTGTACATTTTAGCTGTAAGTAAAACACATGCACAAACATCTTTAAGTGCTGATTCTGTTCTGGGCACTGTTTCTCGTTCCTCCTTTTCAGAGGCAAATACCGTTAATGTAAAAGCCATTGTCTGAAGGCTGGGTTTTGTTGCATAAACGACTGGCTAAAGAAGTCATTTAAGGCAATCAAAATCCGAAGCCAGCCTGCCATCTCCTATTAGTCAGGTCATTTTCAGTGATTTGTGGGGTTCATTAATGTATCTTCTGGTGAAAAGCAGCAGGTAGGAAGGTGATGTGCAAAATACGGTAGCGTAGCTGTACTGCACAGCCCTGAGTTGAAGTTGCACAGGGAACGTTGCTATCGGGACAAAAATACAGCAGCAGCTGTTCTCCTTTGATATGTTAGTTGCTCCGAAGAATGTGGAAGTGGTTACTGCTATTTTGACAAATGTGCTTATTTCTCCTTTTGTTGCCTGGTGTGGCACAAGGGGAACACTGGCGCAATAGGTAGGGCAATAATTTATTAGTGGTTTAGGGATGTGGGCCCAGAACAAATTCTAGACAAAAGAAAAACATGTTTGGGTTTTACAGAGTGCCTTGGCTACAGGAACAAAGTTGTGATTGGGTGTGCAAATATTTGGTATTTCGATTGTCCCGGTTGGGGTGACAGCTGACAAATGGTTCGAGTTTGTTTTTAATTATCACCAAAAGGGGAAAAGCCTGTTGCATTAAAGCCAGCAACTGATGTTGCAGCAAAAGGCAAGGAAAGATATTTAACGGTGGAGTATATACTTTCTCAGTGTTTGTAATACGTTGAAAGCACTATTACTTCCAAATATTTATGGTATTTAGCTAGTTTTGTGATTACAGCCAACAAAGAAATGTGTTTTGTTCACTTGTATTGCAGCCAATGATTGATATTAAAATGCCAGCTACTGTGCTTACTTAATACTGACTGGTATCATTGATATCAAAGTTATCTTCTGCAGTCGCACTGGGAAATGCAGCAGGTATGTTGTGACTGATGTTTGTGAGACCTATTTGATACAGGAATTATTTAATATATGTCTTACCAGCGTGCACCCATGAGGTATCAGGGCTGATTACAATAGATGTATGAACACATAGAGACTTTGCTGCCCTGAAGGGTTATATGCATCCGGTGAGGGGAAAAAGAAACATGTTACCCAAAAGAGATGGAGTGATTTGTCCAAACAGCCTCTGGCAGGGGTAGAAACCAGTCCTGTTTGTTGATTCTGTATCCAGTACTTCAGTCGCTGTGCTATAATTGAAGCAAGCTAAGAAACAATATTGTGAAGACCAACTGAAATGAATAGCCCATATGTAAAATTGTAAGATTGCATCCAAATAATTCATGAATTGGGGGGTGGGTGGGTGGTGTCGTTTACTTTTTTGGTGGCAATTGCTGTTACAGTAGTTGCTTTCTTATGAATATACGTGAATCCGAACTGGTAATTTCTAGCAGGAAGCATAACTTGTCAGACTTTGAATAGCCCATAAGTTGCCTTTTAAGAAAAAATCATGAACTACCAGATGAAAATTTGCCCCTTCAGGGGGGGAGCCAAGGTAGGGTTTTGTGGTCAGATGAGAGACACTGTTCTGTATAAGCTTGTCTTCCCTTGCAAGGAATAATTTGAGACGAGAATACAAAATGTGTTTTCCATTTTTGTGAAATCATGAGAATGTGATCTTTCCATTTTGTCAGAAGGGGGACTTTTTTTGTCTTCTAGCTACAAATCTCCAGCCAATTTCTAGTGCGGTATTCAGTACCTCAGAAAATTTCATCAAGGCTGTATTTGAGGAAGCGAAATAGTTTGAGCTGCTAATGTGCTCCTGCTCCTGTCCTTCCAACACTGTCTAGCCTGCTTTTGTGGATCCCTAGAAAGGTTATTGATTTACTGCGAGTGTGGCTTTCTCTAGTAAAAGCTGAAGGCTGTTTGCAAACTGCCACCTGAAGCAGACACATAAGGAGGAAATTTAGATAATTGCACTCTGCTTCCAGTGACGTCTGTGGCAATGAATTTCAGGAGGAGCACAATGGGGGCTGGTGGCTGAGAGTCACTGCTGCCAGCAGCTGGAAGAGCTCTTCAGCTTCATGTTGCATCGACGCTCGGTGACCTGGGAACTGTTCAAAAGATTTGGAAAAATGTTTCTGATAGCAGCTGCCGCTATTAACACTAGGGTTTTTTAAGCATTCTGACTTTGTAGTACTTGCTGGGCTAGCATGTTTAGAGTCATCCACACTACTCAAAGCTGTTCACATGAGACTTCCAGTCAGATTTTGCCAGCAGAGCAGGCAGTCCCATGAATGTTCTCACTTTCTGTCTCTTCTGGGGATCAAAAATTTTGCAGATGTTTCAGTTAAGTTGTGTCAGCACTTTTGATCCCACGTATTTATGGTTGTACAAATAATGGATTTTTTTGGCTTGGGCATTCAGTTGAGAAACTGGAAGCAAGTCTCTTGGTTTTAGTTGACCAGAAAGAATTTTTGTTTTCAGACAAGCTAAAATGAAGCAATTTGCTTAGTTTCAGTTTCCTCAGTCCTTTTCTACTGCTTGCAATAAAAATGGGTCAATTTCCAATTTAATGTAAGTTTTAATTGAAAACAGTGTTTTGAAGCAAATACTTAAAATATTTTTGCTTCAAAAATTCAGAAAACCTTTAGGCTTTTCAGGTTTCTTAATTTTTCTGGCTAATGCTATTTTTTCACTTTGGTTGTTTGTCAAATCCACATTCCCCCCCCCCTCCCCCCCGAAGCAATATATTTTCATAAATTAATTGCTTAGGAGAGTATTTTAACTCAGCATTGTTATTAATTTGCAACTCATTCCTGTTGCTATACTGTTTAAATACAAAATTTATGGAATGTTGCTTTTAAAGAGTATAGCCTCTAGCCTACAGTTTGGAAAAGCTGTCGTGTTACGTCAGAGTCTGGTATGACTAGACTAATACAACTAGATTCTGTGAGACTGACAGCAGTGCAGGAAGCATTTGGGTAACAGAGGTAGTGTCAGAAGCATAGAAAATCGTTTGTGATGGGACAGTTTGAAAATACTGGATTAGTCTAAAATGAGATCCTGTACAGATTAAGGGAGGGCATGGAAAAACAAATTTATAACAAGGTTGGACGTGGTCTTCCATTATCAGCAAGCTATTCTGCAGTTATCCAGGCTTCTTGCACTTTCAGCATAACTGTTAATTGCAATTGTCAGAGACAACATTAGAGCAGAAAAATAAGAGGCTAATTAAAACCAGTAGGTGCTTATTTCTTTATTTCAGCAAGAAGAACAAGGTAGCATATTTGTTAGGAGATCTTGCTTCTCTTCAGGACAACTTACCCAGCAGCATTAGTGCAGCTGGGGTTGGGGGCTCGGAGGATTTACCTCTTACGAACAAAAGAGCTACATTACTCTTTTCTGTCCCTTCTCATCAGAAAGCATCATCTATTTTGGACTAAGAATTATAAACTAGTAATAGTGGGGCATGTATTTTAGAAGTTAGTGGGATTGTGTGATTTGAAAAATCGAGGCACCCACTCATCTTACTTTTTTTTTTTTTTTTTTTTGGTAGTTAGAATAAACTTTTACAAACCAATGCTAATTGTAAATGTCCACGCTGTTCAACAGGAGGCAGCTTACAGTGAATGAATTCCAAAGTATAATACTGCGCCATGACTAGTGGGGTGGGAACATCACCTGTTTAACAGAGCTGCTCTGGAGATTTCACTTTATACAAGACACCCATGTGCTAGGAAAGTGTTCTAGCTTAAGAACCAGGCTTAGATAGCTTAGCCACTGTGAGAATGGTTTTGGAGGCCTTGCTGGCTGGAAGAAGAGGAGATTATCTCAAATAGGTGTTTCGTCAAGTCCTCTGAAAGGATTTTTAAGTGTCCAAATTTGGGAACTAGCTCTGAGACACTAGGTATATGCTTCTGCTGCTGAGAATGCGCTCAGCTCTGTTGATCAGTTCGTCTTTAATGGTGGTTGCTGAAATGTGTTAGGCGCTCACGGCCTGAGCTTGGTGGGAATTCTTGGAAGTGTCAGAGAAACTTGCATTCAATGCCATTGATGAGTCAGGAGGAACACAGCAGTTTTTAAGGCATTGCCGTATGGAGTAATTTTGGAGCAGAACCACTCTTCGCGCAGGTATTTGAGAATGGAAAGGGAGATATATTACTTTTCTCATCCTCCTGGTGCACTAGATACTTGAGCTGTAGTGTGCAAGCTGGTCCTGGCTACTTATCACACTGCTCTGTGTGTGTGTATGTGCTGGGAAGGAGCATAGGTATATTCCATGTGAATTGTGTGAGCGTCAGCTGTGGTCTGGACTCTTGATAGAAACAGCTTAAACTTTAGGGCTAAAACTTTGTTGTTTGTAGTGTGGCTGAGTGATGGCTGAGAGTGGGAGAAGAGATTATTCTGTAACCCAGGTAGATGGGGAAGGAGCTGAACTACTGTGTAATTTTTTCTGTAGTTTAGAAACCTCTGCTATTGATAGTAAGGGAAGCACGAGGTCTTTCAGCCTCTGAATAGGTCTCCCTAGGGAGACTGTGATGCACCCATCAGTCCTCAGGCAGAGCAGTTCCCTGGTCCTCTGGCTGCACGGTGTGATGTGTGCAGCTCTGCTGCAGGGTGGCCTGCCGCACGCTGCACCTCCTTCCCACCCTCGTAGGTGGAAGAAGGGCACGTCTGATAGCTCATATGCTGCTGTAGTGGGCGTTGGAAATAATAGTCTTCAGGATGGATTGGCAGGGGAGGCCAGCAGTGTGGAGGAAGAGGTGAAGGGAGCAAAGGAAAGAAAAGGACTTTGGTGTTAGGATGCATTACACT
This sequence comes from Microhierax caerulescens, assembly GCA_035590215.1. Lineage (NCBI taxonomy): Eukaryota > Metazoa > Chordata > Aves > Falconiformes > Falconidae > Microhierax > Microhierax caerulescens. The sequence continues at coordinate 101,471,827 of JAVJGJ010000047.1, forward strand.
TAAAATTCTGAGACTGCTCTACAGATGGGCCACACAAAGAATTAGATTTACAATTTGAAGTAAGTTCCGTAGGAAAATAATTGGACTGGTGAAGCAATCTCACTCTCAGTAAATTGTTTTCTGAGGAGCCTATCCTGAACAGGGCTGTGCATTCTTTCTCATATTTGAGCATCCTCGGGTCTCATTGACTCAGTGGGAATTAAATTCATTGAACTCCTCACTAAGCAATTAATTCCTTATAGGTCTAATTTTTCTGCTGCAAGGTGGTAGCTGCCTTTACTTATAGTTAGCAGTCATACTCTGTGCTTCTCAAGTCCAAGCCTTAGCATGCCTGTATCATTTTAATGGTTCCTTTCTGAAATATGTATTCAAGCATTTGTGCATGTATTTTGTTCCTTACTGCTTTCTGTGGATAGGATCTCTGATAGGTTTGTTAGGCTGACTGCGTCATGTTCGCAAATAGAACATGCAAAATACTTGGTGGAAAATCTTTCAAAAAATAATCCTATCAAAAGCTCATAAGACAGTTTTATGGTTTATTTTGTTTCTTTTAAGTAGGAAGTATTTGTTTTGCCTTCTAAAAGGGATGGATGCACTTCAGATCAAGAGGACAACTTCAGTAGCACAGCGGATGAATGAGATAATAAATGGGATAATGAAAGTGAGATTTTTCTACCTTTCCTTTCCATGAGAGATGATCTACTGAAATGCAGTATATTTACAGTCCTTGAATTACTGAAGCTCTAAATGTTTTTGCTTTCATGGTCTCCATTTGTGCTACTACACATTTTGGGATGATGGATTGTGGAGGACTGGGTGTTGAGATTAAAAGAATCAATAGTGTGGTACAAAAGTTGAAATAACTCTGATGGAACATCAGTAAAGGCTAAGACTTGCCATAGGGATTTGAACCTTAAAGAAGAGCTTGAGAAAGTATTTTTAGAAAAATTTGCTTCTCCCCGTACACTCGTAGTGTCTTTATTCCATGAGCAGAAGTCACTTGGGGGTTCTGGTTAAGTGCAGGAATGGAGAAATTTTTTCTTTTCTGCATATATGTGGTGCCCGGCACAATGCCTCTTGGGCACAGTGTCTTCTGAGCATTGTCACGATGTCATTGCTATCTCAGGCCGTAGCTGGCCTGAATAAAAATGTAGGAGTAGAGCTCTTAGTAGCCTGGTGTGCTGTTAAAGGGTTCAACACATGCAAGCCGTAGGAGAAGTAGGAGAATTTTTATCACGCCAAAGTTATTCACTGTTTAAGAGAGTGTGTGTTGCAGATCCATAGTGTGCATAACCAGGAGTGTTCCCAACCAAAAGTTTTCTCATTTGACTCCACCACTGGCAAATTGTACAAGAACAATTGCAAGGCATGGATTTTACCTAGTGTTAGCCCTGCACAGTACTGCCTGCAGTGGTTCGTTAGGATGCAGTTTGGAAGATTTGGTCTGGAGTGGAGAGGATTGTTTGCTGAGTAACATACTTTTCAGGGTGAAGAAGGCTGTCTCATGCAAAATAGCTACCATCTTTGTCCAAGCAGAACTCCAGACATTTGGTTTGGTTGTTTTGTTTTGTTTTTTTTTTTTTTTTCTTAAGTATGGACTAAATGAGTTAGTCTGAAGTAGTTCCGAGCTATGAAACAAGAAAATTGAGGAATCCTTGAATCATTTACTAGGCAGACAGAAACCCAGGTGGGTGAGGTATAGGGGTGTATGACTTCTCTTTCTCAATGACGTACACATTGAAGGTACAGAAGAACATTGTGTTTCCACTGGGGATCTTTACACAGGAGTCACACCTGGAGCTCCACATTAGATGTTATGGATTTTATGGAAAAGGTGCTATTGAATGAGACTGAAGGTATCACAGTATGCCTCTTAACATTTTTGCTGTAATTCTGAGTGTTCCTGTCCTCATTGTTATCTTCTTGTTTCCCAAATGTTTATCAGAACTACTTTTACAACTTATTTCTCAATTTATGCTTACAGCAATGTGCAAAAATCAAAATTCTGATTGCACGTTGCATTCTGAAAAGATACATTCATTGTTTTCATATACATAATTCATATTGATGTCACACTCTGGACTTAGAATTTTGACTCTATTAGTCTTATAGTTTAAAAACAGTATATAAAATATAAAGACATAATAAAAATACAAAAACAGTAGTAAGTTTTTATATATACAAAAATTAATGAAATATTTATTAAAAAAAGACATAGCTTTATCACAAAGATAAATCGAAATCAGAGAGGCAGATTAAGTCAGAGCCATAAACGCTCCTCCTCTGAATTTAATATGCATTTTGAAACAACGGTAATTTAGACACATGCCACTAAACAAACATGGTAAAGCTAGGCTGTTAGTGCTGAAAACCTTAGCTGTTTCTGTCTAAGCAAACTGTATGGGACTTGCCTATTAAAATATGCTGTGTGAAAACAAACCTATTAAGACAAGGTTGGCTTCATCATTTTTCTTCTGCAAATTCTGGCACTAACATTTTAGAGCTGAAAATGCAGAAACCAAGCTTTGGTCATAGACCTATTTGCTTCTTTCAAAGTCAAGCCATCACAAAAGGAAGAAGAGGAATGCACTGCTCTGAAATACATTGTTATTAGCTATGTATTAAAATGCAACACATCTTAAAAAATACTACTTCAGTCAAAACACGTACATTGAATGATGTCTTCCAAGGAACAGAGTACTTAAACCAGCAATGTGTTTAAGCTTATGACTGATTTCAAGCGTGAGAATGCAGAAGTACTCGCATGCTTAAAATTAAGAGCAAGATTAACTGGACAAGGTTAATAGCCTTGCTGGGATGAGATCAGGTGTTCAGCTACAAGGACCTGACTGCCAATTTTACCCGTGTTTTTTTTTTCTGCAATGAGACACCTATGAGATTTTATCCCATTCGGTACGAGGGTGGTGTAGCCAAATGCTACTTAGGCCTTAAATCTAAGAGATGAAATCTTAAGCCCCAGGATCAGGCCGCCTTCTCGCTTAATATTGCATCAATCTGACTTCTTTGGTAGCTTAAGTTTCACAGAGGTTCAAGGGAGAGTGCCCTCCGGGACAGCTGCTTTGCAGATGTGGTGGCAGAAGGGCCATCAAGGGCCAGCAGTCAGGCTTAGCCTAGTTAGCCCAAGGAGAGAAGCCCTGCCTTTGGCCAGCTGCCTGTGGTATTCTTCCTGGAGGACAGGACCTTAACTGCAGCCTCCCATGCCACAGGTGAATGCCTCAAGCAGCAGGCTTTTGAGAGGTTTGGATCTGGCTCTGATTCTTTCAGGAGTCCCAGAACCTGAGGGTCTCGGTGCACAGCTTGCCTCTAAACCTGCAGGTCTGAGCCTTACTGTTTCTTGGGGCAGGCAGTGGGAGGGCAGGCAAGAAGTGCAAAACTGAGGCACTTCAAAAAAACCTCCCTAAATCACAAAATACAGTTCCTGCTCAGATCTGCTGTGTTTCTGAGCGTGACGTCTACCCTTTTTTGTTTCTGCTTTCAGGTTGCTCCTATAATTAAAGAAAGGATGATGAAGAAGGGCAGCATGATGCTTGGGTACCAGCCTCACCAGGGCAAAGTCAACTTCTTCCGCCAGGTGGTGATCAGCCCGCAAGTTAGTCGAGAGGACATGGACTTCTTGCTGGATGAAATTGAGCTGCTTGCTAAGGACTTGTAGCTGTAGCTCTGTGGCACCAGGCGCTGCTCACATGCGATATTTAAGGAGAGAGAACAGCAGCAGCATTCTGGTGCTCTTTTGTGGAAGGTAGTATAAAGCTTGACATAGAGTTTGGAAACTGTCATTTTACAGAGTGATGCTGAGGGCTTTGCTGGTATGACACCCCTTCCCAGGACACTATCTGCTGATGGGGGCTGAGAGTGGCTTGGGGCAGGCTGACGCTTGCAGTGCCACTGCCGCCATTTTGGGAAGTGTTTCCTCAAAAAGGGAGCACTTCTGAAAATGGTGTCTGCGTCCCAGGGAGGGCAGCTATTTACGGGGTGCCTATGCACGGTGTAGCTCAAACTGCTCACTTACGTATGCAGGCAATACTCTTCTAAGTTACTGTTAGGAGTGGATTTAGCTCAGTGAGCCTTAAAATGCTAGTTAATACTCTGTCAATATTTTAGTTTGTTCTGTGTTTAAGGGTAGAGGCCTGGCTGGTAATTACACGGATAAGACTGGAAGTTGTGGGCTTATATGAAGAGTTCCTTGCGGCCCCTCGCTGGGCGGTTTGGCCAGGTTTCCTGCTGTGAGCACAGGCAGACAGTAGAATGGGGCTTGGTGGGCTTGTGCTGTCACTGTCCTGGGAGGTTTGCAGGACGCCTCTACAGAAAGCCCCGAGTAACCAATATTGGCCCTGCTTTAAGCAGGTTGAACTAGATGGCCTGTTAAGGTCCCTTCCAACCTACAGGATTTTGTGATTCTGTGAAATACAATCATTGGGCCCAGTCGGTGTTTGCTAGTGTTGCCCACCTGAATATCACAACCCCTTTAGCAGAGCTAAGAATATTGCAGTAGCACTTAGAGCTTCGAACCTCTTTGATAACAGGGATTACCTATCATTTCTGAACTGCTGTTCACCTTCCTCTATTTTTAAAGTGTAAAGATTTATTTAGCAGCTTTTAGATGCACTTTATAACAGAAAAAAAATGCATTTACCTGAAAGATAACGTAGTTTTTTATGCCTGGTGACTATATATTAAGAATATAGCAGAATTACTTGTATGTCATTGTCTGCTTGTATTTTCCTACAGATTTGAGATGTTATCAGTGTTATAATATATAATATATGTAACTTATATTACATAATATAACATAATCTTATGTTATTATTGTATAATCTGTATTTTGACACTGAAATTAAGGTGGTGGTGATCAGAGAATGCCTGCCTGTGATTTTAAGATATGAACAGCTTGAACATTTTTGGTCAATCTTAAGTTGAAAAATTAAGTTCTAAACTTTGTCTTTGTGCTAAGAATCACAGAACAGTTTTGATCTGGTTCAATTCTATAAAATGATCCATTTTATAAAGATAGAAATGTATTTCTTGGGGTGAAGTTCTTGCAGCAAAGTAATGGAAATAGCCATGCCTTTCACCTTTTAATCAACACCTGCTTAACTTTAAAGTTTTGATGTTTGTTCTTTATTCTGCATTTGAAGTAGCACTGACCAATATGAACTTTTCTGCTATAACGTTTTCTGTCCTGCTGAAAACTGTCTTTAAACACAATGATATCTTGTCTTCATTTCCTACGTTGTACTAGGATCCAACATTGCGTGAAATTCCTTCTTCCAGTCTCCAGGATGGTGCTGTGGAAAGTTTTAAGTCATGATAACCAAGGAGGCCACGCTATTGGAGTGGTAGATAGGAGCAAGAGTCACCCTGCAGCAATGACAGATGCCTTTTACAGTGCTGGAAGTGAATATTTTTGTGCTATTACAGTGATTCACTGGACTTTAAGCCAAACCCATATTGATATTAATATAAAATTGTGTATCGCAAACTGGCCCCTGGATTCTGCCCTGCAATACCCACAGTTCACTTTATTGCCTTGTGCTTTTGGCTATACCAGCTGTCGTGATCTTGGAAAGCCCCTAACTAAATTCAGGGCCCGTAAGGCTTATTCAGCCTCCCAGGCACTCTGGGTAGAGTGCAGAGTGCACGAAGGGGTGCTGGGTGGACGGGATGGCTGCTGTTGCTTCTTGAGTTGGACAGTTCCCCTTCAGTTACCCCTTCTCCTTCTCTCTTTTGATCTGGAAGGGAAAGACAGAATACAGTGTCCGGATGTTTTGATTATGGTCCAGATTCTTGGTGAGTACTTGATGTTTGTTTCAGGGAGAGCTATGTCACCTTCCATCAGCTGAGAAGTTGGTCTGTGGTGTTTCACGACACCACTACGATCAAAAGAAGTGCTACTGCCTCGTTTCTCTTCATGTTGTTAGTGCATTTCTCTGTTTCCAGATACTGTGACACTTGTGGCACATGTCAGACTGAAGTAACACAGTTCCCTTCTGTAGCACTAGTGGCTCCAGTATTTTTAAATGAATGGAAAGCAAAATGGAAAAAAAAATTAATGTTTGCAGAAAGTAGGTCTCTCCGCTCAACTTGTACACCTGTTTCTTCAAAGGTATAGGTTAACCTTCCAGTGTGGTGTGAGTACTTTATCTAATCTCTGTATCTTTTCTATTATTTCTGACCCCTTGTCACGTCCCCGGTGCGCAATATGATGATCTCATTTCAGGTCTAACGTAATTTTCTCATAGTTGCCTATGTAGCACTAGTATGTACAAAATGTCTATTTTGTAGCTGGTGATTTTAATAAAAAGTTAGATAAATGACACCCTTATAAATACAGACTGTGTTTGTCATTTGTCAGTCTAAAACTGCAATGATACAGATAAAGAAGGTACCTAGGAGCACTTCAGATGGAGAAACAACAAACTGCCAGCACAGGTTTAAAATGTGAAACCTAGTTTAACCCTGCTTCAGGAAGGGGTTTATCAGTGTGCTGTGCCCATGTAATTTTTAACAAACATCTTGGATGAAAATATGTCACAATTTATCTCATTCTTGCTTTCAGCTTTCAAATGCAGAAGCTAAATTGTCTTTGCATAAATGACCATTTTATTTATTTTTTTTACTATTCTAGGTAGATTGGAATGTCCCATGAGCTCCCTCTCCTAGTTACTGACAAGCACCATCTCTCAGGATGCTAAACCAGTTATAGAAGTCATGAGGTACAGGTATAAATCAGTGTAGAAGCTGATCCATTGGCTGTTTGTAACTTCTTGTGCCTACTTCTAATAATATTTTTTTCAATAGGAAAGGAAGGAAATATTTAGACAGAAAGGATGCTGAGGCAGATTTTGCCCTTAGCTGCGTAGATGCATCTTGTGAGAACATTGGGCATTTTATGCTGGGTCCATGTGTAAAATCACTCACACAAGTCATTGTGCCTGGAACTAGTAGTCCTTGTCTCAAGACTTCTAATATGATTTTCTGTGATAGATTAATATACTAGTCAGTAGATTCTGGTTATGAATGATTTTAGTGCTTCTAACTCCCACTGATTTAACTGGAAACCCTTGCTGGATCGGGCCCCAAGTTTTATCGCTAGGATCTTTCATTTCAACACCAGCAGTTTGACAGTCAGAACATCTCCGTTTATCTACTCGAGGTTCATGCCTAGAGATTGAGATTTACCTTCATTTCTGTGAGACTGAATTGAAGTGTATTTTCATTTGCATTCTTCAGTGATGCATTAGGGTGCTTTTCATGTATCATTTGACCCTTACAGGACAAGTAATATCCTTTAAGGACAGCCTGGTAGAGCTGGTAGAGTTGCATTCCCAGAATGCCACGTAAGAGCATGTAAAAACCTGTTACGTGTCTGGGGCTTTCTCATACACACAGATCACAGTATTAGTTCATGCTCAAATAATTTTTATTTTTAAATTCTTGGGTAGCATGATTGGGCTTACAAAGCTGATACAAAATGTTGAATGCAGCGGAGAATAATTCAGAAATGCTAATTGCTAAGTCTGCTTTCTCCTGCTGTGTCACACATGAGGTCTGTGACAAGCCAAAGGTAAGCTGAAAGTGTCATTTGAGTCCCCCATTTTCATCAGCACCAAATCGGCTGCTTCCGTGGGCTTTCGAGGGAAAGTGATGGGCGTGTGTTCATCCTGGAAATCGGTTGTAGGTAAGGCTCGCTCACAGCCCCTCTTCCTGTGGCATAATTGGCCAGTGCTGATAAATCATCTGAGCTTGTAAGCACCGTGTCTAGCACTGTAGCTGCTAAGTATTGCTGCTGTTACATCCCAAAATAATGCAATTGCACACATTCATTATGGCTTAATTGCACATGCTAATTGCAGGTTAGATGCAATCAAACAGCACCGCCTGGCAAATGCACTGTACAGACCATGAGAAGCCCTTGTGGAGGGGTTTTCTTTCTTTAAATTGAATCTAGTCTCCCACAATTACATGTTTTTGTTTCAGATGTACAAGTAGATGTTATTAGTCTAATTCTGTAACTACACAATAATCAACCAAAAATTGAACTTTGAGAAGCAAAGCAAAACAAGGAAATTTGCACAGCAAGAGGTATGGTAAAGAGAACGTCAAAGGTTTTGAGGCAAACCCACAGAAGGAAGCAATGGTCATGTGAGTGATGAACCTTTGCTAAAATCTAATGCGTGTGAGTGGTCCTCACGGCCGTGCTGCAGGAGTGAGTGGTGGAGCAGCACCAGTCGTGGAGCCATCAAAGAACTTGCCTGTGCCCTGACACTGCAGCTGTCTGCCTCAGCATAGCGTGGTCCATCCACTGACCCTAGACAAGCCCTTTCAGATGCTTTTGTAGTAAGTAATGCTTTTTGTATATATCAGGGTAAAGCTTTAAAGCAGTCTCAATAATAAAAGTGGCACTGAAGGGTATCTTGAAAGTCCCAACAGAGCTGACTGCTTTAAGCCTTAGTAGCTCATGTACCATTATACAGTTGATCACATTTTGAAAATTTTTGTAAAAAAAACCAGTAAAACCTTTATCGTGTGAAGGGTAAAGGCAAATAATAGGAAGTGAAGGACGTGGACCCTTAACAGTGCTGTCAAATGCAGCTGTTCTGTTATGATGAAGTAATTTCTTTCTTGTAAGTAACTTGGAGAATAATAATTTCTACAGAGCTATTTAAAAATGGAAAGTATGATGAAAGCACTTGCCATGAAATAGCAGAGGCCTAAGGAAAATAACATCTGTCTTTGGGACTGTTCAGTCTATATTGTGCTCTGCACAACACCTTCCAAGAAACTTTCACCCAGCTTGTCATTCTTGGAAAATGACTCCTTAAATTTGACAGGCATTGGCACTGGCAGCTTTATACATCCTGCCCCTTTCATGCCAGGTGAGGTGGATTTTTAACTCTTGCTCAGTTTCTGTGCCCTCTCTTGTGCCTGGACATTTTTTCAGAGTGAAATTTTCAGTATTTGGCACCATAGGAAAAATATCAGGGAAGCAGAAGGGGGAAAATTGAAAACGGAAGCAAAAGTAGTGCACAGACTGGTATCTTAAAGTGACATTTTGTCTTCTCTCTCTCAGCAGTGGATTTGTCCAGAAGCTCTAATGATGATTACTGGCTGCTTCTGTCAGAATTACAGTAACAGCACAATCAGGACTTCACTGTGCACTGTACAGTAGACCAGTTTGGCCATGGGAAACTAAATAAGGCAGAGGGTGGGAGAAAGACGTTAGTTCCTGTTTTACAGTAGAATGATGCATAAGGAACTTAAAACTTCTATTTTGGTGAAAACTTGCCCTGTGGCTTTAGAAAAATTGTTGAAGGAGTCACTACCCAGAGACAGCAGTGAGTGAAAAACGGGACATGCTATGATACGGGCTTAGCAGAGGGAGATGGTGCTAGGCTAACCAGAGAGCTTTCTGGGGGAAAAAAATCAGATTTTCTAGACTGGACTCTTACTGTGTTTGAAGTGGTATAATTTGGGAAAACCTACATAAGATAGGAAGTGGGACAGAAAACATAAGGTGGATAGGACTATGTAGTGGAAGATGAAAACGAGTGATGGAGAAGGGAATACCACTGAAACGTGGGTATTGATTCTGGGCTAATTTAGCTTCACACTCATCACTAACCTTTTCGGAAAGATCAGACATACGTTCATTAAATTTGTTGATGAAGCTGTGTTGGAAATTTTAGGGTGACATGGTGGAGAACTAGGTGATTTTAAGAACTTGTGGCAAGGGAAACTTGGTCAAAGTGCAAAATCTTTGAGGACTCACAAAAAACTGCAATAACTTTTTGGTTAGAGGTAGGATGTACTAAACACTTGGAAAATTGTGGGGATAAGCGTAATGATGGCATAAATAGCGGTGTATGAGCTAAACCAGAACACCATATAAATAGAGTCAGCCAGACAAGAAATTCGGTGGTAAACGTCAAAGCAGGTCTAGCCTCTCATCTGGAGCGTAGTGGCAAGGAAACCCTGAGGAGGCAGCGGGCTTGGCAGCTGCTCCAGACCTCTGTCCCCCAGCTCTGCTGTCTCAAGCTGGGAGCGGTGAGCAGTGGGAATGGTAACTGGTGTTAGAGCCGAAGAGCAGCAGTGCCTAGTCGTGTGCTCCATCTACCGGTGTGTCCTCTGGTAACCGACTTGTGCCACACACAGGATGATGTCTCTTCCAGAGAGCACTCCTGGACATCTCACGTGTGGCAGAGGAGGGAATTGGAACTGAAATTTCTTGGGGATTTTGCAAACAAAAATGATTTGTCAAAAAATGTTGCTTTGTTGTAGGCATTCTCCTGTGCAAACATTGGATTTCAATAGACTTTAGGGAAATGCACGCAGACCTGTGATAATTTCTTGTCATCCTGCCTAAATAGTGACAGGAATATGTTTCCTTGCTCTGTAACCCATGATGACACTGGTGTGTTTGGGGCATTGAAGCTGGGCAATGGGGAGCTCAGGGTGCCGTGAAAAAAGCACTTTCCTGACTCTGAGCCTCTCAGCTGAGCACTGATTCCTTACTCGTGCTCTCTATCAAGGTTAAAAACGGACTCAGGAGCAAGCAAGCCATTTTAAGCTCTATGGCCTCAGAGTGCTGAGTTTCCAGGCTTGATTTTGTTCTGAAGCAATCCAAATGTCTGGGTTTTTAAACAGCACATTTTGGAATTTCCCGAAATTTCCAGATTCCTGACCACCCTGAACTCAGACCTTTGGAGCCACAGACCAAACACAGAACTGCGACCCCTGTGACAAGCTAGGATCTCAAGATGTCATCAAGACAATATGACTCACCATCCTGAGGTAAGATCAGTGATACCTGAGAACTAGTGTCTAACCTTTGTCTGGTCTGTTCATGACCAGAGGTGCATTACGGAGAGCCTGCAGTCTTCCCGTAATGGATAATCCAGATTTTCCCTGCTGCGTTTGATCTGCCCACCATGATTAGGGCTAACACATGTTTTACCTCTCGGCAACCTCTACGTGTTCTAAGATTATTATCTTACTGCCCCTTAATTATTGTCTTTTCTAGTCCTGCATTACAGTCATTCCTCCCACGTTTCCTCAGAGGCTGTGTTTGAAAGTCTTCTGATTGTTCCGCTGCCCAAAACAAGGCAGAGCAGTTCTCTGAACTCTTACCAGGTTTTCAAAGGGAGACAGGATCACTTTGTACATCTCTCAGCTACACTGCTGTTTGTTCATCACAGGATGATGCTCACCTTCTTTTGTAACAGCAAGACACTATTGACTCGTGTCAGGCTTGTGATCCACCCTGAGCACTAGAGCTTCTTTGGCCAGCTGCTCTACGTTAGATATCTGTATGCTTAATTACTCCTTTGTAAGTGTTCCCACTAATGAGGATCATGTTTTTTCAAAACATTTATTCAATATGTCGAGAACAATTTGAATTGTCAGTCCATCCTGCAGCACACTTGCAGCCTCTCACAGCATGATACAGTTTGCAGATTTAAAAAGCATTTATGTTTGTCCATCACCTAGGTAATTATATAAAATACTGAACAGGAGCCACACGCGGGTCATTGTGGTATGGTACTCGGTGCCTCCTAGGGATATACATAGTAACTGTTGTAAATTCAAGCCAGCTTTGCACCAACTCTGTACTTGAATTTGAGCAACATTTCCCTAATTTGCTAACAAGAATATCACTTGAGGTGACATCAAAAGCCTTTCTAAGCTCAACACATATGATGCTTACTATATCTTCTCCATTTTACAAGAGCTACTGCTCTGTAGGATTAAAAAAATATGTTGACAAATCCATGTTGCCCCCTACCCTCTTCTTACTGTTTTCCAGTTGCCTTCAAATCATTTGATTCTTTCTACCCCCTGTAATTTCCTGAGAGACAAGGAACTGAATGGGTTCCCCAGCTCCTTTTGCCCCATTTCAAGTGGTAAGTACCACCTCTGTCCCTTTGGCAATGTGGGAGCAAACTGTGTGACTGCAGAAATCCTCACTGGGGCATGTTGCATCTCGGAGAATTTAACCCTTGGGTGGGCTGGGGCTGGGGCTGGAGGGTGCTGCAGGGTCTGTCCAGGCTACGGGCCTGAGCGCTGACTCTGGGAAAGCAGGAGTCTTGGAAGGGGAGCACGGGGGAGCATCAAAGTCTTGTCTTTGTACAGAGCCACGATATGGCTGGGACATGTGTCTGGATTCGGAGCTGGACATGTGTTTTATGCAAAAGAGTCAGGTTAGTCAAAGACAAGCACAAATAGGTCTGAAATGGCAATTTTGTCCAGATCAGTCAGCTGAAACTATACAAAGCATTTCCCACCCTTTTCTTATCCCACGTTAGTTTGAGAATTAATCTTTTATTGTCTGATTGTAGCTAGACAGAAGACAAATACAACCAAACAAGTACTAAACATTTTGGCCTTTCCATCCACTCTCCTTTTCAATTATACAGTTCATCCTGAAGGGTTTTCTTTTATGGTTTTGGTTTTTTAATGCTTTTTCTTCATAAAAAAATACCCTCAGTATTTAGTTTGCTGGGTGTCTTTAGAGTGGGAAGACAAAGACATTGCTTTGGTCCCGGAGTATTGAACTTGATGAGGCAATCATGTAGGAGATATTTGCATAAGACATTAAAAAAAAAAAAAAAAAAAAGAGTTCCTCCCCCCTGCCTGATTAAGAGCCCTTCCCTCATAATTGTTGTCTTAATGAAAGCATTGTGTGCAGCTTGCAATCCCTATAATTCCATTTTAATTACTCCTGGAGACAATTAAAGCAGTTATTTAAAAATCAATTCTTACCATAAAATACAGCAAAATGGAGTCACAAGAATATGCAAGTTATTCATCAGAGCATTTAATATCCTCAGGTTAATAATTTTATTATTGCCAGGGTGCGTGGCTTAAGCAAGAAATGTGTTGCTACGTGGGTGAGAGGTGTCATTCGCTCTGTAGCATTCACACATCCCAATTGCTAATGCATTTGCCGCACGTATAGAAAAAGAGATAGAAAAAGATGAACATCATCATTTGACCTGTCTGACCCTGTATCCAAAGCGTATTTCATGCATTTGTCCATGAAATACATTTCCATCTCTTCTAGAAGCTAATATGGTTCTGCACATCAGGGCAAGTAGTGTAGAAATACAGAGCTCCAGCCTCGCCAGCCCACATGGCAATCAAGGCTCATCCAGAACTGTCAGAGTGCTCATTGGAAAATGAAAAGGCAAAAGTTTCTTTGTAAAAATCCATTGAATTTCTTGCTGGGATTTTTGAACCAAATACTTTGTATCATTAGCACTAATGTGAAGGTACATCAAGAAAAGAACAACCAGTCTCTAAGCTAGTGTATGAGCACACTCTTCATGTGTCCACACTAAAAATCTCCCCAAAATCCACAAACCTAATATGTCACGTTGCTGAAGCCAAACCTATTGACCTCAGCGGTGTTATGGTGGGGTGAGGAAATGGTCTTACTGTGAGCCCATGGCAGCACACGGAGCAGACTTCATCTCTCCAAGCTTCAGCTGCCTGACCGTTGGCTGCCCATGCCCAGACTCCCTCGTGGCTCCGTTGCAGCCCCGCTCCCGCTGGGAAGGGCCCACCCTGCCATGGGAGCCAATTTTAGGCCAAGCTGCTGGTGTGATAAGGATGGTGAGACGCTGCCGCATCGCGCGCTCGCTTCTGGGAGAGTTTTCCTGAGATTGTTCTACGTTGAAAAGCAAACCTTCTTCTGCCAAAATGTTTGCCTCTAAAGCCTTATAAAACCAAATTAGACTCTTCCCCAGCTCAAGAATGAATTTTGTCTAGTTGTGTGTCATGGATATAATAAACAGTTTATACTCAGGCAAAGGCTGTGTTTAAGTATGGCTGAGTCCTGTTTGGTTTACTGTGATTAACCCAAACAATTTACAAATGGATGAAGTAAGTTAATTTAAATTCTTTCTTCCATTTCCTATGGCTTTGTTAAGATTAGGTTCTTAAAGCAGCCATTCCAGAAATTATGTCAAGACAAGCACGTTAATGTTAACATTCCTAAATTAAAATGAAATTGCTTTTTTTCTTCCCCCCTTATTTAATAAGGCTTACATGTCCTTTCCAGAAGTACTCAGGCTAAACAACCTGCTGCTTAATGGGCGATGCCCTTAATGCCTTAAAACACAGGAGCACTTTGCTGTGCCATTCAAAGCGTTGCAAGAATTTCAGTCTAATCCCCTGCAAGTTGCTTTTGCGGACTCCTTCCCAGTAGTGAGGCTGAAGTGTCGGTGACGTTGCCATGTCACAGAAATACTGCTCCTGCTTCTCACGTGGGGATTAGATGGGTGAAAGGGGTTGTAGCCAAAGCACATGAGCAAATCTGCGTAAAAGCATACGAGGCTTAACAACTGGAAAATTAACAGTCTTCGTATGAGATTTATGTCCTGTTCAAAGCCTTTTAGCTAATTAAAGGTATGGTCTACTTTCTGCTGCCTGCAGAATACCAGATGGATGGCTTATGGAAAGCGCATATCTCTTGAAGAGAATCTGTACCCTGGCTTTAATTTCGCCATAGGAGGAAACCTCACCTTTCCAGAAATAAGGCTGGATTCAGGTATCAGAGTTACCATCTTTCACTTGCTAAGTGCCTCTCTTAGGGGTGGGCTGCTCCTGAATGCAATGTGTTGTCTGTTAACCCATGTGCTGCAAGTTATGACTCATCTTGGTGGCAGCACCGCGTAGTTTGTCTTGGTGGTGTGAGCAGATGGGTTTTGTGTTTTCTTCCACTGGATCCTTTCTCTGACAACCTTTAGTTCAGTTTTGTTGGATCAGAGATGTTTTTGTCATTCCAGGCATTCATGTATCCTGTATAAAAGGCTTTGCTCTCTCAAAAAGTAGTGTTTTGCTTTAAATGATTCTCAAACAATTGTTGCAATGATACACTGAAAGAGCCCAGAGTAGGCCTTGTATTTTTATCTCGATCTCTGAAGCAACAACCCTTGTCACTTCTGAGTCTGGGAAGGCATTTCATATACGTTGCCAAGTGATACATTCCCAATTTAATATCAGTATTTTTATAATCTTATTTTACTGAGTAGCCGTAGCACAGACAGCCTTGCTAGATGAGCACAGAGATCCTCTCAGCGTTCACATACATGTATGAGGGAGTCAACAGGTAAAGGCCCGCCCTCGAGAGCTGAACATTGCAGCCACAGACAGGCAGATGTTATCTCAGGGGAAGTTTATACTGTCTTCTGTTTGAGAACTAGAAAGACAATTTTCACCTTCAAAGGAAATCAGGAATTACATTAAATCAATACCTGCTGCAAAACATTTTGTAACCTTAAATGGTTTCCCGCAAGGCTGAAACATGAAGACCCAGGCGTAGTTCTAACAGAAGACAGTCTATTTCTGGAGCTCTTTGTACCAGGTGGAAAGTGCTGGGCTTGGGCTTTGTCAGGGTGAGTGAGGGTGTGTGTGTGTGAGGAGCTCCCCTTCCGCAGCTCACCGTACAGCTCTGATAACACATCCTGCATCCCACATTGCTCTCACTCATCTGAAATAATGCACTCCCCTAAACCCCACACGCAGCCAGCCAGTGGCTGAGGCACACTGCAAAACCCAGGACATCTCAAAGGTTCTTACGTTACACTGGCAGGTGACTGAGCTGCATGGTACAGAAAACCTTGTTGCAGTAGGGCTGTAAATGTTGTAGGGTGTTTTCATTCCTGGCTTGGGGGGTGGGAGGGTGAGAGTCAACGGTGGAGTTGGAGGGGTGATGCAAATTGCTCGTGTGAATGACAAGCCAGTGGTGATGTGGTCATCCTGTCCTTCAGAAAACACAGAGACCTCGGGCAGCCACTCAAACCGAAGCAGAAAGCCTCCAAGCCTGGCCAGAGACCCGACCGCCGGCTCTGTGCAAGCTGGTCAGAAACGCGTATGATGTGCGTTTCTTTCGGACTTTGCTTCCTCTGCATCACTCCCACCCTAAATAAGCAAAGTGGTGGTGTGTTCAACAGGCGTGCGCAGGGGGGTTACTCGGGTGCCGTTTCTGGAGGCGGACAGACCCTAGCAGTCAGGATGGTCCCTGCTGGGGAGAGGAGGGGCTGGGGCGGGAGCGGGACGCAGGAAGAAGGGCATGGCTCTAGCCTGAGCAGAACCCACGGTGAGGTGCCCTGTGGGAGGTCATTGAGCTCAGCTCAACGCTTGAACCCTAACCTGATGCAGGTCCTGGTCTGAAACACAAACGCAGTAAGTTGCTTTCAAGAGAGAAAGACCAGTGCCCTGACCCCAAACTGGAGTTAGGAGGAAAGGCATTGCACAGCCCTCGTTCAGGCACCTGAGGGTGCCTGGGAGGAGGAGAGGAGTGGTGGGGAGGAGATACTGGCAGCCGGGGCTTGAAGCCAGGAAAGGTGAAAAGAGAGAGCAAGTTGAATTGCTTTTTGTTCTTCTTCCGCAGGAAAGCCTTGCTGCAGCAGAGGAGCAAGAGGTGTTTTCAGTGCTTTCAGCTTTGAGTGGTCCCTTGGGTGACACACATGAGACTGCTACCCTGGGAAGAAATACCAGGGATCTTTGCTCTACCTGCTTTCACATGGCAGCACGTTTATGAACCAGACGTCTCAGCAGCGGGAGGTCACTCGTGTGGACTTGATCAGGTAACCATTATTTTTTAAGAATTTAGTTACGTAAATGCAGCTGTCTGAGGAGATTAGTTTATCACCATTATAACTGAGCAAATAATTCACAGCACATAATTTATGAGCTGCCTTTTGCCTTTGTCTCTTCATGAAGTGATTAGATGGTGCTCAAAGTGTTCATCAGTCAAGAGTTTTAGATCTATTTCCTGGGCTTGGCCCTCCCAGAAGCCTCACAATTTGGCCTTATTTCAACAAACCACTGACTTTCTCCTCAGCTTTCTGCCCATGAGCAAGGCCTTTCAGCTGCTGGAGGTCAAAAATAGGTGAAAGCTGCGAATAGGTCAAGGCATCGTGAGGAAGTGTGGTCTGGACAGCCGAGCTGGGACACCATGGGCTCAGGCCAAATGGGTCTTGTGGGTCATGCTGGGAAATGTAATCCACTAGCACACAGGTGCCTGATCAAAAAAGCAACGAAGCACCAAAATCCTGCCGTGAGGTGCATTACTTGTACGGATAGAGGAGGAGACTGGAATTTTTGGCACACACACACCCCCTAGCAAGAGCCTCTGAACATGCATATGGTGTGCACTGACTTGCATGAATATTTGCCA
Source organism: Microhierax caerulescens (assembly GCA_035590215.1). NCBI lineage: Eukaryota > Metazoa > Chordata > Aves > Falconiformes > Falconidae > Microhierax > Microhierax caerulescens. The sequence goes on from JAVJGJ010000047.1 coordinate 101,489,030, forward strand.
AGTAATAAGCAGCATGAACGCAGCCAAACTGCATTCAGGAACGAGCAGCAGACAGTCTGGAACAGAATTCACTCCATCTTCTTCGTGGCTGGAGGGAAAAACTGCCGTAGGCAGCATTTTATTAAAAACATAATGCCAAAAAAAAGAAAAAAAAAAAAAAAAGAAAGAAAGTGGGAGGGAGAGAAAAGAGCTAAGGATCGGGAAATTAATCAATGTTCCTTGGGAAGCAAAGGAAGCCCTTGGGTCCCAGCACAGCTGGCTTGACAAGAGGACAATATTGCAGGTGCTCTGCATGTGGCCCAGTTTGTTTCCAGGAGCGTTCAGAACAATGGTGTCTTAATTCCTTTCTCCCCTCCAACCCCCCAGGAGCTAGGTCGTGATTTTTTCTTCTTTTATCATTCCTGCCTATGCCAGTAGCAGTTGCAAATACCCTAGAAGGGACTGAAATCCCCATTGTGCTGGGAATTTTGTGAACTGGTAACATGGGCAGGCTGTGCAGGGAAACTTTGCCATCCAGTTTAGACCATTGCATGGTTCAGTAGTAAACCCAAGGATTGCCTTCTGCATTGCACAGCTGGAGCCTGCTTGCTATGTACCCTGGTGATAAAATTCTGATTGGGATGCTAATTAAGAGCTGCTTACAGCAGGATGTTGAATACCGTATTTAGGATGAGAAAGGTGGGCAAAAGTCTTAATTGAAAAAAAATTTTTAGAAGGATATGGTGTGCTTTATTTCAAGGATGTTTTGTATATCAAGACTGAAAGGTCTGGCATTTGCCTGCTACATTTTCTTAAGACATTTCGTATTTGGTTTTGCAACACTTGCTTGCCTTGTTATGCCAAAAGAACCTAGGCTTTGAGCCAGTATAGACAGGATGTTGGGGCTTGAAGATCTTTGCCAGTACGCGGCCAGTGGTGGCGACTGGTGAGGGGTGGCCACTGCCATCAGTGCACCAGCAAATGCTGAGGCCGACCACAGTGACGCTAGGCTTGCCTGGGGCTCAGCAGGGCGCTGCTGGGAACCACAGAAGTGTGGACAGTGCGGCTTTGGATGGCTGTAGGGAAGCTGAGAGCCGTTTTGTACCTGGTCTTCACTGAAGAAACAGGAGGGAAGGGAAGGCTGTGTCAGCAGCGCTTGCTGGGAGGGAGAGGCTGTAGAGTATCCTGCCGTCCCTCCGCGTTAGAGCAACTACAGCAAGGCTGGTGCGGGCACGTTGCCTTGCAGCTGGCGGGGTCCTGTCCTGGCTGCACCCTCAGCAGCAGCGCTGCGGCGAGGCTCCCTGCAGGCCCCTCTGTGGTGGCCCCGGGCAGCTGGTTTCACCTGGCTGCAGCACCCTCCCTGTGCGGCGGGGTCTGTAGTCTGGTAGTGTGGGGCAGAGGGTAGCTGGCTTGATGAAGGACCTGGTCATCTGCAGCTCGGGGGCACCGAGGCAGCGTCTCCTTCCCAAAGCCCCCGTTTCTCCAAGTTTAGACTAAATGTGGCCACTGTTCTTAGCGCCACACCTGACACCAGCTGCGTTTGCTGCTTGTTTGGAGCACCAGGTGCCCAGAGAGGCTGTGAGATCATTAGCCTTGAACATACTCAAAATTCAACAGGGTCTTGAGTGACCTGATCTAAGCTGCCTGTTTTGAGCAGGACCCTGGGCCAGGTGCCCAGCAAGCACAGCGCCTGGGCCAGAGATCCCTGCTAGCCTTACTTATTCTGCAGTTCTGCGCAACGCAGGAACGAAGACTCCTGGGTGCCTGTTTGGGGAATCCCCATGTAAAGGTTCAAAAGGAGGTATTCAGTGCAGCCGAGCGTGAGCTCTGGCGGAGGTTTTGGCACCAAAATACAGTCCCTGAAAAAAAAAAAATGGTGATACCTGCAGAGTCTCAGATGCCTACACCAGGCACTGGATCCTGTTTTAAGGCTTAGATTCAGCAGCTGTGACCCCTCTTCTCTCTCCCCACCCCTAAGACTGGTGACGGTTTTACACTGCAGGGGCTAACGGGCCAGCACGTTTGGGTGTCTGCTCGTGCTGTTCTGCTGAAGCGCTGGGTAGAGACCAGAAGAAGAGTCATTAGCAAAACAGGACACATGCAAAGACCATTGCACACACCCAGCATGACCTTCAGGCCTCTGGTGGGAAGGAATGATCCTGAATCCTTTTTAGGATAGGGTTTGTTTTAGAAAGAGCGGTCTCCCTGTTCTGGGTGCTCTAGAAATGAAAGACAAATGCAAGTTGGTGTTATTTTATTTGCTCCAATAAACATTTGCTTTATACAAAACAAAACAGACCAAAAAAACCCCCAAAACAGTTACAAAGCAAGTTAAGTGCTTCAAACTTTTGATATAGGAGAGTATATATTGTTCACATTCCTATTTCATACATGACGTACAGGTGAAATATTCCTTAAAAGAATAAGAACTTTTCTTTACATGTAGTAGTAAAAAAACCCCGATCATAAAAGTGTCAGTATTGTCAGGAACTACCAGAGGCCATTCCTTGACCTTCAGCGTGGGTGGAAGAGGAGGAAGGGGCTGGCGGTCCCCGTCCCCCGCCGCGGGCTGCCGAGGTGGCAGCGGCACCGCTAGAGGGCAGCGGGCCCCGCCCGCAAAATCCGGCCCCGCACATTTCACACGGTGTCCGCTGAATGCCGCCGCAGCTGCCGAGGTTTGTGCCCCGCTTTGTTTAAATATTTCTGAGTAGTTTGGTTAAAATGAAAGAAAAAAACAAAAACAAAAAAAAAAGCAGATGCAAACCCATTTCAAATACAACGTTTGTCATCTTAACTCTGAAGTCCTATTTGAGTAAGCGTGATTCCCGTTGACTTACATGGCAACATCTTCTGGAGAAATAGCGATGTTCATCTGTCAAAGGTGTTTAATAAATTGCACCAGATACATCCATACAGGGCTGGCTTGTGCCAGCTGAATTTCTAATTTCCAAAGCCTGCTTCCATGCCGTGGGGAAGAAAAAGGTGGAAAAATTCCTGCAAAACTCCTGAAGACAAAATTTAGCACTTACTAAACACGTTGCTGCCATTTATGTAGACCCAATGTGATGTCAACTGTCTTAATAAACGTTTGGAGAACTGAAAGAATGTAAGCAATGTCTGAGGGCTCCTTTTGGAATAAATCCCCTTTCTTGGGGTTTGGGGTTATTTTCTGTTAATTGCTGACTTGCTGAGGGCAGCCCTATATGCAAGCAGTGCTGAGGGCAGAATATACCATTAACCTAATGCTAGAGTTTTCCCTCACCTCCAAGGTCCTTTTGCAAGGGACTTTTCGCTAGAAAGCATGGAACAGAGTCAGACTGTGGTCTGTCAAGCAATTCGACATGCTGTACAGGGGAAAAAAAAGTTTGTTCTTATAACAACACAATCAAGGTAAAAGGAAGGGGAAAAAAGTAGTACTGCCTGCACCGAGAATGCACAGCAAATATAAAACATCTGCTTGGATTATTGCTGGCCCTGTTTTGTTTTGTAGGGTTTGGGGGTGGGAGGAGGGGAAACTCATCCTGCTGATATTTTGCAACCTGCTTGCAAGCAGCATGAATTCAAAGCAATAAACATATAACATTAACAACCTCTGTATCAAAGCACGCATGTGGAGGGACCAAAGTTCTTTGCACTGCTGTTCTGGGACATTGTGAGGACACAGGGGTGAAGGTGAGAGGGCAAAGGCATCCCTGAACCTTCCAAATTGTGCTGCAGACAGGACCGTGTAGGTACAACTGCAAAGCCAAATTGGCCTGCCTGCTGTGAGACTGCTCCTGCAGCCGTGAACTGCAGGGCCACAGCCAGGTGCTTACAGCACATGCTTTGAAAGCCATCTTCTTATCACCTAATATTCCTAGTTTTTTGGCAGATCGCTTAGTGCACAGTTGCTGGTGTCCTGCTATGCCAGTATCCCCAGGCTCCTTCCCTAAGGGTGAGTGATCTCCTGGAAGCACTTTTGAAAAATAAAAAAATTAATTTTTTTTTTTTTTTTTTTCCAGAGCATGGCTGTTTATAGATATATAGATATAGATATATATATACATACACACATTTTTTATATATATGTATATATATATGTAAAATAGCAATTTCATAGTTATATACAGGCATTAATAAAGTGCATAATGTTACTGGCTATTTTCAAATCTCATTTCCTGAGGAAGTGCTAACATACATAGCTCCTCCTGTGACATGATGCCAGCAGCCAATGCTAGGGTATGACACTTACTCCCCGGCTTTTAATTCCCACGAATACGTCTCTCTCTTCAGAGCTGGAGCCTAAAGGGAGTAGTGACAGCCTCAGTCCTCCAGGAAGCAAGTCAAGGCACCGATCGAGACTTCTTCCTTTGCCAAGGTGAACGCATCTAGGAGCGACTTCCCTCTGTTCTGGAGCTCTCGGGTGCGTGCTACTTGGCAGTGGTCACGGAGCCGTCTTCAGGGATCTTCTCCTCTGAACAGCTTCTTCCCGAGAGCTTGTCGTGGTGCTTGAGCTCGCTGAAGCGCTCCGCAACGCACTGTGCCGTGAGCCGGGCCTCGGGGTCGTGGTCCCAGCACTCAATGAGAGTTTCACACACCATCTGGATGCCCTGCAGAGAGCACAGAGAGCATCCAGTCAGTGCCAGAGCCCACGTGTGAGTTACCTTAGTGCCCTCTGAAGTTCAGGGGTTATTCACCTGTGTCCTGGGGGTGCTTTATGGGCTCTGCTGCTATGGTCACAGGGGCATGCTTTTCTTTTTTTTTTTTTTTTTTAAGAGACACCCTACTACAATTTTTTCAGCCCGTTAGTTGGTACACTCATTTCTGAGCTTGTGTTCTGACACTTCATAACAAGAAAAATGACACATTGGACTAGTGCTATAGAATCAAATAGGGTTTTTTCAATCAGAATTCTTCCGTGTGACTTCCCACTCAATCCATGCCTCTGAGTGCCTGAATTCTGTTTGGGTTTTTCAAACAAAATTCTGACTGCCAGGAACATCAGGCCCTACCTTAGCTCTTTATGAATTCCTTGCAGGCTAACTAAATGTATGGGCAAATACGGGACACAGTCACACACTTGAACGCGTCACTCACAGATGTAACTATTTAACCTTCATTTCAGTACTGATGCACATGTTTAGAGGAGCAAAAAACAGTTGCATCTCTGTAATGCATTTTATAAACATGAGGTATTTGCCGGGAAATTGTGCGCTTTGCTTTATGGCACTAAAAGCCCATTAAGTAGGATTTATCTTAAACTTCTCATTTAAAAAAATAACAGTTCACAACACTGCATTAATTGCATAATTTACCTAATTGGTGATGTTGACTGATGTCAATGTTAATAGCAGAACATTATTGTCTGTATACAAATAACATTAGTTTTCTGCTGGCATTGAAATTACAAGCAGTAAATTAAATTAAATATTAAACATTAACTTGAAATCAATAGTGCAACAAATCTCATTAAGGGGAAAAAAAATTGTAATATGTAAAACCATTCCAGAATTTTATCACGATGAATAATGAGTTCATTACAAAAACACGACTGCAGAGGAAGGAAATGAATATGGAAGAGCCATTACAGTACGAACAACTTCTATGGAGTTTAAAGCAGAAGATCCTCAGCTGCTGCAAACTGTCACAGCCCTGCCGAAGCTGATGCATCACTGCATTTTAGGTAGCGCAATGTGAAACGCTGAAGGGGTTCAGATGAAGGGAATTAAATCCACCTTCATTAAATGTCCTGTGGGTGTGTTATCAGGCATTCATTTCCTGCCTTAGACTCGTAGCTCCAACCCCGCTGGAGCCAGCTGTGCCCATCCCAGTGACGTGCGAGCGCAGATGCGTGGTCCCTCCAGTCAGTGGGGTGCCCTGTACTGGGGGCACACTGAGGGCTGGGTTTTACTTAGGGAGGAGATCTGTGAAGTCGAATGCAGGACACCTAGGTCCAAACCTGTTATCATTTTACTTGCTCTGTAAACCCAGAGGTGCCAAAATTCACGGTGTATCTTTTAGCTCTACTGCGGTACCTTGAGCTGCAGCCCCCCGTCCCCGCTCAGGCTTGCTGCTGCGAGAGCGCCGTGGGCCTGTGCCGTGCCACACCTGCGCCTGCTGCTGCAACTGGCCGTGCATGAAGTGAGCGCCTGGACACCACCTGAAGGCCTAACCAGCAGTACTGCGCATCTCTGCCGCCGCAGAACGCAGCGCCCCGATGCAGCGCCTGCAGGAGCAGCCCTGTCCCAAACACAGGGAAGTTGCTGGGCCAGCTGACACTGCTCCAGGCCTGCTGTAAGTACCAGTGACCTTTGCTTTTAGGGGCCTTCGTCACCTTCTGTTACATGTAAACCACCTGACTCTTCCCAAATGCAGAACAGAAATATTTGCTGACCGCTTCTGCCTCTGCATTAGGGTGTGCAGTGCCTTTCTTTCATATCCAGCAACAGACGGGTACTAAGTTAGATTTCTTTTTACTCTTGAGAAAACCTCTCATTATCCTCAGGTTTGCTGACCACAGATCTTCCTGTTGTTCTTCTGTTTCCCTAAGTGGTTCTCTACCCTTTTTTAATTTTTTTTAAATGTGAGACCGTATCTTTTGAATGTGCTGAGAAATGTTCTCACACTGTTCCTAATTTTATGCATTTTCTACTATTTAATTTCTTTCTACCGTATGATCTGGCTCAGGATTCTTTTCTGCTTTGCTAACTGGGCTTTTCTGAAGTACCACATATGTATTACCAATTCGGACTTCACTGCCTTTGTGGCAAACAACTGCAATCAACTCATGATCTCTTTCACTAGCTCATCCACTATTTTTATAAAATTTCTGCAACCAGTCCTTTTCTATAAAGTTGAGCATTAGTATAATCTCTCGTTCCCAGCTCCACTTTCATTTAGAAGATGGTTCTATTTATGGCTCCTAAAAAGTGTCAAGGGCTTTTTAGTACTGGTGATACAGATATTCAGGTGTCTCAAAATACAGCTTTCCTCCCCTCCTTAATAACCCTACTCATCACAGATGACTACATAAGGAGCAAGTCCCTGTGGTCCAGGAAGGGGCTGCACTCTGCCATGCTTATCAGGTGGCAGATGCATTGTTCTTGGTTAGAGAGAGGATTGATTTTGGCCACTCACTTGACCTTTCTTAAGTAGGTGTTAGACTTGTGATTTTAACATCTCAACTGGAATGAAAAAGGGAGCGTTGCGTTGCTCCTGATGGAGATACTGGCTGGTCTTGGTTGCCTAGGCTTTTATAAATGTTCACGATGCTTTCCTTTTGTCTGTAAAGACTACTCAACATATTTCATTGACAAATGGAGTGACCAAGCCTCACTTCTCTGGTGTGATTCTCTACCAATAAAACTGCCCAGAGCAAAGGTGAAGAAACGCATGTC
>JAVJGJ010000047.1:101496441-101506505 GCA_035590215.1 Microhierax caerulescens
GCAACCATGGCGTGGGTGCCTGGGGAAAGCTGACAGAGCGCTTCACCAAGTGCAAGGGAAATGGACTGCTAATGCGTAACCCGAATAAAACCAGACCGGCTTGCTGAAGACTCATTTCCTATTTTCTTAAACCTGTCAACAGCTGGGATACAACTGTGACTGGTTTCCATGATAAAGTACTGAGATTTCTTTTCTCTGCTGCAGGGGCCCATGTGCAAAGTTGTTCTCTTTGACCTTTCAGAGCCTGCACACAGTGTGCTTTAAGGCCCTAATTATTCTGTGGCCGTCTGGATGACTGTCGGCTCTCGGGTTGCCAACCCGCTTGTTTTGACCACTTTTAGATTACACTGGTGGGCAACAGGGACCCCAGGACTTTGGGGTAGGCATGGTGCAGAGCGCTGTGGTGTCTGGACCACAGCAGCACCCGTGTCACTGCGTGACAGAGCCCTCATCTGTGCAAAAGAGAGGTTCAGCCTGTTGGGTGAGGCACCGAGTGAAGGCCCAGGCTCCAGGCAGCAGCTAATTGTGTAGCGCAGCTCCCAGGTGCTCTTACCTGATGGTTAAGCCAGGAGCTGGGGATCTCCGGTCGCCCTCTGTCTCTTAGGACATTGTCCTTCATGCTTTCCACACAGGGGTGTTCTCGCACTTTAGAGCCAAACGGGGGCTCGTACTCTTTCACTTCTGCCAAGAAAATAAGCAAACACAAGGGTATTCAGCTGGGCTGTGCTGGTGCCAAGTGTCAAGGGAGCTGGCTGTTCCCTGGAGGAGCTACTGATTAGCTACTCAGTACCACTGTTCTGCTTGACCAGCTCCAAACAAAGCCAAGCCAGTTGGCATTTTCAAAAATGTTGCAAATGTATTACTTCCCCCCCCCCCCAGCCAACTAAACAATTTTCATTTAAACCCTTCAGTACATAATCATATTAGCAACAGTCGGAGCAGCAGAGTAACCTATAATGGTTTGTGAGTGTTTCAGTTTGTGCTGAGGCAAAACACACGGGAGCTTTAAGGTGAGCCTTGCTTGAGCCAGGCTTGCAAGAACTGGTCACCCTTAGGTCCCCTGAGTCCACACACACTTACCAGGTGAAATAGAAAGTGAAATCTGTCTAGGTCATGATAGATGTTAAGGTGCCAGATTGCTAGAAGGAAACAGTTGCTTGAAAAGGACAAAGATACAGTAAAAAGCAGTGATAGAAGCTGCCATGCTGCCCTTGTTTATTACTGATCCACACTCCTCTGTAGAAAGTAGTAGTCAACTCTTACTTTAGGCCTCTTTCCCAAAACGGGTCAGTTTTTGGCCCATGATGCAGGGGGCACAGCTTCCTGAAGGGGCTGCTGCCATTCTAGTTTTTCTTTGCACATTGCGTATTTTCTTTGCTTTTCTTTGGAGAGAGAAAGGAAAAGGCAGACATATGGGGCCTTTGGAGAAAACTCAAGAAATCTTTGCGAGCGGAAATATTATAGTAGATGCTGACACAGTGTAGAAAATGCTGTGGTTTCTTTGGGAACAGATGGAGACTTTACTCACAGGCCTAATGACTTGCTAGTATTAGATAAGATTTATGAAGTTGGCCTGTTCTGCTGCTACTTACTTCTTTCTAGGAATTAATTGAAGGCGAGAAAAACTCAAGTGTAATCTACAAGGCAGTCTGGAGAATGCATGTGAGTGTCCAGAAGATGTGTGAAGAGAGATGAACAAGACGGGAGAGAGAGGACTGTTGCGCAATGTTACAACCAAAGTTCAAATGCAGCGTCCAGTGCTGCTCACTCCTCTCAAGGGGCATCTTACAGTAAAAAGAAGCTTTGAGAAGGGCGATAACAATGATTAAAGGCCCAGAAAAAATGGGAAGAACCTTTAAAGCTTAGCTTTGTTTACTTTGGAGAGAAATGTAAGGGGCCAAATGATGAGACACTGAAAATACCTAATGATCAAGATAACACAGATCAGATCCTTGTGTCACATCTCATGATAAAAACAAGGCAGCACTGAATATAACTAAAAGGTGGACTTATCTCCAAAACCTTAGAGTTAGGCTGTAGATCTCATTTCTACATAATGACCATGATATGAAGACTTTATCAGGCTACAGAAAAAGAATTTCTATTGCTTAAAAAAAGAAATAGCCAAGTTACTATAACAAACATTTTTGGAAGGGACATTAAACCTTATGCTTCAAATGTTCAGTGTTCAGAGATCCAGCTGCAAACAACTGTGTGTGCAGTACAGCAGATCACCCCACAGATGCCTCCTGCAGAGCTCTCCTTCCTTCTCCTGAACCCACCTGGCGCTGGCCACTGTCCACACAACGCTCTGGAGAGTGGCCATAGTCCTGAAACACAACTGCTATCTTCTCATACGTTAATCACTTGAAGATTCAAGTGCCAAAGTCTGCTTTGCTTGCTTTCCTCTACAAGAAGACATACCAGTTTCACCCACGCTAATCTGTTATAGATTACTCAGCCAAAGTAAATTTACAAGACTTTTAGCCCTAGAAATTAATTGGGAAGTTGCCATCTTGCTGGTCAGACCTGGATTGCTATGCAACAGATGCGCAATGATTACAAAGCAGATACCTCTACTTCCAAAGCGAACCAAAATATTAAAGTATGCTGGGAAAATTTAAATAGCATGACCTAGATGGCCATTTCTTACACCGTCTCCAACAGTCACGGTTTGATTGTGGCAGTGGCCATGGACACCAGCCATGGCTTCTGCAGTATGAGGAGTCTGAATGTCCAACAGAGGTAAGCTGGTGCTGCCCTGCTGCCCTGCTCCCTCTTGCTGAGCTTAATCCAAAGGCCAATTCAGGCTCATGAGACTGTTCAAGTGGGGGAAGGGAAAGCCTTCCCAGGGAATTGATAGGTCTGTAATACATTTTCTCTGTTTGAGGAATTCTTTCTCTGCTATGAGTGGTCCTCTTCCAAATATAAAGACTGAACAGATTTTTTCAGTGGGGTTTTTTTTTGGGTTGTGCCTTTTTTTTTTTTTTTAAATGGTAAAGAGGAAATGAGGCCAGATGCCAATTCCCTGTAATGACTTTATAGAAATAGAGTTTTGCCTTCCCACAGTTTGACAGGCATGCAGCATCTTCTTGCTATTTATTATCTTGCTTCTCTTTCCCTTAGAAAGAAAAGCCCCCCAAATCCTTTTGCAGTAAATCATCCCCATGCTGTGGAATCTCAGGTGTCGGACACATTTTGCAGTAATAGCTGGGGTTATTCATGGATCATGTTGACATGCTACAGTAGATGTAACAGATGTCACTTTGAGGTAGGTTAAGATGTTTGTGCCTAGCTGCTTGTGCACAACTGTGTACAGGATGCTGAATCTATTTTTCATGCCTTACATGCTTCTTCTGATTGTTTTTAGACCGGTCTGGCACTAAAAATGACAACTGGCTGAAGTACCATAAATGCCTCAGGTACCATGAACTACAGCATCTTTAGTGTTCAGTAATGGCAGAGTTCCTTCAACTTTAACCTCCAGCATTTAAAGTTTATGGTTGTGAGCTACCTTGCGCTAATAATTGCTGTACCTCTGGTTTCCTTTGACACTGGCCTGCCCATAACTCTGAGAAAGGCTGGGACTGGATTTTTAGCCTCTAACAGAGACATTACTGAAAATCTATTTGTTGTGCCTGGTGAGTGCTTTAGAAAACTTGGCTGTGAGTTTCTCATGACAAATACACCTTGCTCATGTGATATTTTTCTACTCTAAGCCTTCTGCACTGGAAATTCTCTTCCCTTGGGTCAGAACAGCACACCTGCAGACCCTGTCGACACTCCCTCATGTGATCTGTCTTACTGATTTCTGTAGGACACCTTCTTGTGCTGGGAGATGGAGGTCATTTGCAGAATCAAAGCAGGAGTAAGGTGAAAGAAGGCCAGCAAAAATCAACCATGAAGCACAGTCCACTGTGCTGGGCTTGTATCTGGGAACTTTTAGGTCCTTTTGAAACGCTCCTCCTTTTAGAGTTCACAAGAGGAGAGCCACAGAAGGGTTAAATCAATTGTTGATGGAGCTACTCTGACAGCTCATGCTGGCACACACAGGTGTGTGTGTGTGTGTAGATTGTGTCTTCATGCTAGAGGAATTTGGGTGGTGGATCCACTTAGCTGTTGCTTGTTGCACAAAGGGATAATAATCCTGAAGCAAAGGCTCCAAAGCCATTCCATGGCCAAGTTTAAGGAGCTGTCAAGTGCTTACTTCACATTTTCCCTAGGTTTCCCTGTTCCACTCCTTCAGAATAACGATGCTAGCTGGGAAGGGTGAGGGTGCGTTGGGAGGGGTGAACTCAGTGTGCAGTTTCCCTTGCAGGGATATCTTTCAACTGACTTTTGATCTGATGATCAAAGACACAGCCACCCTTTCCAAGGGTTTGGGAGTGCACAAGCTCTGCCATCAGTGTGTGATTACAGGCTGCTTAGTCACTGTCTGCTGGATCCTGAAGCGGGAAGGCAGAGGTACGTAGAGCACATCAGTGCCCAAGATGGAGTGTAATGCAGCGGTCTCATCTCTTGCTACCTGGGTTTGTTGAAGGACAGCACTTGCTGCTTTACATGTGGTACCGTGGTGAGCATTTGCTACCTTACATGTAATACCACGGTGACACTTAGAGAATTTTTAGGACATGACTTATTATCGTGGGGTGACACTGCACTGTGTGGATGTACCAGCTGGGGGTTATATGCCACCGCAAGTGCAGTGCAGACATGCCCAAATGGGGCTCCACTCCACAGAAGGAGAGGTTTAAATCGGGCCCCAGCTGCAGCCACCTCAGGGCCCAGTGCGCAGCCACTGTGCAGGCTGTCAAAATGCTGCCTGCCACCAGAAGCGCCCACCTCTCCAGGTCAATATGATGAAAGCTGAGCATTTCACGAGGTACAGGATGCACAAACGTTTCGTTACCAAACCGTGGCTCTTGGCTGACTCTTTTCTAAGTAAGCCTAAGATCAATAGGTGGTATTATTAGTGTAAAACGCAGCTCTGGCAAAGCCAGGCTGCCATTTCAAACAGAGCCCTGCTGCTATACCGAAGGCAGCCACCACTCCAAGCAGTACAGTACTGCATGAGCAACATCGCCATTTTCTGAGGGGTTTCTCTTCTCCCTCCTCATCAATCCTGCGTCTCCAGAAGTTCCCTTTCCTCTCCTTCTCCCCTGCCACTCCCAACAGTCCCCCACCCGTAGCAGTTCCGATACAAAACAGATGGTTTTCTTTTCTTTTAGGAGGCTGTCAGAGAAATTACACTTGCCTCAGTCGCCAAAGCTGTGTCGCTCTGAAAGCAAGTGGCTGAGATGAAAATTATATTTCTTGCAACATGCAGCATCTGGTGCACAGCTGTTGCACTGAATGAAATACCAAGTTAACAGCAGCGTGGAGCAGTTGAAGTTCTCCCCAAAGTAGTATTGCTGAGTTTCTAAATATGCCTCTTAAATTATACTCGGGTGAAAAATCAGTCAAACTCGCTCTTTGCCTCTGTCTCCCTTTCCCTGGTGCCCCATTTTGGCTTCTCTGTATTTAGCACAACAAAGTAACAATGAACAGCATGGCCTTTCTGAAAAGCTGATCCCCACCTGCTTATTTACTACGGCAGCTTCATAGTATGGATTATGCTGCTGGGTATTTTTGTTTAAATGCCTGCTGACTGAAAAGGCCTGGCATGGTGTGGAGACTGTGCTTGACAAAGCTGCTGTAGTGAAAGGACCTGCCTCCGTCGCCTCCCACACTCACCGAACACCTGCACGCTGACAAATGAATCCTGAGGGCTCCCTTTGTAAAAGAAATAAATCACTGTACCTTTACGTGGCTGAATGGCAATTAGCTCCCCCTCATGCTTCCCTCCCAAATGAAAGTTGCTAATGCCACTGCCTCGGCGTAGACTGCCACTCCTGCCCTCCAAACTGCCATGGGCTTTCTCTAGTGATGGGGAGCTGATACTAGAGTCAAGCCTGCCCTGCAAAGACGGCACCTACATCTTTCAGGCTCCTTTGGGAAGGCTGGCTGCAGTCAGGTCAGCCTTATATGTGAAGTCTTTTCTCCCCGTGGCTAACAGTTTGCGTGAGCAGAGGCAGCTCCTTGGGAAGGCTGTGAGGAGAGGAGGGAGTCTCACGAGTGACAGATGGAGAGAGAAAGCAGAGGGGGACCTGCAGTCATGAATCACTGTAAGGGTATTTCACCAGCTGGTTGCAAAGATAGCCAGACTGCATGAACCAGGGGAAAATATAAGAAGGAAATCAGAGAAACTGTGCAGTGCTGCTGCACGTGCTCTGAATTGAGACACTAAGCCCAAGTTCAGCCCCTACAGATCTGCCCAAGTACTCCCGTGGTTTTGCTGGGGACTTCACCCCTGGAAAGATGACTGAAATAGGGAAACAGTATTCGGGATATGCATTTCTGGAGATGAGGATGACTGAGGGGCAAAATGAATAGGAAAAATAAGCATGTGGGTGGGGGGTCCACCTTGAAAGCAAAGGGGATTCTGAGCCGGAGAAATCTTTCCCTTTCCTGAAATGATTTCAGCTGTTCTTCTCAAGGTTATAATGGGTCAGTCTTTTCTAGCTGAACATGCTGGTGATTTTCCTTCCTTATGAAACTCCCTTTATATCCTCTTTTAGGCAGTTGCCTTCTGAGAACAGCAGCAATAAGGTTTGCTTTTGCCACAATCTCCATTTTGCCGTACTCAGCAAATATGAACAGGAAGGGACTCGGGCATCAGCAAAGATAAAAGACTCCACAGTGAACAGCTCGTATTTATATTAATAAGGTGAGTTCCTAAATGCAAGAAACAGAGAAAGCTCAAGAGACAGGGCAAAGATCCTTTTTCTCAGGTTTTAAATCTCCTCTGCCACATTTACAAAGTGCTAATGAAAGGCTAAGGTTGCACCAACGTGCTTAGAAACAGGCATGACCACAACAGTTAAATGTGGATAGGTTTGCCTTGGGATATGCCAGACTGAGGGTCAGTTCCTGAAGGACAAAACGTTTTTTCCCTGAAATGTTTGAATAGAAAAGACTATTTTTTTCATGCTTTTATGCTAGCACTAGCTTTATGCACACATAAACGCTATGTAGCTTTCCTGGCAGGATGCAAACAGGGGCAAATCTGTTGCCCACAATTCAGCCTACCCAGCAAGACCAAACAAACACTGGTCAGACATAGGAGGAGACTGAGGTGGAGGCATTCCTCCCTCCTGCACATGGACACCCTAACACAACCACACAGCCACTGTGCAGAGTGGCTTCAGAGACCTTCATGAACACCCTTGTGGTATCCCACGGATGTTAGTAGCGAAACAAGGAGCAGCTATGCACATCTGGCCATGGGACACCAGTTTCCCTCCTGTACACTATGTTCCTCCTGCTGTAGAGCGCTAGCCTACAAGATTGTCCTGTCTCTGTGGCAGCCCTTCAAGATGGAACCATGTCAAGTCTGATGAAAAGGGAGCCTCTGTGGTTTTGGAAGGGTAACAAATCAAATCGTAGTTGCATATCTACTATAACATCCACATTAGCGTTACCTTCTACATTCCCACTCCTTAGAGTGCCTGCAAGAGCCCAGGACTGCGCAGCAGTTTTTGTGAGAATGAATGTTGAAGAATTTTATATGTAACTTAGCCTCATTTTAGTCCCTGAAGTAAGGTGAAAATCTTCAAACATGGCAATATGCAATGCAGATAACTCAACAGCAACTTTTCTGCTTTCTAGCACATACCAGTGCTGCACTCTGGGAATTCTGGGGCAGCTTTAGGCAAAGCTGAAATGGAGATTCTGTTTCAGTGAACAAACTCTGAATATGAAAAAGCATAGCAGCTCTTCCTGGAGCTGTTCTGATAGTTACAATCGTGTTTGTTTTGTTACTGCACTTTATACAACAAACATCCCTTGATTTCTTACATGGATGATCTCTTGCAACACCACAAAACATGATGAGCAGCAGCCACGGATGTTGGGAAAGCAGGAAGGTATGGCTCTTACTGAAATGATCAGTTAGTAAATGTGACACTTAATTGGCACTTGTTAGGTTTCAGAATTAACATTCCATGAAAGCAAATGGTAGGCAGTTATCACTTCTTGGTCTTAATATCTCCAATTGCCTTATGTTTCCAAACATTTTGGGTGAAGTCAACCAGCCTGAGTCAATCCATGGCTACTCAAGATGTTATAGGAAAAAACAGACATTAATAATCTTTTAAAGTGATCTACCTAACAGCACATTTATTCTTACATCAATTGAGGACCATTTTTCTCATGTGCCCAGGTGCTTGCCCTTCAAGCCTGCTCATGCACATCTGCATCTCATACTACCAAAGGCCTGTTAATTTACAGCATCCGGATACACTAGAAAAGCTGGTGAGACTAAAAAGGATCACCCCCTCCACAGACAACCATGAGAGCATGTCTGTCTAAACATAGTTTTAGAGAGAAGAAAACTGATGGCACTTACCTCCAATGCCATTACAGCGAGATGTCATTTCCCAGAGGACTAAAGCCATGGAGTACACATCTGTTTGCTTGAAGGACTCCACGTTCTCCAGGTTCATCCTGGACTCCAGAACCTCAGGGGCCATGTACCTTGCTGTGCCAACCTACAGGAGAGGAGATCAGGGAGAGGTAAGGAGCTGAAACTATAATTCATGTTTTAGATTCTGCTGTGATTTAACTTCAGCTTTCATAAAAATGGTGCCATTTGACATGTATCCAAAAATTCAGTCCATACTTGGCACAGGTTGTATTTCTTCTGTCAGAGGAATCTGGCATTGTCCTGACTACCAACTTACTTGCACCTCCCTTGGTAAAGAAGAAAAAAAAAATAAAGGCCCTTTTTACTTCCTTAAGCAAATAATTTTGACACTGACAAGCCTTCTCACTCTTTGGCTGTTCACAGATAAACTCTGCCCATTGAGCCTGAAGCAGTTGCAGCTGACCCAGTGTCTTTCAGATGAGCAAGAAACACATTGTATTCTTTTGTGCTGCATATTACAGTGTTAGCTGCTGCTTTTAATGGTAGGCTTAAAAGGAAAGTAGTAAATGCAGGCCTGGCAGCAGAAAGCAAATACACAAATACTGAATGCAGAAGCACACATTTGAATCAAAACCAAAAATTGGCCCCTTTGTTTGAAAAGCCATTCTCATAAACTTTATTCATACTGAGCAATTTTCAGCAATGATTTTAGCAGCTTTGCTGAGATCTAGATTATGACCTTGCATTACAGAAGGCAATGTTTAAATGTCTGTTTTTGTCACAAGAAAGGATTTAAGGAAGAATTTTTGGATCACTCAGCCATTGCTTTCAAATGACAAACTCTTCCCAGGGTAGGTATAAAAAAATTATCCCCCCTTGAAAAACTGCAAACATACTAAGTCTTTCATCAGGCAGTGATAGTTGCAAATTGGAAACGGGTTAATCGCAGAGATGAGCAAATACAAGGGGGTGACGCAGCAGGACCTGTGATCTGAATGAGCTGTTTGCACTACAGCAGTCACCTCAGACCCCAGCAGCAAGCAGGACTGCAAAAGATCATTTCGTTTACTGGGCCTGCAGTTGCTGGCAGCCACATAGTAAACGTACAGTCCTGAGACAGCCCCACGACATGCGTTTTACAAGCTTCTGTCAACACATCTTATCACCCCAGGCTTAGGGCAAATGGGCAGATGTTCCACAAAAATTGAAATGCACCATAAGAAGGCAGCAAGAAAGATCAAGGACATCACTTTGCCATAGGACTCTCTAACAGCAGAGAATGTCTACGTCAAGAATATCCAAATGGCTGTAGGATCAAAGTCTTTATAAACAGAGGACAGAAAAAAACCCCGTGTAATCAGCTCCAAAGTTACATGGACTCTGTGATGAATTTAAGGCCAAGCATGTGAGCAACAGCCATACAGTGAATTGGTGGTACTTGGGACAATCATGTCTCAGCACCCCTGAGGTGACAAGTACCTCCCTCCCCTACAGAACATCAACATATGGGAACTCTGCAGCAGAGGCTGTTCTTACCTGCCCCGTGCCCCACCCCCCCTCCCCAGCCCTGTGCCATTTGTTCCCCAACACACAACTTCTT
>JAVJGJ010000047.1:101521833-101545427 GCA_035590215.1 Microhierax caerulescens
CGCCCCCCCCCAGCAGAGTTGCCGGGAATGAAAGCACTTGGTGTTGAATTTATAGAATAGTTTTCACAAACATACACACAGAAGACACACATTTGTCAAGCGATTGTATTCAGCTACATAGCTCCAGGATAAACAACTATAACATGACTAATTTATAACAAATTAGCCAAAATCCACAAGGGTGTGGTTCACTTTGTGTAAAAACTCTAGATGGCTGACACAGAGTAAGATATTTTCACTGGGAACAATAAAATCAAAGCAATCTGTTAGAATTCGGTCCTGGGTACCACCTTTGCTCCCATCAGTACCAGTACTGACTCCAACTCCTTAAAATCCCACCCAAGTAAGGGTTGGTCATACAACCATGGACCAACAGTCAGGTTGCCTGGTTTGGAATAAAGCTTGAGGAGGGGAGGAGGAAGAGGAGAGGAGGTGGCACCAGATATCGATAGACTGGGCCGAAGGAGGCAAAGACTTTCTAGCTTGCTTTTGGCTAATCTGGTGTGGTTTTGCAACCTTAACTAGTTAGCCTTCTTGGAGGGCTGGGAAGCAAGAGCTAGAAGCCACTCACTTGTCTGCCTCAGTGCAGTTATGCACCATGTTTCCCAGGAGTGGAAACAGTGTCCCAACCCTTTGTATTCTCAGGCAATGAGGATCTGATTATATCCTTTTCTGTGGAACCTAGAGGTGATAAGGATGGGTCCTGTGTGCCATACTCATTTAAAAGTGTGTGCACACAAAGTTCTCCACAGGAGGCCTTGCACTGGCCTGCAGGAGACCTGACTGACCTCAACAAAAGAACCATTGTAGGATCCAGCAGGTAGAGAAAATAAAGTGAGATGTGTGCATGCACATCTGCACATCTGTGTGTGCAGCATGAGATCCACCTGCACTGCACACACCTCACTGCCTTTACTGTATTTGCAGTGGTCTATATAGGCATTCGTGAAGTAGAATGGGGACAGGTTATGCACTTGTGATTTGTTCTATACTCAGACTTCACCGGTTTAACTGAACTCACATACATGTCCCTGTGCCGTAGTAAGCATGAGCTAGCATATCCACCAGTGAAGGAACCTTCTAGCTACTTCATGCCTACTGCAGAGCAAGTGCCAAATGTCAGTTACAACAGAGAAGCTGACATTAAATTCACATCCTATCAAGTTACTCAGTAGTATATTTATATACAGATGTCACACTATGGCGATACAATACCTTAAATATGACATTTGCCTCTTGTTTATGTTTTATTACATAATTGGCATATGTTGCATTTTGGTGTGTCAACAGAACAACTCTAAACATCTTGCTTTCATCTTTTCATTAACTTCTAAGTGCAGTATCTTGAGCTGAGTATCAGACTTAGTTCAAAAGGAGGACAGCCTGGCAGGAAGAAATATCCTCTGAACACAGAAAAGAAAGGTTGAGATTTTGCAAGACTCTGAAGAGACCAAAATAGCTCCTGCCACTAGAAGTTTTCCTCCACAAAATGCAATTCCAAAGTCCATTGGTATGACACAGTTAATATTACTTGCAAAGTATAGCATAGGAATGCGGGGTAAATTATTAAACCTACCTGATGGAAAAATGAGCATATCATTGCATTCTTCACCTGTACAGGAACACATGAACATCAATCCACCATCTTCCTTCTTTTCCCTCATCAAACACTGCTCTGAGCTAGAGTCATCCAATACATGATCATACAGTGTTTTCTGGGGATCATGGCATATTGTTTCTAATGTCACATTTTCATCATTCTGTCTCCTAAAAATGAAAAAGAGAAAATTGAAATAAAAGAAGGAATATTTTACAAAGGGAGCAGACAGGACTGCGCCTGCCTGAAATTTGCCTCTTTTGAGAACTCAAATGGGATTTAAGGAGTATTATATGTTCTTCTCCAGCTTTCCTGAATGGGATAAATTTGGCTGTGTCTGGACTCCTCACACTGGGGCATTTGCACAATGGCACAGCTATTCCTGTATCATATTACCACTAAGCTCCAATGAGTGCCTTTGAAAATCTCACCCAGAATTATTCAAGCTAATGCTCAATGAACTGCTGTGAACTTCGGAACATACTTTTGGTTTTTGTGGTCACTGTGCAGACTGTAAAAATCTGTGGGAAATAATGATTAAAAGTGAATTATTTCCTCAAAATCTGAGGAATTTCTAGCGAGTTGGCCTTTTTATTTTGCTTTTGAAGTCTATAATCAGCACAATTTCTGCACTAAAGAAGTTACCCTCATAACTGAAAAAGAAAAATAATAAAACCAATACAAACACCAACCATAGAACTGGTGCAAGCTAGAGTTGCCTTGCTGTCAGGGAAATATTTGCAGCTGATATTCTGGGCCACATTCCTGTGTTTTGTCCTGGTCCACAGATTGTATTTCATTGACATAAGACTCAGAGGCAAAAAGCACTTTACAGTTCTCAGCTAATTTCCCTTTTAGATAAATTGGCATGAAAAATCCAGAATCTATCTTACATTATGCTACAGCCATTTTGTATGGTAATAATAGACACTGACCACTTACTAAAGGAGCACAGAACTAATATGGAACAGCACCCTGGACTGATCTTGCATTTCAAGTGTCTACTTCCAATTATGCTGAACATCTCTTCAAGTCAATGGACACAACTGATTCCTCAATAAATGAATTAATTATGTCTTTCTGTAAGTGGTTGTAATTACATTCCTAAATCGGCAGCAATGTTGCAAATACTCAGTTCTGTTCCTTTCATCTGCTTACAAACTGATTAAGAGTGTTTCTGGTTTTCTTTGGTAGGATTAGCTTACCATTCATGGAAGGATGAAATGCCAATTTTTAGACTGGGGTGCAAGTTTAGAGGCAACAAACCCTAAAAAAGTGTTATAAGTACTTTTCATATACTCTTGATTTCTTTGAACCTATACACTATATGAAAAGCACCATGCCTGCATTAGTCACTATATACACAGATATTTTTTTTACCATCAAGAGGAAGTATTTCTACCTATACATGGTAAATAAGCCTCCTGTGATAGATCTACAGAATCTAGTTCACTTTGAAACCTGAGAGAGAATTGTCTTTCTTCAGCAAATGCCACCACACTCTACTCCGAATCTCAAATCTGTTTCTACTTTGAGTGCTGTGGGTGGATGCAGCTTAATGGTTTGAGCAAAACCATGCCTCTTTTCCAATAAAAGCATAAGCTGGAACAGAACAGCTGTAGAAGAAAAAAATCCCCAGAACATTTCATATCAGGATTGTTGTTAACCTCAAGCAACTCTCAGTATGCTGAGCACAGATACGAGTTGGAAGAGAGAGAGCAAGGCTGTTGAGGTAGCAGGGACATTCTGAATATCAGAGCAATTCAGAAAAGTACTAAGTAATGATGAATAAGGGTGTGCTCCCCTCCCTACCTGTATGAAGAAATAACTTACCATATAGCAACACAGACTTCACTATTCTTCTCACAGATAGCAGTGATGTTGCAGTTGCTCTTGCACTGATGTTGGTTTGAGCAGGTTGTTACTTTAACATCACAGAATTTGCATAAGTTTGGCATTTGCAATCCACTTTCCTTATTTCTGTCTACAGGTGACATAATTTCAGCTTAAAGAAAAAAAAAGAAGGGAACTCAATAATAGTGGATTATCAGATTGTGTTATTGCTCATTATGAAGGTAAGGTTTTCAGCAGCAGCAAACAAACATTCCCTCCCACCTTAAATCAGAAAACCTTTGATCTTTCACAGCTACCAATTTTCTTTATAACAGGGCAAGTGCCACAGTATCAAGACCAGGTTAATCAAAGTGAATTTGAAAAGTGAAATCAACTTTTATTAACTTCAGAGGGAGAAAAAGTGGCTTTGTAATTTGCAGAATCAAGCTTATTCTGAGTCCAGTCTGCACTGCAATAACTACTCTGCAGTCACCCGTTTGCATTATTTGCAGGTAGGATATCTGTGCCCCATGATTAATAAATATATTGCATCATGGTCTGTGCGCCAAAGTAACTGTGGTTACCATAGTTGAAATGCACGTCAGGTGAGTGGCATCATTATGACATGGATCATACTGAATTTTGCAAGTTTCTCTTTACTAACCTGAGGCATAACCTAGGTGTCATCCCTAATCTGATTACTGTTCACACAAGAAAACACAAAGCTAGAACTGACTTTCCACTTAAGGTAGATGGTCTGCCAGAGGTTGTGGGTGAAACTCAAGCTGGAAATGCAACAGAGCATCTGTGCAGCTCATGTGATCTGCTACTGGAGTCCCTCTGGGCTAACTCAAGGGGACTTGAACTCAAACTAGCTTGCAACGACAGCCTGTTTTGTAGAAGTCTACTTCGACCCAACAGCTAAATTTCTGCACCCAGGCATTGAAGAATTACTTGCTTACTGGTTCTGAGTTTTAGTACTCACCATCTGCTTCAGTATGGTAGCAGTAAGGGAAGAGATATTTTTTTGTCCCAGTGTACAAATTTCAGGAAACATATTTTTAGTTCAAAAACTATTTTGAAAAGCCAGCATGACTACAAGGAACAGAAAATGCCAACATAAACTTTTTTTCTAAAGCTAAAATGAATATACAACCATCTGAAGTGAGGCAGACTATCACAGTTTCAGTCTGACTCACTTTGTAATATACTTGGAAAAGTAGGTTGAACCACTTTCAGGGGATACTGGGCTTCATATAACACAGCCTTCTCTTGTAGCCTCCTGCATGTTTAAACCATGTTCATATTTCTCTCTGTGGCCAAATGTTGCTAGTCAACCGATAATATGCAACCAGGGATTTGTAATTTCCCCCTCTCTCCTCAATTAGCTGGGAAATCAATTTTTTCCTTCTAGAACTTCACTATTTACTGCCATTAGAATATTTTATTACAGGAATTAAACATACATACTTTTTCCAGAAGGAAATAAAAAAGGCCTCTTGCTAACATTTTCAATGGATTTCTGAGCCATTGTGGGGGACTGAGAGAAAAGTCTTCCCTCTTTGTCCAAATCACACATTCTTCTCATCACTAGTGTGCTCTGGTACTGACCTAAGGTCTCTGATCTTATTGCCATTGTAGTAAGTGGCAAAACTCCCAATGATTTTAATAGTATAGATGAAGCTCCTACACAGAGGGAAGGGTTATGATGAGCTCATTGGGAGCACTTACTTGGGTGGAGAATGCTGGCAGTATGTTACGGACTGGATGAATTTTAAGCCCCAGGTAAATATTTCTTGTTCTTAATTATTTGTATTGCAACAACTCCCAGAAGCCAAAGAACAAAACCTCATTGAAGCAGGTATGGTAGAAACTCAAAAGGTCTTTAATCTAGCATTCTATAAAATATGTGTTAATATAATCATCATTAATGGCAAATTGCTCCTCTCTTCTGGATGGTAACTCTTGTTTACCACATGTTGGAGAGAAACTAATAGTTGTACTGATTTATCTAGGTTCCATAATGATCAAAACAACCTGATAATGAGGGACTGTCCCTCTACCCAGTAAAAGACAATCTATGGTCCTAAAAGCCTAGACAGACAGGACAGACAAATATCAAGGGAGAGATGAAGTTCATCCAAGTTCACACAGGAAACTTATGGCAGAGTGCCAAGTGGCTCACAGCTGAACACAGGGGAAAAGCACCTGCTGCTCAAACTGCAAAGGCTTTAGCTGCATCTACACTGCGTTCAGCTCTGGGCTCAGATGGCTTCACTGGGCAGCTGTATCCAAGGGTTGCCTCTGTCATAGACACACCTCAGTCCTCTCTAGTCCCTGCAGCACTGGAGCCAAAAGGCACACGAAGGGCAGGTCCTTAGGTACGTTGGTTCAAGCACATTATGTTTGTTGAGAGGCAGGGCTTGTTCCTGTGCTGCCCCTGGCCATGCCAGGTTCTGACAAGACTCATCCACTGGAACAAACTAATGAAAATATGCTTGGACCTCTTCCAAGGAGGGATCTCCAAACCAAGCAACTTGATCTAAAAAACAAACAAACAAACAAAAAAAAAAAGGAAAAAAGCTATCTGGAAAGTAGCAATCCCCTGCAAGGTCACTAACAAGTTTCTAAGTTGGAGTGGTAGGCCTTAATTCAATTACCAGTAAAAAGCTGGGTAGTTAGGGCAGGCTAATTTCTGAACAGGTTACATTAATGGCAAAAGCTAATGGGGTTTTAGGACTGCCAGATCTGACTACATTTCAATTTTCTTCCCGAAATTCTTGTAAGGAGCTGACAGTGCAGTGCTTCTTTATTCATGCCCCTGGCAGTTCAAGGTACTGGATAAACTGCCCAGCTGGACAAACTTTCTTCCATGCTTCAGCATCTGATTTAAAGTGAGACTGGAGTTTACTTTCCCTAATGCTGTCACATTGCTCTACCAGGTGTTAGTGTGTTCATTAATACAGCTCAGCCTTGCCCACTGCGATAACCCATCCAGATCCAAACAAAAGCCAAGTTTGACTTTCCTCTGTCAGGCTGATGCTGAAATCAACCCCTGCAAAGGGCCTGCGGTGAAATCTGGAGTCAGACGTGAACCTCAACATGACTCTTCTGATCATAGAATCTGAGGACTTCAAAATCCAGGAAAGATTGGTCTCTTTCCATGAACTCAGACCTATCTCTAATCATCAAAATCCTGCCTGGAGAATGACAAGTTGTTAGGGTTCTTCTAGAGAAGTGTATTCTCTCATTCCCTGGGGGTCCCACAAACAATGAGTGGTTCACTACCAGCAAGATTGCTCCTCTTGTAGTCACTTGAATGTCTGTCTTTAAAAATGCTGACTATCCTGCTGCACAATTCACACCCCATGAGCCAACTGCTCAAGGTTTTCTCCTGTTCAGACAACCAAAGTCACTTGAATACTGTGGATGGAGGCTACCTTTCATTTTGCATGGAGGGAAAAAAAAAAAAAAAGTTAATATAATGGGAAAGTCAAGGGAGAAACCAGAGATTTGCACATCTGAAGGAAGCCATCCTAAAATGTGTGCTTGTCTCCTAAACTTTGAGTTTTGGCATCTACTCTCTAATGTTACTTTTCTTATTTTGACTTCTACATGAAGCCTAATTCTAGCTTTCCTTGCTTCCTTGTCCATGGAGAGAGCTTCAAATAAAAGACTGCGGTTTCTTGGCTATGAAGCTTTCAGCCAACCAGTTCAGCACAGATCAGTCACCGTGGTTAACATGCATGGAATATGCAAGCCAACATGTGGGCTGGAAATTACGGGAGAGAAACCAAAGCAGCTGCATAAGAAACATCAACTCCATGGATTCTGGTGGAGCCAGGCTTGCAGGACAATACTTTTACTCTATGGTTCATGTATTTTTTA
Organism: Microhierax caerulescens; assembly: GCA_035590215.1. NCBI lineage: Eukaryota > Metazoa > Chordata > Aves > Falconiformes > Falconidae > Microhierax > Microhierax caerulescens. The sequence goes on from JAVJGJ010000047.1 coordinate 101,529,152, forward strand.
TGATTTCTCAGGACCTTATGAACACTATGCCCTCACCCAAAGTGTATTGACTCTTGAAGTTGTTTGCTTTGTGTCTGCTGTTTGTAGATGTGTAACTCTCATTGAGGCCTCAGGCTACAGTTTACATTCCTCTTATTTTTTTAGTATCATTACAGAACTCTCAAAAGCTAACAACATTTAAATAAAGTCTAAACCAACATGCTGTCTTTTGGGGAATATCTACACTTGAAAACATTATTTTTTTCTTAGGATGCATTTCAGAAACAGCAGCCAATTTCTCCTACTCCTATCTTGTAAAATACTGTTCCTGCATTTCTCTTTCGTCCAGCACCTCTGGTACATGTATACATACAAAATAGCATTGCTGAGTAGATAGATCCCATCCCCTTAAAAAAAAAAAATGCTGATGGAAATGTTGGGATGGGAAGTCAACTACTCAGCTGCTGTGAAATAATTCTACCTGATGGGAGAGACTTTGCTGCATCATGGAAATCTGCAAGGAGGAGGATGCCTTTATCAGAAAGCCTTGAAGAAGATTGTCCTTGTTCTCCCAAAGAGCACAGCTCCACAACATCATATCTCAGTGGCGTGAAGCACAGTAGCAGCTATGAAGAACATCCAAGCTGTAATACCTTCTTAACAAACAGAAAGACATCAGGAATAGTACTAAAGATAGCATTTTTTTTTCTATTTTGCCACAGTACACATGTGATCTATAACCTCAGCAGAAGTTTGATAGTGATGTGGATACTGCCAGCATCATGCAAGTGGAGAGGTGATGATGCAAAAGCACATTCTTTGCCTGATACTAATACTGATGAATTAATTGCATGAGGGAAAGAGTCAAGGAAAATGCATGATCCCAGCTTTGCTTCTAAGACCTGGATATATCCTGATGGTTATTCTCAATTATACAATTATGTTCCCTGCAGTAATACAAGGAAGAAAAGACAGAATCAACCCCAAAGATTCAAAAATTATGATACGCAACATCACAAGGCTAGCCAGAGAGATCATGGAAATAAAGGAAGGAAAAACCCCAAAAGCTAAACCCAATCAAAAAACAACTGCTGGGTTCTCCTTTATTTGCTATTGCTGCCTGGACTCTTAGAGTACATTTGAGTCATGTTTTGAAACTTTGGCCATAAGCAGGAGGGTTGGAATTGCTGTCTAACTTACAGAATACAAAGATAAAAAGAAAATACATCACTGGAACCAGAAGCTTGATCGTCAAGAAAAATGTCAGCTATCATATGACTCATCATAAAATCACAGGAGCTGGCAACACTGCAGATCACCTAGTAACTCCCGTAACAACACCTTCAGGGGTAACCCTATAAAAGTCAGTTACTGCTGCCAATTCTGAGCTTAATGCCATCATGAGTTGAAATGGAGAGGCAATCTGTGAAACATACTCCCATACTCACTATGCGAGTATGAACTCCCATAGTTCATGCTGCCTTGGATGCTGCTTTGGGCTGCAGTCCTGTATCTCAACTATGATTTACCCCAGTGGGATTACCGCGGGCACAGGACTTCTGTGACTATTTCTATTAAGATTAACAGCAATGATTATCAAGAGTGCTGAGACAGCCTCTGTAAAGCCAAACGTGAGCTATCTTTTACGTACAACTAAAATATGTCAGAGGGAAATAGGTTCCATAAATGTTTAGCTCACCAGATATTTAACTATCCCTGTGGCAGGGCTCCAGAAAACCACATTCCTACAGATAATTTGCAGAATCTCTCTGCCTTGATCTGTATCATGTATAGTCACAGTTCACTGATATCACCCTGGTCTGCCCTTAGCAACTTACTCCCTTTTTCCCTTGGAAGGTGTTGTACCTCTTAGGTTTCCTTTTGATCTTCAGCCTTCTGGCCTAGCACAACAGCTGCCTTAGCCAGTACTTAAAGCCATGCCTTTAAGCATACTGATTGCACTCCTGTTTGCAAAATGGCTGGAACCTTTGTGTTGCTTTCCTGATCAGACCTCACCCAGGCTCTGCAAAGGATAAAGACCTATATCACTTCCTTCTTAGGAACACACTTCTTTGTGAAGTACTTGGAGGAGATGCATGTCATGGCTTCTCCCCGTCATGTAATGGCTTTTGCCCATCATATGAAAAAAATCTAGGTCACATCTATCAGATGGCAACAATACAAATGTTAATGCAACAAGACACACATACAGCCCTGCAACCCATCCTGTCACAAAGCAGCCACTATGGGAAGGCAGGGAAGAAGGGCCCGGTGGGGCACGTAGGCCTTCAGAAGGTTTGTGTGGGCTACGTCCTGCTCTTCAGCCACGACTGAGAAGTCTGTTAGAAAAGAAGAGGGCAGGGCAAGTAAGCCATTCTTAACCTACACCTAGCCAGAAGCAGCCTGGCCACCTGCAGCTGAGGGAAGGCCAAAGCAGAAGAGCTGATTCACAGCGGGAAGGCCACTGATGAGCTGCGCTGAAATGTGGGAAACCGCAATTTCCCACCGACCAGCCGGCAAGGCGCAGGGTAAGGTACGTGTGGAGGGAGAAAAGGAAAAGGAGCAGGAGTTAGAAAACTTGGTTTAACTCGTCTCTGCAGTGGAAGCGTCTGGCTTTTAACAGCAAGTGGAACTGGCAAACCATTGCTTTAGGGATTGCTGCAGGCACTGACATAGAAACGGAATCAAATCTGGCAGGAGCTGGGGGGAGGGACACAACCAGGGAATATAAGCGAGAAAACAGCATACTAAGCTGGAGATCTTGAAGATAACAATCATCCTTGTGTTCAAAGCATTAAAATAGCACTATTTTTATCCACTACTTCCAAAATGAGCTAGCATTGTCAGTTTTAATCATGGGCTGGGCTCTTCTCTGTAGTGCAGGGCATGGCAGTGAACTGCCTCAGACACAGCGCAGAACGGAGCTTGCTGCCCTGACTCCCGACTGACACTAGTGCCAGTGTGAGAAGACTCCAGCTCAGCACTTACGATAGAAGTGTGAACACATTCTGAAAACAGGTAATACAAATAACATGCTGGTTCAAACACTGAGATGGATTTCTACCTGTGGATTTTTAACTTGCTGCTCTCTTCCGCATTTTCTGGCCACTGTTTAGCACTCCATGGTAGGCGGAACAAAAGAATACTGTCTCCAGGCAAAAAGGCTGAAAACAAATCTAAATGATGGGTTCCCATAGGGCACTCAAAGGGACATTTCATCTTCTCCCGACTTTAACCCGCAGCCTCCCTAACACAGCCAGTAAACAGCACACAGCGCTGGAGAACCGTATGCAATATAACGAAGATCAATTTATTCAACTATGACTACAGGGTCTAGCTTTTTTCTGCATAATGCATTAAGTTTGGAATTTACTGGAAGCTGTCTCTGGTGGTTAACTCATTCTGTGACTTCAGATATACAGTGAGTATCGAGTACAGCAGTGCTCATCTGGTTCACAAGATTAGGAAAAACGGCTTTCCTGCTTTGTTGGAATAATGAATTCATGGTTCAGAACTGACATCTGCATAGCTAATTCTGACCTGTCGATTGAAAAACATATCCAGCAACTTCACCTCCCTTTGTATTCTTGCCTGCCCAGTGAAAGCTGCCATTACTTCACTTGAAACAGTCCTGAAAGAGTATAAACACTTCAGCTCTGTACAAATACTATTTTTCCAATTTACATGCTTTGACAATAGACAGCAGTCATTTAAGCATTATACAGTTACACATCATTAGGAACAATTTTGACTCAGGAAAACACAAATGTGTCCCCACTCTCAGCTACAGAGCCTCACCACAACAAAACCATGCAATTGAATCATCTAAGTATATTGATTGGAGTTTCTGAACCCCTTGTACCTCTCCCTTCAGGTAGTTAAGAAAGCCTGTTTATAGAAACATGCTTCTCTCCTCTCTCACCCCCTCAACAGTCACACTACCACCACCCTCCTACTTCAAAATATGATAGGGTCTTCATTCTTCATAATGGCATTGGAGAAGGTGATCATTTGTCCTGAAAGAGGCACATATTCCCTCCAAAAGCTTGGTTTATATTTCTTCCCTTTCTCTCTCTTACTACAAGAGAAATGAGGTATGTTCACTTTAAAGTTATTCACCCCTGTTTTCAAGGGCCTCTTTATGAAACTCCCAGTTTCCAACAGGGAAATTTAGGAGTCCACCCAGTGCAGGTGGAACACTACTTTAGGTCATTTTGTAATAACGTTATGTCCCAGCTATTTCTATTAGCTGTGAAGTATTCCACAGAGACACATCCTGGCTCTTCAGTTTACCTGCAAGGCTACTGAATGTGCTCAGTGCCACATACAAACTGAAAAATCCATGAGATCATAAAAAAATGAATCATATTCTTAAGGCATCAGCGCTGCTTACTTAAAGGCACGTCTTTATTATTCACTAGCAGGAGGGTGTGTCTTGTGATACCTGCTTAATACAAAGACAAATCTTGACTTCTTTTTTTAGGAGCATCCCCATAGAACAGGCTAGAGGTGGGAGGAAGGCAGAGAAGTTTTGAAGCCTACGCCACAGGGCAAGTGACTGCATCTTCTGCTGAATTTCTGGGCAGCAGAACACATTAGGATCTACGGTAGGGGCAAAGAGCCTAACTTCCAAAGTCTTAAGAATTTCCCGCTATACTATATGGCCAAGCCTGGCTGCCCTTCCCGTGGAGAACTGCAGTTGTCGTACCTGTGATGGTCAGAGCAGGTGGGCATATGGGTACAGTTCCTACTCCTCCCTTACACAGAGAGAGCTGTTGTGCCAGCTCACCACCGTGACACCAGAGCGAGCAGCCACACGGCATGCTGTCTGTGCAGATGGAGCTCTGCCCTCAGCTCCCACAGACCACTGCACAACCAAACCACGCGGAAATCAAAAATAGTAACATACTTGCTTGGCCAAACACTCACAAAAGACACTCCTACAGGGCTTTACTCATACTTAGCATATGGCCTTTTCATGCTTAACTTTCCAAATGGCTTCAAGTAACAAAGTGCTGGCCTGGCATACACACACCACCACACGAGTTTAACTGATTAAATTAAAGGGGTGGAGGTTTTACAACTTTGCATGTGGATCTTCAAACCCTCTTAAAGCTGATTTACCTCAGTATAGGTTATATTAGGAACAGGTCTAGCCAGTGTCAAAATGGAGAATTACTGCACACAAAGTTGTTGTGGTTTACTTTTAAATCAACTATAAGCTCAAGAAGTGTGAATTCTGTATGTGAAAAAAGCTTTCATGTTACTTTACTACCTACCTAGAGGATTTTCAATAGGAATAAGGAAGGCTAGATAGACAGCAGAAAATATCTCCTCCAAGTGCAAAATAGTAATGATTTAAAGACTGATCTCTATGCTGGCAGCATACAGCAACTCAGGTGGCAAAAAGCCAAATCCTTCTCCTGAAACTGCAGTTAACTCTTGCTACAGTTAAGCTCTTGCTAAATATATGTCCACTCTAGTGTTATCCAAAAGAGCAGACTAAGATAACTAACATGTAGAGGAAACTGTGTAAATAATACCTAAAAGCAGCTGCTGTGCCTTATGAAGAGTTAACACAAATGAGCAGATGTTTATTAATACTGTTCATGCACTCAGTAGACGGGCAGGCACTTGCAAACCCTCTCTGGTCTCAGAGAAGAACCTCCAGGAAAGGCCATGAAATGTGTTAGTTTGTGGGGAGATTTTTGCTTGCTTTTTACAGTAGTGAAAATGAAGCACCGACATGAAGACTGTGACAAATCACACAAAACAGGAAATTCAAAGTTATGTCTGACTCCCCCAGGTTCCTTTTGATACAGCTAGGTTGCTTGGTGAATCAGAAAAAGTATCACTCCTGTATTTGCCATTTCATACTTTTATTTTTAATTTTATTTGCTTTAGTAATATCTCCTTAAAACTACTGACATGCTTTCCTGACAGGTTTTGGAAGTCATAAGGCCGTACCCATTTTCTCTTTTGAAGGACTCCTGCCACGTGCAGCCTTCCAGAGCCCTCAGCAGAGCCCTCCTTTGGGGATGCCACTGCAGAGCCTCCTTCCCACTCATACACTTTTTCTGACACTGTATTTTTAACGTTGTTCCATTTTGATGCCAGGAAACACATATTTTGAGAACAATTGTCTGCCTCGTAGAGAAGTCCTCAGACCATGTGAAAGAAAAATGATTCATTTTTTTTTTAAGCATTGTGAACACAAAAGGTCTTCCCTTTTCCTCTTCTCTCTAGCGAGACCATACAGAAAATATCTGCTCAAACAGTTTCAGTTTGCAAAAAACAGCATTCCCACTCCCCTGATCTGGCTGTTTGTTCACAACCCTCACTGCACTTTTTCTCCTCCCTCACAGAGAAATCAGACTGCACCTTACCACATGTCCCTCCCCCTCCAAAAGGCCAGATTGACCTAGAACAGCTCTCCAGTCCAGACAAGTGACTACACAAACACAATAAAGAATGTGGTATGAAGAGTGGGAACCCACGGCTATGCAATGCAAAGCTGCATATTTCAACAGCAGCAGCAGCACTGCTGAGGGCAGAAAAAAGCCTCTGTGGACCTATGGCTGCAGTTACTTCTGGGGCAAGGTCAGGCTGCCCACCATGCCAGAGACGTGGGGGACCTGCTGTCTCCAACCTGAGCGTAGTCTGCTTTCAGTTGCCACTTGCCCTGAGACAGGAGATGTTTCCTCTCCTGGAAGGGATGTGACAAGGGCTCTGCTGTTATTCTGCCAGGCTTCATCACTGCAAGGGCAGATGGAACTTGCCTAAGACGCATCTGCATGGGTTATGACACTTGGAGGAGCACTCCAAGGATTGATGTTTCTCCCCAGAAATACTTGCAGAGGCACCTCAGGATGGGCCCCATAGCTGTTTAAATCCACACTGAAAGCAGATAGGAGGTTATTTTGACTTTGAATTGTAGGAAAAGTACTTTTGGTGTCTGAAGTCAGTTAACATTTAAGAGACATCTGAGAAGACACGTGTTACTCTTTGTGAGTGTTCCCTCAGCAGTACACAGACCTAGCAGATGTCTCCTCTTCACAGGATGCTGAAAGAGTCAGAGCAGTCCTGCTTTTAGAAAACACTTTTTCAAGAGAAAGGACTATGTAAAAGGCACAGATAGTACTGGGAAGCACAGATATCCTCTGTGATTTTGCTGCAAATCTGTAATGTGAACACAAAAATAAAATTCAGCCAGTCACTCCAATTCTTTAGTCTGATGAGCATTTACCTGAAACTACCACTAGTCTGGGAAAATGCTCTGTAAACCCAGATAAAAGTATTGCCCAAGTTTCACCTTTCGCTCTGAAACTGTTGCTGAACTGTAATTCCCATCTCTGATTTCAAAGGGCCTGATTCTGACTACACTTCCTTTTCAGTAAACTGGAAGCAAGATCCTATGGACCAAGGAACAAAACTTGAGTCAAATAAAGCCAAACCTAAATAATGGACTTGGGGTTATAAAAAAAAAAAAAAAAAGCAAAAAACCAAACATCAAAAGCAGTCTCAAAATGTAACACAGTAGTTGGAATGGGCTGTATCTGTTCAAATACTGATTTAAGTGTCACATTCACAACTAGGAAATACTTCATAATTATGAAGCACAAGGGGCACAAACAGCATAAGAAAGACATAAAAAGATTTTAGTTACAATGACATGGTTTGGAGTAACATAAATTGCAGTCCTGCCCTGCTGTTCAGTGTTGAATTCCTCTACCTAGGTAAAAATAAAAACTAAAGTTCCTCAATCTTTTTCCATGCACAACTCCATGTTGTGTCTCTGTACTGGCCCTTCACAACTGCACCTTTTGTGTCAACTGCTGGAGCATGTTCAAGCCCTGAGTTAGGGGGTGCTTTGTGCCTCTGAGGACCAGGACCTGCACATTCCTTAAGCAAGATCTCAGCAACCTATACAGCCAGGATTGGAAGTGACCCAAGCAAACTGGCTTCAGCCACAGCCTTTATGTCCACCTTAAGCAAGGATGTGCTCTGCATAAGGAGAGTCTCTACCTTGTATAGTAGAAAACTATATGTGTGTACGCCAGTTGCTACTGAACCAAACCAGAATTTCCATGGTATTTTATAACACACCAGTAAGTATGGGGAGAAGCTGTGTGCACACAAAGACTCACAGCTGCCCATTCAAAATAAGCATTTAAATGGATTAACCAGACAACTGTACTTTCAAACTTGCAATAGTTACACAGTTACATTCAGAGTGATTTATAAATATTTGTTTTTCCAAATAAAAGGAGGCTATTAGTGGGATTTTTAAAGTGCATTCACCCCTGCTACCCCTCCCTCCCAGCCATAAACAAACAAACAAGGAAATGAAACAAAAACAAGGATATGTTTAGGGTACAAACATATTGTTGTAGTTGCAAGTTAAGACTTTGGGATTTTGGCTTAAGCTTAATATAAAGAGATAACTTACTAACATACGAAGCATAAAAGACCTCATTTTGCTTAGCTTTTTAAAGACCTTTGAACTTGATGAATGTTTGAGATATCTGGAATTGAAGTTAAGCATATCCCCTGACCAAAGGATGCTCTTACTATGGTACTAGTTTACAATATAATCTACAAATTCTGGTAGAACAGAATTCTGTGCAATTTCCTTCTCTAGACATGAACATAACCCATCCTTTCTAGTCTATTTGAAAAACTGTTTTCAAATAAGAAGTCCCATTTAACAAGTCCACATCCTCAACACGCACAGAGGCTTCTCTGTCCGTCACTGATGGGCAAACATGTTTATGCGGAAGCTCTGTTCAGAGCTCTTTTTTACTGTGAGAAGCCATTTTCCTCCAGGAAAACAATGTTTATGAACCATTCTGTCCCCACATAGCAAGTTTTGAATGACAGATTCAGGAAAACAGTATGAAAAAGAAATTACTCTCTTTCATAATCCATCAGCTCAGCTAAAATAGTAAATCAGAGGAAAGTTAGACTCAAATGTAATCCCTCAGGAGTAGAATCACTTTGAATGGATTTGGGCAAAGATACCCGTCCTTCTCAAATTCAGTAGCTTGGATGGTTATATTTGTCTCTGTCAAGTTACATGCAAAGAAGCAGAATAACAGAATTTAATACCCTGGGGATATGTTCTGTTGATAGATGCATCTAACTTCCTCAGCTGTTAATGGGAATTATATACTGAATATTGAGAAAAGGGCACATGCATGAAAATACATACTTCTAATAATAGTCAACCTTAAGAAAACTTTCTTTTGCTGATTTCTGTTGCAGAAATCCTACTGCTGTGGCATGCTGTTAGAGTTATCAGATTTCTTGGTAAAGAAGTATCTCTACCAACAAAGCAACATCTCCTTTATCTGCCAGAGGTAAATTTGCTAACATATCCTCCAGGTATTAGCTGTTCCTTTTAATGTATTTGCAAATGACTCCCTCCAGTTACCTTTGAGACTATGAATCACTAGCTGGCAACACCACCCTGCTGAAACAAGGGAAAGAGTAATCAGCTCCCTTTCTGTTTGAGGCTGAAATTTTACTGGGCTTAAAGGAAAATAAAAGCCACGGGAGAAACCTGCCCAGTATGAAATAAATAGGTGTTTTACCACTAAACACATCCCTTAAATGTTCATGGAAAGCTCCTTATCTTTGCTGTTATTTCCAAATCACATGCGAAGAATTCATTCACTATACTATAACATTGCATATTTTAAGGCCAGTCTCTTCTGCACGTGTGAATGGTCTAGCAGGTAAGCCCCCACATTAAAAAAAAAATTAGTCATGGACACTAAAAAAAAAATCTGCATGTAGGAATACAACAGTTCTCACTCCATACAACAATACATTACTCACTGCTCGCAGCAGCCAGTCCCCAGCAGGGCTGGCATTACAGTGTAAGGTGAGTACATTCCTACATTAGGCGCAGCTCAGTGGGAAGGAACTTGCCAGTCTGAAATGTTTAGTCTACCTGCCTGAAGATGTGTGAGAGACTGCAGGCTCTTACACTTTGTTTATGATGAGGCAGAATAAAATTGTAAATGTGAAACATACACATGGAAATGGGTTTCTAGGGTTTTCCCCTCCCAGTTGCTCTAGATACGATTGTTGTTTCTGTAAACGCACTATTTCAGTCCTCAAGCTGTATCTTAAGTCATTCTCAGGACCATAATCTTTCACTGGCACTCCAAGACAGCATATACACTTAGAAGCTTGTTTAGAAGAAACACTGCAAAGAAGAAACTAATTTAAGTGTCTACAAAACAATTACTTCCATTGAGTGAGTGAATTGTTTCAGGGAGAAAGCTGGGAAGAGATAAGACAGACACACAAGATCAAACAGCAGCTCAGAAGCAAACCTTCCATTACCTCTTATTTTTCATCTGAATATCTCCAGTTTCATCCAATTACTTCAACATTTTTTTCCCCGTAACTACTGAGAACTATGAAAAGCAAAATATGATGACACTTCATAAACTTTTAAATGGTGTAGTTCATTTCTGGCAACAGCTTAACATTCCTTATGCTACTACAGGACAGAAGATATTTACTGTCACGTGTACTAGTTAAATTTAATAGGGTAAGATCTTCAGCAGATGCTAATCTGTGATTTCTGAGTGCTGCTATGTCAAATTAAACTAACTGACGTTTAACAGTTTGGAGTCAGTGAATGTTTCTGGATATTGGTCATAGCACATCATCAGCCTTCATCTGGAGGGCTCTTACTCAACTGTAGGAATCAGTAATAGTCTGCAGGATGTCTTAGGGCTTCTATGAAATGCCTTGATCATTTTAATCAAATGCCAAGTGGATTAATAATTATGTCATGAAAGTACTATTTCAACAACTGTCATTGAGGAGTCCGTGCATAGTAATATGGCCATAGTAGCTGAACCACTCAGCATCCCTTCAAACATCAGGAGCCAGTTGCATGCTTTGTTATGGTTTCTGGTGTAACTGTTCAGTGACATGGGCAGCTCATTCTCTAAAACTGTCACTTCAGCATTTTTCACAAATATTGCACTCATGTGGAACACAGTATGTTTTACAAAGTGTTCTAAAAACCAGAACAATTCCAAGCTTTCCAAACACAGTAATAGCTTAGGTTATACCAGAGGAAAGTATAGGAATAGAGACATATTTTTAATTCTTTGGACGCAAGATTTTGTAACTCACGCATATTTGAAATATCCTTGCACAGGGTTAGTTAGCAGAGTAGCTTAACAGTTTGTTACTTCTGGAGATGCTACTCCTACTTCTGAGAGGGATATGAGTGATACCAGCCTGGTGGTGGTAACCTGCTGCATCACAGATTCATAGGTTACAGGACTTCTATGCCAGGAAGAGGTGCGATGATATTCCCAGTCTGGCCTTCTGCAAGCAAAATCATTCCACTTACCTAGTTTTACAAAGCCCTAACTTCTCTGGGTATATGTTTAACAAGCAAAATCCTGTCATGATTTAGAGACTTGCATTGGGAAGTCCATCACAGCCCTTTGCAGGGCTCTAATAATGAAATTATCCTGTTTGTTAAAAGTGCACACCTTGTTTCTGGAGTGAAGGGAATAGCAGCTGCAGGTACTATTCCCAATTCTTTTGTTCTTCATACATTTAATACTACAACAGCCCATTATTTTCAAAAGACAGGCAATCACTAACATTAAACTCTTATCTGAAAATGCTAAAATGATTTTTATGGCTCCCTAAACAAACAGTGCCACCTCCTTGCTAACCCACTGCAGATCTAAGGACAATTAAGTGGAAATTACTGCCATGGTCAAAACTATCTACACGTCCATGTCAAAACCACAAAATGGAAACTTAAACCAAAATCCACCTTTTAGAGGGAAGAGTGATGATTATATGGCTGGTCTAACTACTAATGCTAAACAATAGCTTGCAGAGGCAGGTGTCAGTGTTTTCTGTTTCTACATAGGTGGTTACAATAGTTGTAAATGTGCCTTTTCATTAACTTTCAAGGGTAAGATATTTCAAATATTTAGTGGTTTGCTTCCAACATTTCCTACCCACCTTCACCATGAGAAGGCTGATGTGTTTCTGATTCAAACCACCAGTAGGTATGTGCCTGACAATCACACTACAAGTCACCAGAACAAAAAAGCCAAGTTAGGGGAAGTGCAAGTTGGCTGAACCGTGAATATTATACACAGACAACTGGGGCAGGAGTTAGCCCTTAGATGGTCAAACAGAAGCAAGCTACTAAAGCTTCCTTGTACTTCACCATTCCCTGGCAGCTCCTAGCACACAGTCTCTTAACTTGAGAAAAAGAAGAAAGTGCTAATTGTATCTTATTGAATTTGGCAGGGTATTTGAGGCTGATAAGAATTTCTGGATGCTCTGAGGGCTTTAATCCCAAACTTCTGTTGAGAAATAACAGAGTTTATGAACCTCAATTTCCCAATCACAACAGACCAGTATTGAAACAATCTCTGTTCATTTCCCACAAATTCTATAATTGTCTATAGCAACTGTAATTAGCACATCAATGCATTATTTTTTTGTCACATGTTAAGCAGAACTAGTTGAAACTGTGGACATTCTAATACAAATAACTGTCCGAAGTTTAGTGGTACATCAAAAATAGAATGGATGAAATTGTGGGAAGCTGGAGATCTGGGTTTGGGCCTCCAGAGACTACAAGACTGAGCCTGGGTTTCCCACTTCAGTAATCTACATAGGATATGCCCAAATCCTCATTCTGAATCCCACCTTCCTGAAATTTGGTGGCTTAATTTGAATCACATTTTTCCTTTCCTTTATACAGATTAAAGGCAGGAGACTTACATTCGGGAAGCTCTAGGCTGCTTCTTGTTGCACTAATATTCATGGTACCAGCATAGCCTCAGGGAAGAGTGGGAACAGCAAAGCCCCAGCCAGGCAGAAATTTCAAGGCAAAAGTATAAAGTGTGTGAGAAAGGCGTTGATGGGGAAAGAAAAAGATGAAGAAATACTTTTTAGTTGTATTCCATTTTCCAGAGCAGTTCACCAATTTCTCCTTGCTGAACGTCTTCCTATTTCTATTATCCAGAGGCAAAAAGAGAGCAGATACAGCTTGAGTTACAACCAGACAATGTGGTATTGCTGTTTACACGCAAACTTGGGCTATGCCAGCTTTGCAAGCCTAATGGCCTGGCACTGTACATACCAGATGAGAATACTACAAATGCAATAAAAGGATCAGTTTCCCAGATTTTTGACTTGAGGCATTCCCTTGTGGTAAAGCTGGGTGAGGAAACAGAAGAACAGACTGAAGGGAAGAGGGGAAATTCAATAGCCCAGAAGCATGCATCGCTGACCTAGTTACTTTGTGTATGCTTCAATAAAGAGGCTTACGAAGTCATGACTATTACATGGTCCTCTCTGATCTTTTCATGAGGATGAGAAACGGTTGTTTTCAGTTTAAAAAGGAAAAAAAGATTCTGTATGTAAAGTCTCTCTTTGTTGTGCTGTGAACTCCCTGGAGAGAGTATCAGTCACCCTGCAGGGGCTGGAATAATGAACGAATCCATCAGGGAACAGGCTTTCTTCTCCTCTGACATGCTTCAAGGGACCACACACACACACGTCAACCCCTTCTCTACGGAGTGCCACCTCTGAAGCCCTACCCAGTCTCAGCCAGAAAGGATCCTTCCCCTCAGAGCCCATCACTGGTGGAGTTTAGATGTTCTCAGGCTGAAGAGTGATGTGGCCACGGGCCTCCCACTTTCTGGGCAAAGGCTCTAACCACTTCAGGAAAAGGAGGCAATGCAACCATGAAAATCGGTAATGGGAACTGTGGGTAGGTAGAAGGTACATAGCAGGGCAGCTGGCCAACTGCCACAGCACAGTCACTGCAGAATCATAGATCTTGTGTGCAGGAGAGAAATAAGAAGGGTAATTGCTGCATGCTTGCAGGAAGAACCAGCCCAAGGAAAAAAAGGATCAACTATCACCTGCGTATGACAGCTTTTCCCTTGAAATCTTCACAGGTTCCTCATCACAGATTGACAAATGTGTGCTGTTCAAAACCTCGTTAAATTCTTCCCATTAGTGAACCACACAAAGATTTACTTCTTCCTTCCTGCACTCTTTCCATGAGTTTCTCAAGAAGAATGGGACACCCTGGAGTCACTACCCAGCCTTGTTACAGGAAAGCTTAACTTAGTTACGGAGCTGAGCAGGGAGCATCCTGAGAGCAGGAACTGACCAACCACCATGTGAACTCCGGAAGCAACTCAGTGCTGGTCAGATGCTGAACTCCTGCATGTGATTTTATTGTCTTTCCGTATTATCACTATTGATAACATAATGAAAAAGATACATCCTTAATTGTGTGTAGTTTTACAGTGCAGCTCATCTTAGGGTAAAATGTAAAACAAAAAAGTAGCCTATATAATAACATCTTGCTCAGGATAATGGAGAAGTGCTACTCCATGCTAATTAGTAGCTTTACAGTGAGTTGAAGTAAAATAAACCAACATAGCTACAGACCTCCCTTTAGCAGTGGCTTGAAATTGCACCATGGGTACCATCTAATGCATGAGTATTTTAAGAGACTAGATAGTTGGAGAAAAAAACTGGAAAGGGAAAAAGTGTAGTTACATCTACCATGTTTCCCCAAGCTTGCAATTCAGTGGACAGAAGTTACTCACACACACACTACTCTCCTGGAGCACTCTGAGTGCACAAGGTATGCCAAGTCCTGATCTAACTATGACTTCAGATTTGCTCCAGCCACAGAGCTCCCAAAGCATATGGAAGTCAGTCAGGACAGCCAGGTAACGGTAACACTAAAAACAGGGAAGCAGTCAAAAGGATGAGAAATTTCAGCTCCCTCTGAGCACTAAGACCTGTCTTAAACTGTTGCCTAAACTGTGCTATCAAAACCACCCCTGTTCTGCAGCTTTATATAGCAAGCTGTCAGTAGTATCTGAGCTACTAATTAGACATCAAGAATCAGACCAGATCAGCACCTCAAGACACACAAGACCTCAAGGATCAGACCAGATCAGCACTTCAAGACACACAAGAATCCTGGACAGCTGCTTCTGCTTCCTTCTCTGAAAATAACCAGAAGTTACTTGTAAAAAACCCATTACTAATCACCTGTGGTCTGTTTCAAAGTTCACCCTCTTGTACAGCAACATTAAAAATGTGCTTATATTATTTAGTGAGATGAAATCTACAAAATTACCACATTATCATCCAAAAGCCCCAGGCACCACCTAACCATGCCAACAAGTGACGTATACGCATGACGTGCTTACTGCCATTCTAGGCTGCAGAATCCACAGCAGGATTAAAACTGGAGGGAGGTGGCTCACCTGAATCTCATGTCTGAAATATTTAGACCTAGGAGAACTACAGGTTAACTCTTGGGAAATCTAACTGAATGCCCTTTCCTTTAATGACTACCAGCTTACTTATGACCCTTCTGGGTGAAACATTAAACAAAATTAAAAAACACATCCACATTCTGAGGAGTTTTTTCCTTAGTCCTCATTTCCCATTGTCCACTTTGCTTCCTTATTAATTACATCAGCACTAGCAGCTTATCAGTGATGAGGGAGCTTCAGTTTTCATACAGATTGGAAATGTACAGAAGTGCTTTCAAAGGAAAGGCCTGGTCTTGATGAGAAATCATCCCTCTTATACATTTCACTTTTTTTGGGACTACCTATCTCAAATCAATTAATCTCCATCCTCCCAGATTCTCCTCCTGTGATTCTTCCTGGGCAAAAATCCTTAATGACACTTTACAAGAACTTTGGAAGCAT
The DNA here is from genome assembly GCA_035590215.1 of Microhierax caerulescens. Lineage (NCBI taxonomy): Eukaryota > Metazoa > Chordata > Aves > Falconiformes > Falconidae > Microhierax > Microhierax caerulescens. The sequence continues at coordinate 101,544,892 of JAVJGJ010000047.1, forward strand.
CTTCTTTCCCTCAACTGCCTGAAATCTCTCCTTCCTAACATTCGGAGAACTTCAAAATACTGCAGTCAAATTACTCTTTTGCTCCAAGAAAGAGAATCAGATCACTCTGCCTCCTGTAAGACTGATATCACAACACCCCCCCAGGGAATTACAGCCTCGTAACATACAGCTGCCTATTATTTATTCTGTGGCCAGATTCTCAGCTGGTATAAATCAGGGCAGGTTCCTTGCCTTCAACAGAGTAAAGCTGATTTATGCCAGCTGACAATCTGGCCCTGCCTGTGTTCCACTTGCACAATGCAAGTGTTTAAAGAGGCCCATTAAAGCGCCCCAGGCACATAAGAGCCACACTTGGGTCTTTACTTGGAAAATGTTGCTCTGAGGAGTAAGATTGTGAAACCTTTTTGCTGCTTGCTGAGTATGTACTGTTCTAATTCACCAGGGGTCCTCAAACTACGGCCCGTGGACTGGATACGGCCCCCCAGGGTCCTCAATCCGGCCCCCCGGTCTTTACAGACCCCCCCCCGCCCCCGCCC
>JAVJGJ010000047.1:101553592-101576145 GCA_035590215.1 Microhierax caerulescens
CCTCTTTTTTTTTTTTTTTTTTTTTATTTTTTGATTTTACTCCCAAATGGGCTAGATGTGCTCCACTTGGTCTCAAGGGCTGCAAATGTGACACAGATGAAGTTCTTAAAGCAGGTTTAGCTTGTACCAGATTTTTTGCCATCTCCAGAGGGGAGAGATCGCACGTAGGACTCAGGGAGCAGGACCACGCTGGTTACGCCAGCTTTGCACGGCCCAGGCAGAGGCTACAAGAACCGTTAGACTGTCAACCAGAATAAGACTTGAGCTTTCTACCAACATGAATCCAGCAACTGCATAGCCAGCAGTTGTCTTGAGACTCATTTTTGGTTCACAGAGTCTTCCTTCCTCCCCAAGTTAAATGGCTGGGCATTAATTAAAAGATAAACTGATACACGTGGGGATAATTTGAGGGTGTCCATTCAGATTTTGGTGATTCACTTTTGTTTCAGTTACAACACTAGTTAAGAGGTACAGACCTGGGTATTTCAGAGAAAGGGCTAAGCCTTCAGGAGGAATATATTTAATCATGCTCTGAATGTCCCAGATCATCTCTGTATGATTGTGGAAATATTTGCATAATGCATTTAATTGGCCTATAACAGACATAAAAAATCTCATTGTGATTTTATGTAAATTTCGTTTTAAAAACTCCCTAAACACGTATTTTCACAGCGCAGTCCCTGTTTATGGTGCAAATTCTCATAAACCTCTCCAAGAGCATTTTTCTTCTTCCCCACCCCTTTTAAATACACTCCAGATTCACTCAAACACAGTCACTGCCTTTCAGAACTAAGAAAAATGTTGGACTCCCTTTTGAGCATAGACTGGAGTGTTCTTATCAGTTTCTGTGCACCAACTCTGTGCTAGAAGCTGGCTGTGTTTTCAGTAATCCACTTAAACAAAAGCATTTCTCAACCCCCATCAGCATATACTGTGTGCTGTATACATTTCTCTCTCCTTGTAGCTGTCAAGTTGCAGTTGCCAAAGAGTTGCTGTTTGCTTAGGAAGTTCACTGTGTACACTGAACTCTCCTGTTGGCTTTTAAGCCTCTTTTCATATTAGGAGTTAGTCACCAAAAACTATTAAAGATTAATTTAATGTTACTATTCAAACCTGTCACAACCCAGGCATGACTTGGCAAGCTGCCCTCTGCCTCAGTTGCATCTCTCTTCCTCACATGAGTGCCACGGCTCTTCTCCCACATGGGCACCTCTTGACTAGTCTCTCTCATGCAGGGTCTAGCAGCAGGAGAGAGACAGGAGCTGGAGGCCTTGGGGAGGGCTGTGCTCAGGTGTCTCTCTCCAACATCCCTGACTGCAGCCTGGCATCACAGCACCTGTTACCCAGTTAAGCGAGGAGTCCACTATAAGCGTATTTCAGAGGCCTGATATTTCCAAAGCCCGATGTTTCCATATAAGCACTGTTTTTATTTCATATCATGCACTGGGGATTGTGCTAGAGCTGCACTTTGGATGCTCAGAGAGCCCATGACAGTGGTAGGCGCTACTAGAAATATTCTGGGTAGAAGGAATATATCATCTTACCTGGAAATCCTCAGTGTAGGAGTAACTTTGTTACCAACAGTCAAGGTACAAGTTGAAGTAAATGACAATTTGTTCACAGAGTTGTCCCTGACAAGCTTATTAACAAAGGCTCACATCCTGCCTTTTTGAGTAGTATAAGCTTCCCTGTTAGGGCCAAAATTGCAGCTTAATCAGGATTTCCTGGGCAAACAAAATATATATAACATTTCTTTCCATTTTGTTGTTCATAGTTCCCAGTTTTTAAACAGATGGCAGTTTATTACTTCTAGATTGAAACTGTGAATATTTAACCTCAGCCTGACTGAGGTAAGAAAAAGCCGTCTTTGAAGAGGCACAGATTAAAGCTGTAAATAATTAACTTCAGCCTGACAGGGTAAGGAAGGGTCAGCTGATTTCAATTCACTACTCGGGCAAAATATTGAAGCACTGAATAGTGTGTTTTCTTTATGAGCCTTAGAAAGAGACATCCAGAGCACAAACAAGCTAGTACCTCTTGTATCTCAGAGCCTCTTAGTGAAGACAAGCTAAATGCTTCTTGCTGTAGTTTTAGGTACAGCTTTTTAAAACAGTCCATAAAAACTACTGAGTGTGAAGGATTTCTCTTTAGTATTCCAACCATTTCTCAGTTTGCAGTATTGTATTTCTGTCGAAATCCCACATGTGCTAGGGCGTTATTCTCATATGAAGAACAATTTCAAGCTTCCACAAAACTTGCATTGTTAATAAAAACTGTCGTTTCACTGTACATGATGTACACTTTTAACCCAAAATCATTCCAGCCACAGCCAAGATCTGCTGTGCCCCATCCAGCCATTATTTTGATTAGTTTATTAGCTCCCAGTGTTGCTTTGTTTAAGAATCCCACAACAAGCTACTTCCCAGATCCACTGACTTAGAATTAAGTAAGGCCTATACAGCTGCACTAACATAGGATAATGTTTATGCCTATCTAAAGCTGACATATGTGGCTTAGGGTGAAGACATCTCACCTTACTTTAGCTGTCTAAAAGTTAGCCTTGGAGTGAAGTTCTAGGAGATGACTGAGACAACCTATCACCTTTCCTGCCATCTAAAGGAGCAGTCTCATTTGTGGATGAGAGAGGAGTCTAGATATTTTAAAAACCTCTAGACACATGAGCTGACAACGAGACATCTACTTTTTAGGTATCGGATATTAGATCACATGAACCCTAAAGAAAATGTTCTCTGAATTGTATGCATCACCTAATGTAAGCTACAATATGTGTTACTGACTGGTAATCATTCATCACTGCCTTGATTTTTGTTTGGAATGAAACAAGGCAATTGGGTACATAGTATGCTGATACTGCCTTGACAAAACTACCAGTGACATAACTAGAATAGTAGTTTGACCAAAATAAAAACATTGATGACTGAGTAACTTTTGTCATAACAACTTTTAAAAATAAACTAGGAAATCTGCTTTGAAAAGTTGACACATCCCACTTTGACCTTTTTGGTATGATACAGATTGGGTTTTTTAAACAGCCCATTCATTTTGAAATGTTTTTGTTTACTCCATGTTACATATAAAAGCCAAACATGGGAGCAACATACAACACTGATTTCACTGCAGTGAAGGAAGAGGTTTATTTTCAGGGAAATTTTGGCATTTCAGTTCAAAATAAAATTTTGTAACCCTGTATTATTTGCAACCCAAAACTTTTGTTCCCTGCAGCACTCTGTTCACAAAGCTGATATTTGGCTGCTAATTTTCAGATTGAGGGTGCCTGGCATGGAGTATTTGCCTTTCAATATAATTGATAAAAACTCTGCCTGTCTTGTCCATCATTTGCTGAAGAAGACATAGTCCTCTTTGGGGTGATGTTAAACTACTGTGCCTTGTATCACTGCTTGCATCACCTTTCTCTCTTAATTTAGGTTATCATGGAGCACAGAATTACAGTTAGCATTAAATGCAGTTTTCTTCTTTTGCATAATCACTGGTTTCAACTTGTTATTAATAATTTGCACCATTATGAGAATACACACAGCTTCAAGCAAGGACATTTACAGAAGGTTACATTCATTGCAAAATGTTTTGAAAGACTCATAAAAAGTGTTTGGACTTAACACAGCATTACGCTTATCTCACAGATATAATCAAATTAAAACATCTGTTGTGTATAATCATCAGTCAGAAGGAGGCAATCAGCTTGTTATCAACTCCTGCATACATTAGAAGCAACAAGAATAATGTTATCTTAAAGATTTATCTTAGTAATGCTTTCTGTACAAATCTCCTGAATGACACTTAGCAAAATAAAGTTTTGAAATATTATTCAAATTAGTGCTAGACTCTCTGGGCACTGCCGTTCACATGATCTCTGACTTATTAGCTAGAACGCAAATCAACTACTTTCAAGCTTCACTGAATTGGCTGGTTCTGTGTTTACTGTGTATGTATAAATACCCTCAAGAGTGAAAGCAGAATTACATTAGTGTCAGTAGAGATACAATTCTTGTAGTGCTTCTGGCAGTGCCAGAAGCAGGAAGTACCATTATTCTCACCACACAACCTTTTATGTGGGAATTCCATTCTATTTTTCCAAAAGCAAAGGACATTTGGAGAATTTTATACTGTTTTCTTGAGGTTTTTATGACAACGAGTATCTGAGCTAGGGAAAAACCTTGCACATTTCCATCTTTTGTCTTAACTCTTTTACATTTTCAAAAGACATGGAACAAAATTATTACAGATACATTTGGGAGATGATTTAAACTGCTCAAAAATATGGTTACATGTGCAACCTGTCTCCATTACCACAAAATTTGTCATATTTATTATCATCAAAGCTTGTAATTTTAGGCTCTTCATTAGAAAGAATTTGAACATTGGATGCCAAGCCTCAGAAAATATCTGAAGATATCAAAGAAACTAAGTAGGGTAACACAGAGGCCCTTCTGTTTCATTTTCCCACTGGAACAAAAGGCAGTTGTGAATCCACGATAGAGTATATCCCTAAATCTAATCTGAAAGAATCCCAATACTTCAACCACAAAGCCCCAGAACTGAGGAAAGTATCCTCCCATCTCACCAAGCAGAAAATCATGTCTGTGTTATTCAGGAATGCAGTACACTGATGATATTAAACTGACTCATTTGACCAGAATCTTTAAACAAATTTATTTGTGATCGCACAGCTGTTCCTCTCAGGAAGGAAATGCATGGTTCCATAATTTTTATCTGCAAGGCAACTTTATGATCTGTGGTCACAGGAGGTGGCTACTGTGCTTTAGAGGTCAGAAGCAAGCAGTACAGGAGGATTCAGAATGCCTTGGGAGTTGGATATCGTTCCGACTGACCCTGGAACAAATGGGCTAACAGTGGCTTGGAAATAACTTGGCTAACATCATGAAATTTTACTATTTTCCTTTTCTGTGATTGAGAACATCACCAAACTAACCTGTGAGCACCATGTTCAGGCTGTGCGTGCACAGTATCCCATATCTTCTGGCTGGTATAACATCTCCCCAGTTGGAAGATGTTCTCCATGCAGTCCTACCAGCCCTGAATGTTAGGCAGGTTTTTCCCTTCACAATTCAGGCCAGACTAGCTGTGTTACTGTCAATAGTTTCAATTATTGGCAGGAGCTGTCTAATACTGGGCAGTGAAAATGACAGTGCTCACTGGAAACTTTCAGTAGGTGCGAAGGATAGCAACTCCATCTCATAGTCTGGGACAAGCCTTAGGGGTGTTAAAGACTTCTGCAAGGATCAGGGAGAGGTTGTTAATCCACAGCCTCAGTGATATTCAAGGCTTTCTGCCTCAGTATAGCAATACAGGAGCTATTAGAGAAAGCTTTAGTGCAATTTATACCTGTCTTATTACCCTTTCACAATATTGAAGTGTTACAAATGGTCCTTAATGTAACTGAGAATTAGATACTTTGCACTTAATAAAAGATGCATGATTGACTCCACTGTCTATGGAGAAATAACAGTATGCATTTTCCATCAATTTAGCATTTCTGGAGTGTCTGTTCCCCAGCCTCTACGTCCAGATATGGACTGTAGTGAGGAAACAAATGAGCATTGCTGGTTTAAAGTCGGTCTTTCCTTCTATACAAAGGCTCATAACATTTCTCGCTCAACTTTGGCCTGTCTTTTAGAACATTTTTGTACCTCTGGTGACCCATGGCTGGAGAAAGTGATTTGGTTATTCTCCGGCCTACTCCAAATTGAGCTGCAATTGAGTTTGATAAGGGATGAGAGTGTGAGTGAATATTTGTTGTCTCTTCACATGCTTTGAAATATAGAAAAGGACACATCTTCTCTAGTGCTACCACAGTTGGATCTCTGAATCATGAGCAGCTGCAGCCCTCCTGTCCTGAGGGACTACTGCCCATCTAATATAAAACCTGATTACAAATTGAGGAGTTTGTAAGCTTTATGGTGAGGTAAACAAGACAGCCAGGCAACAGGGTGGGATGTCGTACAGAAAAGTGTAGTGGTGCGTGCTCATTAGTGAATGAGGAGATCCTGTTGAAGTTGGTCTGAATTTTGTGAAGAACTTCTGTAGTACTTGCTATTTGATGCATGTATTTACTTGCCATAAGTATTAGCCTGGTTTTCATCTCTACTTTACTTTGATGATTGTTTACTGTGATTCAGACCCAAGAAAAGATTGAAAAATCAACTTCAGTAATCTCCATCACAAATGAAAAGTAATTTACAGCTGTCTGCATGATGTTACTCCTATGATTTTAGTGGGTTTCCTTTAAAAGGCATGCTCTTCTGAATTGGCATGTCTTTCTTTTCTTCATTTTGTTGCCTTTCTTTGCCTCCTTTCCTTGGGTTCCTTTCTCCTGTTCTTTAATATGTTTTTCTTTCTTTTTTTTTTCTTTTCCCCAATTTATTTGTTCTGAGTATTGTAATCTCTCCTCATTGACTTTTCCCCTGGGTGTCAATTACAGACTGCTATTTTAAAAATAAATCTTTTTTTTCACATCTTTGCAATTACTGCTATTTCAAACTATGGTACTGTTAGACTTAAGCTGCTTCTTCAAAAGTGTGTCCGTTTCTCTGTTTGTGTGTGCACATTACCTTTTAATTCACAAGAAATTCCCGATGATTACTTTCACAACTAGCAACAAACACAGTTAATTTATCAGTGGTAAAACTTCTGGGCCTCATATAGTAGCTTTTAATCAAACCCCAGAATAAAGGGCACTATGAAATAGAAGTGGCATAATATACTTTACAGCTCTTTTATCTGCCCTCTTAACCAAAATGAAGAGTCCCAGCCCAGGCTGGTCTCCATTCCGTTACCACCCTCAACAATTTCTTCTAATTATTCTCAGATGTGCTGATAAGTGGATACATAAAGCCCTGGAAAAAGCCATGGCACTGGAGTCCACTTTTTCTACCAGCATAATCATATATATGTACATGGTGCTGGCAGGGTGTAGCTGAACTGGGGTTGGTGTTGCAGAATGAGCTTGGCCTCCTGCACAGAACCTGTTTCCATGCCTCTCTGATATGCTCATGAAGCTTAGTGGCGTGTTGGGGAGTACAGATCTTATTTTCACTACAAAAAATGTGCTTAATTTGCAGCAAGGACACAAACTGACTCATGAGAACATCTGGTTCTGTCCCACAGTTTGCCCTGGTTGTAAGCTCTTCCACCCTTCCCATGAACTGGATCATTAGCTCAGATGAATGTTGCACCGAGACCCACTCCCAGACTTGCTTGACATGCCCTCCTAGGAGACCCATAGGGGACAAAGGTAGATGAGGCTAACTTATGCACTCAGGTGCACATTAGCAGAGTCTAGGCTGCCTGCAGTGAAGACCTTCTTCCATGGCACTAGTCTGGAAGCTAAAACACTGGCAGACTTTTGCCATAACCCAGAGTGTAGCAGGATGATGCAGTCTCAGAGCATCTGCTTTCTGTCCTGCCTTCCCCCCTGCTGTCAATGCATTCTCTCACCTAGTCCTTCCAGTTCCTAAGTGCTTTCTCTCAGTCTACCCGCTGTTACTTCTAGCCTCTCTCAGTTCTTGCTAGTAGCCACAGCTGGCAGGGTTTGACATACTTGCTTTGGGTTGCTCTGCCCCTCAATGGAACACTGGGGTAAGTGTCCCTGCCCATCTTGTATGGGTTACCCTCCATGCCTCTTGTGGAAGCTTTTACATAGTATTTCATATAAAGTTTCTTAAACCCAACAAATATGCAAGAACCCCCCCCCCACCTAAATCACCTATTAGGTCATTGTTTAATTTCTTTCCTTACTTAGCTGCAGTGGGCAAAAGAATTTAAGAGGTAGACATTCTTTTTAGCACTGAGTTCCTTTTAATACTGTGATTGATTAAAGTTTGCTGGTGCCACAGTCATATAATCATTGACAAAAGGCTTTTCATCACTGACTTTCTACACAGAAAAATGTAGAGTAAGTGCTGACTTGGACTCTTTAAGGACTTGGACATCTAGCTCCCGCTTATTGATTGGTTTTGATGTTTTTCATCCTCTTGGGTGTCAATGAGAACAATAAGAATTTGGAAAAGAATGAATTTACAGACAGCTCAAGTATTGTTCCTTCCCCATACCAAGCCAGACATGGCTGTCAGCCCAATCATTTAGTAGACAGGCTCCAAAAGCCTTCAGTCATGCAGAACATCCCCTGAAAGTCACAATTTCTTCCACGTGCCATGACGAGCGGTGCCAGCTGCAGTTGCATTGCATGCTCCAGTCAGAGCACACAGCCAAGCTCTGCTGACCTGTTTTCTGCTTACTGCCCACCCCCTCAGGGCAGAGGAAGCCATGCCTTTGGCGGGGCTTCACTGGCAACCAGAAGGCAGGCAGCTCAGGGAGGTGACGAAGGGAGCAAGGTGCCATTTGGCCTGTTCTGCACAGACACGTAGACCTTCACCTCCCTGAACTGCAAGTCAAGTAACCAGAAGTGTAACTCATAATCTTTCCTGGAGACAACGGCTGGAGGTAACCACTAGAGGGACCTGAGGCTTTTTTTCCCCTGCTAATTTTTTGCAAAAAAATGCCACCCTATTTTTTTCTAGTGGAATAAACCACTCAAACTGCAAATTATCACCGTGGCACCACTCATGCTGACAGCCTGCTCCTCTCTCCAGGATGCCATATGAGCTTTCTAAGAATCCGAGGAAACCCAGTAATTCTCATGGACTAAGAGACACACTGCTCCCTGTGGAGTGCTTGATGATTCTTAGCTAGAATGCATGGTGGAGAAAGAGACCCCCGGGAAGAACAAGTAAATTTATTTTTTTTTGTGAGTGATCATTATGACCTAAAAAAGTTAGTCCCTTTCCTTAGAGTGCTGAGCAGATTTCTAGTCAAGTATGTATAGCTATTCTTATTTCTGTTGTTGACTTGTGTGGCACATGAAGAGACAAGATGGGGGATAACTCGTACCTCTGTGGACATGTTTTCTTGTGTACAACATGGAAGTAATAATTACTACCCTCACACTGTGGATGAGACTTATCTGTTAGGGTATATAAAGCAGACTTTACTTCCCAGGTGGAAAGCACCATAAGTGATATATGTACTTCATAACTTTAGTTTTCTTCTACTTGGCCTTTCAGGTGCAAACATCGTTCTCTTTGCAGTGTTCATTCTGATGACTCTTAAGAAGACATCTGCAGTAGCAAGATGTGATTCGTCTGGGGCATGCTAACATCACCGCTTACTACTTGTAACTTGGTGCCAATCACAGACCAGCAACATGAGCTTCCAGGTGTGAAAGAAGTGGTGACAGCTGAGAACTGGCAGGTGCTGATAGAGTGTGTAAGCCAATATGCAATAAGCAGCAACCAGTGTGAACTTTGGTTTCAAAGCCTAACGCACATTTTGCAAAGGCTGCATTTGCAGCCCTAGACAGGAATTAGAGGTTGTTTTGCAGCCACTGCAGAACAACCTTCTGCTTTTGTGCTACAAAGGATGTACACCGCTTTCAGCTTTTGCAAACTAGTTTACCGCAGAGACTTCCTTGTGGGCTTACCCATGCTGTGTTGTACAGAGGCAGCTAGGTCTGCTCAGAGTACGCAGCTGGTGGGGGCTTTCTGCCTCCTTTTACAGCAGGGAGCCATTTCTGGCCTTCATCTACACCATTTTAGGAGATGGGCCCCAAGCTGTAAAGTCTGAATCTGAATCCAAACACTGTTTTCTTTAGTATTCACAGGAGATCTCATCCTATGTTTGGGCTTGCTCCATTCAGATCGAAGCCCAGCTGCAAAGCTTGTCTTCCAACCAAAACTTCCTCAAAGCTTTGGGGTTTGGGGTTGTAGTTCTGGTTTAGCTCTGTTTCTAGATTTTTTTGAAACCCCTATATGTATAAGGCTAGACCTCTGTCCCACTGAGGTCAGTAGAGTCTTGCTTTCTTGACACTGATTTAGAAAAGGTGTTTAAGTCATATAGGTAAGATCGATGCCAACCAGAATTTTCAGTAATTTGCCTACATGTCTAGCATTTACAGCCAACCAGACACCTTAGGTCTGTAGAAATCTCCATTTTGTGATTACATTTTATCTCATTAGACACACGGCCTTCCCTATTTAGTATTAACTCAAGAAACATTTCCAAAAGAAAGTCCTTGTTTGGTTTGACCTCTAGATTCTAATAGTTGTTTTTGGGGTGGTGGGTTGTTTCCTCTAACAGATTTAGCGTGGAGATAGGATAACAGATGACAGTGGATCGCCAAGCCATTTCAAGCCAATGGCTTTTATGTTTCTGTCATTGTGTAAAACCAAGCAGGTGAAAGCTGACGGTGTGCTGAATGGCTCAGAAAACTGTTTGAAGGAGAGGACAGCAATGTACACAGAGCACAGCCCAGCCCAGGCTCACACAGGTTTTTTTAGAACATTTTTTGCTCTTAGCTCTGTGTTGGAAAGGCTTTTGGAAAACATCTTGCTCTAGGAAAAAGAGCCTTTCTAAAGCGTATGTTATTAGTTATCTTTGTTTGTAACAAAATTAAAATTGAATGGGTTGTGCTCACTGAGCAGCACAGAAACAGCAGTTGGCTTGAAATGAAATGAGCTCAACTTGAACACACTCAGCTTCAGATACATGTTAAGCAATTTCCTGGTAGAAGTGTGATAAAGATTATTTGTATAAACAGTCACTTCTCCAGCTGTGTAGAAAGAAACACTATCAGTAGCAGGGGGTGGCTGTGGTCACTGTTAAGCAGTCTCAGTGACCTCTGATTACTAACCTAGCACTCCTCTACAATGCTCTAGGGTGCTCCTGGGCTGTTGTCAGCCTCTGAAAAAAAAAACAGTGGTTTCAGTTCAGAGTCTGTGTGAAACTTCATTGTGTTGGATGATGGAAATCTTCATGTATCGGAATTTCATTTTGGAGGCCTGATGATGACAGCTGGTTTTTAAATGCTTAGAAAAGAAGCAAGAGCAAAAAGACTCTACCAGACTTCAGAGATCAGAACAGAGCCCTGGAAAAATCTGCAGTTGCAGCAGCACCTGTCTTGTCAAGGTACTATGTATGTAGGTTAGGCTATGTAAGGAAGAGGAATAACTCTGTTGGTGACATCTGTTACTGCTTTTAATGTGTGAGTATAGGCAAGATATTTGAGATTTTAATACACAAAAAATAGGTTCTGCAAGGAACAACCTACTAAGTGGCCATGTTCCTGGAAAATAAGACACTTAGAATACTTTCACATTTATGAAAGGGGAAGGGAGCATTTTTGAAGGGGTCAGCCTCACAGTACAACAGTGTTGTGAGTCTCACATAACTAGGTGGGATGCTTTCCAGCAGCTGGGAAGCGGGCAGAGAAGTACCTGGATAAAGTCCTTTGTTACAAGGGTCACGTTTTAAACTCTTTCCCCATAACAGCTTTTCTACACACAGAAATTCCCTAGCACTGTGCCATAGTGAAATGCTTCAGACTTTTATTCACAAAACACCTTCATTATATATAGTACATGCACAAGTTATGTAAATATTTATCACAGCACATGAGGATTCTCTTTGCCATTCAAAGGACTGATATATTTATTGTTTGGATGAAGTAGTCCTTAAACAAGAGAAGAATTGAATTCTGTAAGAAACCAAGATGGTGGATTGTTCCCTCAAGAGAAACGGCAGCCACAACCCCTGTGCACCCCCTCCAGAGCCATCAGAACAGCCCTCTGCAAAGCAACCCACAACACCACAGGGCAGAGGGAGAGGTGAAGCCCCTTCCAGTCCATGAAGCTTGTCCTTCAGCTGCACGTTGCCTTTTCTAGGAGAGTTAGTGTCTCTACATTTTCTACCACAAAAAGACTGTTCAAGCTTAGGGCAATACTTCAGTATGGGGATGCATACAATTAATGGTAAGATCTTTCCCTACCTTAAAACTGAAAAAAAAGAAAAAAGAAAAGAAAAAAGGCATACTTTAAAGTTTTATAAGCTGCTGGATATTTGGGAACAAGGTGATAGTTACCTCATTTTCTCTTCACAAACTATACCTTGTCCTGCCTTTTACAGTGTATGTGCTTTCAAACTCTTAGTATGTATCATTTATTTCATAGAATCATAGAACCATAGAATGGCTTGTGTTGAAAAGGACTTTATAGATCATCTGGTTCCAATCCCCCTGCCGTGGACAGGGACACCTTCCACTAGACCAGGTTGCTCAAAGGCCCATCCAACCTGGCCTTGAACACTTCCAGGGATGGGGCATCCACAGCTTCTCTGGGCAGCCTGTTCCAGTGTCTCACCACCCTCACAGTGAAGAGTTTCTTCCTAATACCTAATCTAAATCTACCCTATTTCAGTTTAAAGCCATTACTCTTTGTCCTATCACTACATACCCTTGTAAAAAAATCCCCTCCCTTTCAGTAAAGTAAGTTCAGGCAGAATAATCAGCAATGGAATTGTTTTAATTAGGGAGAGAGCTGTTGGAGAGACTGCCAAAGGAAATAAGAGAAACAGTCCCACCTCTTTTTAACCGGGTGGAAAGATGTTCTTGGAGAGTTATGTGCTGAGAATTCATTGGTAGCATAATGTCTTGGCACTGTACAATATTTTGTTTGATTGCTGTGGCAGCAGACTTACCTACAATGGTTTCACAGAGAGATTAAAGCCAGGAAAGCAATTTTTACTGGTAAGAACTAGAAAGAAATGGCTCACCACTGACAATAAGCAGTTCTTCAAGGACTACCAGTTTACACACTCAGATTGGCAGTTAGCAAGAGTTTTTGCAACAGTGCCATCTGGTCTTCCTTTGGAGGAGAATGCTGTACACTTGTTCAGATGTAGCACTGCACAAATGCATTGTTTAAAACTGGCTGATATTTGTAATGAGGTTAGTGTTGAAGTTCAAGCACTTTTGCAATTTGGTTAACACAGTTAATTTGACAGGTGAATGGTTCTCCCTCTGAGCTGTGGCAAAGAATAAAATATGTGCAGTCAAATTTAAAGGTGTTAAGCCTTCTTCCTTGAACAAACTGTGCCTTTCTCAGAGGTTCTTGAATTGTAGTCAGAACCAAATGATTAAATCAGTGTCTTAAGAGAGAGACCTGTGGATTTATTTACCTTTGCTAATGTCAGTCTGTATTAGACAATCAGTGTTCAGTGTGAATCTTTCTGGAAAGGACGAAGGCAATAGTGCTCCTTTAGCTCCACTAGCAAGGTGCTGCTTTTAATAATAAAGCAAAATACTAAACCTTTTCTCAAGGACTGTAACTCTTTTACTGTTATTTACCCTGGGTGATTTTATAATTTCTAATGTCAGTGATCCTAAACTATTGAAGTCTTACAGAGTAGCAAGGACTCTCATGCTGGGACCGTAAGCAATTCATATTTCTCAGCTGATCAGAAGTATTGTTTTCCTTCAGTGTGAGCTACAGCCATTGGATCCATGCATTCATTTGTTGTGACACCCCTGAGAAATGGCTCCTCTGTGTTCCTATTCAGCAAAAGAAGGAAAACAGGGAAGCAGCAAATATAGCAGGTTTCCCTGATCTGAGGATGTTGCAGAAGAAACATTCTTTAAAATTTCCCTAAGAGTATCTGTTGGATCAACTAGCTTAGTCCCATGTTGCCCAGGAGTTCCCCTTATCCATGACATTAGAAAGGAGTGAGATTTGGTGAAGACATTTTAAGAAATTTAAAGAAAACCATAATTTGTATGCTTTGAAAGAGAATGGTATTTCATTCCCTAAGCATCTTCCATTAGAAACTTTTAAAAGTATTTAGAATTTTCTCATGTGCTTATCTTTCTGTTTTTATGCCACTCCTTTTCCCCTTGCACACCCTATTTTGCTCCCAAAATGATTGAATGGAGGAATAATTAGAAAAACACTGAAGTTTAATTTCTACTGCCCTGAAGAATCTTCTCCAGATTTGAATATAAAAAAAAGAATATAATTTTCAAAATAATGCAACTTTCTCATTAAATAAAACATGCAATTTATTTTTTCATTAATATTTTGGGGTTTAGAAGCACTTTATGGTGACTGTTATTACTATCCTGCTATAAAGAACATAGCAGCTTTTGTGTCAGGGTTCAAAAGATTAATCAGAACACCTGGAGATGGAAAGAATGTCATAGGTAACTGTAAACAACTTGCCACATTAGTTTGTTTTCTTAAGTTACTTTTCTTGATGTTTTCCACATCCAATAAAAGTGGTCATATGTAAATTAGAAGTATGGCCAGTGGTCAGATTTGCAGAGCTTACAAAGCATTGGAACTGCCTATATTCCTACCTGCAGAGACTAAAGAACTGTGGCATTTGCTTGTTCTTGTCAGAGCTTTCTCATCCATTATTAGTGTTCACTGTTACAAAGACATACAAATGAGATCAGGACATTTGTGCTAGCTACTGTACAAAAATAAATGTAAGTACAATGAAAGTACAACTATCATCTGAAAGGGTTATAATCTTACAAGGCTGGATGAATTGTGAGGGACAGGATGACATGTCCATGGTCATACATTAGCTATATTGTAGCAATACCTCAGCTCTCTACAGAAAGATGGTGATGGGGGAGAATCTTCTGTGCTAAGCAAAATACAAAACTAAAATTAATTATTTGAGTTAAACCAACACTGCATCTCCATGGACACTGTTAGATAACTTTACTCCTGGCTTATGTTGTTACAGATTAAATCAGGTGGGAAGTCACCTCCACAAGTAGGAGAGAGCTACCTAGAGTAAGACTGAGACATCTCCATTAATTACCCTTATCTGGAGAAAATACCGGAAAAAATAAGACATAACTGATGACCAGATGTTTAAAGAAGGTGCCTTTGAAATTAGATACTTCCTTTTAAAAGTTGTGAGTATGGACAATCGTTGGAGAAACTGGGGCAGGCAGTGGTGGATTCTGCATTTCTTCATGTTTTCAGATTGCAAATGTGTACTGCAACTAAACACAAGTTACTGTACTAAGTCAGAATAAAAAAATGTGGGTCAGACTAAACTAATAGAACTTTCTGGCCATAAGTTCCAGGAATCTCTGAACGAGTGTGAGCATAATAGGAGAAGTGTGGGCAGCAGCTCTATCTGTCTAGCTCCAGCTGCTTCTTCTCACTGGCTGAGGGCTCAGGGCAGAACATTTCTCTAATCCATGGCTACTAGGAAAGCGAGATTCTTTATCTTTCTTGTTTTGGACTAATCTTTCCTTCTCTCTGAGCTTCTCTGTCATTTGTACCAGGCTCTTTTTATTTGTATAAATTTGGATTTCTTGTAGAAACTCCTCCATGTATGGCAGAAAGAAAAGCCATGGCTTCAGCTTCATGGAGTCTGCCTTGAGACAAACAATTTGAGTTTGGCAGGGATGTAGAAATTTATGCTGAAGTATTTGTGTGAATTTGATTAATTAACGTCACACCAAATGCTTTGTCTCAATTCTCTGTTCTGCCCATTCTCCCCAGCAATAATCACTATTAATGGGAAAATGGCTGTTTCCATGAATGGCTCCATAAGCAATGTCTGTGCTAGATGTGCAGGGATACCTACCCAGTTTTTCTACATCGATGGCAGTTTGGAATGATTGTTTATCTTTCTCTTGCAGTTGTGACATACATGAGAGAGAGCAAACAATTTATTTAATTATAGGATCACAGAATAGCCCAGGTTGGAAGGTACCTTGAGAGATCATCTGGCCCAACTCACTGAATCCACAGAACCAAAAGGCAGGCCCTATTCCCAAACCATTGACAGACATATATAGTTATATATTTTCTACCAGCCTTACTTTGTCTACTTTGTGAACGAATTACATTCATCAGATGTTCAGTTTAGGCTGTGAGGTTGTCCCAAAGCACAGCAAGGCTTTGTTTTGCCAGTGTATGCCCCTTAGCCAGAAATGAATGCAGCCACAATTGTGATGGAAAGGGAACTTGAGGAAGAGCTTTACAGACACACAACTGCTCTCTTGCTATAGGAACAATCAAGGCAACAACCCCTGATAGGTGTGAACAAGCTTTTAATCTTCCTTTCCATAGAAATCTGTATTACCCACAAATTTACAGCTGGCTTTGTGTCATATGAATTCCAGTCAGGTCTATTGCTCAGTTTAATTCAAAACAGCTTCCATGTTTCCCAACTGGTGTTTCACAAGTTAGGCTTACGCACGTCTCCAAAATCTGAGTCTGGTCCATAGATCCCAGTAAAACTTTTGGCCACAGGCCTTACATATCTACAAGATATTCTAAAATGATCAAGGATGAAGGCAAGCTAGTTTGCTTGTGACAGGAATACTGACTCAACGGTGATTTATACTTTGAAGACCAAAAGCATTTTTGCTATGCAATTTACATATTCTTGCATGTGTTTCAAAGTCTTGTCTTCAGTGCCACAGCAGTCTGTGTATCCTCACTTCCATCTAAGCCTTCTGTGTCAACCCTTACCGTCATGCTCTTCTGAAGAAAAACATGCATTTTGATGAAGTATTCCTTTCAGTTTAGTTTACTTTTATTCACATTCTTTACTATCATATGAAACCTGCCCTCTCTACAGTGGTTTGACCTGTACTCCCTAGGATTTAGTCACTTGTCAAAATAACCCTAAATATTAGACTATTTTACTGTTTTAGAAGCAATCTTTAAATACTACCTCCTTCCACCCTCCTGTGTTTTTATTCTAAATGAAACAGTTGCCTTTACTTGACTAATTCAAACATTTTTGTTATTACATCAGAAACACAATATCTTAACAAACTCAAATCAAGTTTGGAGCAGCAGAGAACATCTCAGTATTTAAGTGTTTTGAAACAAATTGCATTCCACAGATAGCTAAGTGAATGAACCACATGAACTGACTTTTGTCCTCAGGTGGTCTTGCTCATGGAACTTCAGAATTCAAATTGTTTTAAAACTCAGAGTACTTGAAAACCTTTATGGCCTCCCTTGAAATAAAAGTATCCAAAGCTGGAAAGAGCCAGAAGGTGAAAAAAAATGATCTACTAAGAATCCTAAACAGAATCCTAAATCCTAAACAGAACAAGGCACTATCTGAGTATCTTCCCCAGGACATCAGAAGCAGTTATAGTCCTTGGTTGCCTGGATGGGATTATTTGCATATGCTCTGCGGGATCAACATTCATTAAGGTTTTTTTCCTTTTGTGGGAGAAAGATGGGAGAAAAGAGGAAGGGATTATGGAATAAAAACAGCTGTTGAATTGTGTCATATATGGTAATAAGCTCCTGCCTTTCCCCCCACTCAGTCACACAGGGAAAACTGCAATATTCTATTAAGATGATCAGAATCCAGCAGAGCCTTCCACAGCAGGATTACCTTGGGAAGAGGTGCAGACATAGCAAAGCAAAACCAGGTTCATATTGTGAGTAGTTCTCACACATTTTTTTCTGAACCTCCTGATCTAAAGCACATCAGAGTTATGCAGCTGCCCTTGACATTTCTTCAATTGCTTTGAAAGTTATGGCCAAGGCTGTAAACAGGTACCGAGAGAAAGTGGAAGTCTGCTGAGGGACTTGAGTTCAGACATACTGCGCTGAAAGCACCTTACACTATGGAAAAAGTCAGCAGCCACCTTCTGGCCCCATTCACAGGTTTTGGACTCCACTTCTGTTACAGGAGTTCAGGCTGGTGGTGACAAATGCATGAATCACTGGGACAAGATGCCCATCTACAAGGAAATGACAGAGCTGAAGGTGAGAGAAAGCAATTCTGCAAATTTGGTCATGCAAGTCTAGTGAGGAGTTAGCTATAACTTTGATGAATAAGGGCTGCATATCTTTGAGGAAGAGTGGTGACAATGTTTTGGCCAGCTCTTCAGAGTGTTTCCCCTTTCAGCCAGACACACTTCCATCTTGCTTGGATTTAGCCTGAGCAGACTGTTCTTCATCTGGTTAGCTCCTCGTAGGCATTTTGTCATGGTACAGGTGATGGTGGTTACATTGCTCAACAGTGGGTGTACAGAAAGACAAACACAACAAGGTAATCTTGTGTAGACACCATTAGCAGTAACTGTTAGAGGTAACATATTAAGGTAGAATTCCCTTCTAGGTATTTCACTAACACCCTAACGAAACCTATAGCAATGCCATGTACTCTGAACACTTAGCAAAAAATGCCAACCCTCATGTCCTGGTAAGGAGCTCACCTGCAAGACAGAACTGAACGAGAGGAATGGGGCTAGTGTCTGTTAATTGGCAGAGTCTTCTGCTGGAGACCTCCTGCATAACGCTTCATGACACAAAAACCTCAGAAGACACCCTTTTCTTTGGCATAGCTATGCCTACCCTGTGTTGTTGGTAGGTTTTTAACAGGCTGTGCTGGCTAAGAGAGGATTTTGCCCCACACTTGTATGGGGCTCCTGTATGAATGTGCATGTGAAACCCTGCAACACAAGCTTGCCTTTCAGAAGGGATGAACATCTCAGATAAATGACCAGATTTTCACAAGCCCCAGCACCCATGCAGGAACCAGAAAGAAGCTTTCCAAATTGAATAAAACCAAACCCACTTTGGCACACATGAGCGCAATAGGAATCTTGGACAGTCTGTGACTGAAATGGCCCAAAGGAACTGAGCTCCAAGAATCTGTCCCTGCACGGAGCTGCTAAGTCCTTTCAGAATAACATCCTTTGTTGCTCTGGCCCCATACTTAGCTATGACAAAATCACCACTAGACGCATTTACCTATTTATATGATATTGATGAAACCAGTGAATTCTCAGATTGTAAATCTGAGACTGCCATCTGCTCAGTGTTCTGGCTTTCTGAGTGCTTATTTGATGTTCTTGGATTCTGCCTAACACACATTCTTGCTGCCCTTGGGGTCAAGAAGGAGTTTATTGTTACGGGTGGCAACAGAGAATGTACCTACAGAAGATTGTAAATTGAGCACCCATAAAGCAAAGCTGCTTCATAATGAATCAAAGAAATAAAAGCAAGGTTTAAGAACAACAAAATATATGCTGGTCAGTATTTCTCTGCATTATACTATTGCTGAGGGGATATATGTGAAATACATACAACAATGTTCAAGAGTGCCAAATAAACTCTTCTTTTGCTTTAGCTGATGATTTGCAAACTGAAAATAGTGTCCCTTTTGTGTGAGAAAAAAATGCTCTAGATTGGAATGCTTCAAGAATATCTGCACAAATTCAAACTATTTCCAAAGACAGAGAGCAAGTCCTGGAAAAAAATGCCCCTAAAATCACTGTGCTGATTGCATTTGCCTACTACTCTTCCTGCAGTTCATCCATATTCTTCAGACTTGCAGTCCCAGGATGATCAGTGTTTGCTGCTCAAGAAATTGTTCATTCCACAGTGCACATAAGCAGTGCTTTCTGTGAGACTTAGGAGTATGCTGAAAAAGGCAAGCTGTATTTTCAGGTGTCTGCTGGGCTGAAAGTTGGTCAATGTCTGCTGTGCGCTTCCAGTTTTGGAGTTTTCCTTTCTGCCTTTGTTTTGCAACACAGTCTGGAATTACTGGATTCAAATGGGTATTCATGGTTTATGGGTTCTTAAAGAACAATTTCATACTTAAAGCTGAGACATCCATCCCCTAAGACAAAGACCTCTCCTTTTATTTATGGATAGATTTTTTGCAAATATCAGATAATATAAATTGGAAGCCATCATTATCAATAATGACTTTTACTTGGTGTTTAAGACACACATAGGCAAGGAAGGGAGAGAGATGGGGGGATTGGACGGATGATGGGGACATCAAAATGCCTGTTACATTTCCAGAATTCCTTTCCTGGTAAGACTTTGAAATCTCACAGCTGTTGCCCTTTTGCTTGTATGATTATTTCTCCAGCTGTGTGGAAATGCTGCAAAACCATTTTGTGACCTGTCATAGAAAATATTTTGACTCAACAATCAATGACATAGAAGTTCTGCTGAATGGTGTTGCTTAACTCTGGATAAAACTGTATTGTTGATTCTCAACAATGTATTTGGAACTGAGGTATTTAGGATGCTTTCCCACAGCAAAGTTGCATTCTTTATCCTTGTAAGAGTTTTGAACCTGATTCTTTGTATCTCCTCTATGCTGTAAAGCCCTAGTTAAGGAAAGGATTAAAAGGCAGTTTAAGGGGAGTCTTCTGCCTTCAGTACAGACCGATTTCTGGCCCTGTACTATGTGCAGGGATAAACCCCCTGCAAATCAGAAAGACTTTTTTTTTTTTTTTTTTTTTTTTTTTTAAACAATAGATTTTAGGGCGGCTTTTCAAGTACCTAAGAAAATGGAGAGGGAGGAGAGGGAAAAGTGATCTAGGAGAGCTGTGAGGCAGGAAAAGTCTGGGAAAGTACTACAGAGAAGTGATTCCAGTTGCTTGGTAAATGCTTCCCCTGATAGTTCTGGGTACTTTTGCAAAGTGTCTCAGTTAGCGAATCCTGCAAAGAGATGCAGTTCAGCCATTCCTCAGACAGGGCTGACTGACTGCTGGCCACCTGGCAAACTGGGGAGATGCTCAGTGATGACATGTGGCTGCTGAGCTGACAAGTAAGGCCAGTGGTCTGCAGCATGGTGGGGAACAGAGGCAGGCTCACTTCAGCTCCCCATGTTGCCATGAGAGGACACCAGAAGTCTTGCTAACTGTTTTGACACCAGAAGTCTTGCTAACTGTTTTCTTGACAATTCTTGACAAAACAGTGATTAATCCTTCACAATTACACACACACAAAAAAAAAGGGGGGGGGGGGGGCGGGGGAGGCTAGAAGGAAGCCTGACTACCTTTCTCCACAGCCAAGTGTTTGTTTTCTACTGTTTTGTGATACTGCCCCACAAGATCAGGCTACAATTGAAAAATGTTGCTTCCCTTCATAGTCAGTCTTCAGAGCATAAGCTAATGGTTGGAAAGATCAAGAGGAATCCTGTTGCACACAGAAGTACAAGAAAAATGTTATATACCTGCTAAGTGCACAGTAATGTTTGTTAACTTATATCTCAAAATGCTGGTTGCATCTTAAGGTAGGAAACTAGGCTAAAATGGGTAGAGTTTTTTGAGAAGGCATTAGGCAAAACTACTGCTGGTTAACAACTGCCCACAGATTTCCCAGCCTGCTTTTACGAAGACATTAAGAAGGAGATACCAAATTTGACAAAATAATTGATTTTCAGACAGAATCTTTCCCATCTCACTTAAAAACTTTTTTAATAAACACCATTCAACCCTCAGAAAAATGGTGTTGCCTGGCTTTTGCTTCCCATAAGAAAGGGCTCCCAAGGGTCAGTTCTTTTGACTCCTTCCAGGAACACTTGCACATATAAGAAAATCCCAAGGTGACAGAGTCCAGACTGACAAGGCACATTCTACAGTTACATTAGATTAATTTCTTAGGAAAAGATCACATTTTCTGTAATTTGTTTCATAATCTGGCATTTAAGGCCAAGCTACTCTGAACAGAAAAGTAAGAGGGCAGCCAAATTCATGGATGAATTATACTGAATTCATTTGGGTTCTCAAGATATTAGTGGGTGCAGAATTAGTCTGTCACCACCATTTTCAAAGCCCTGTCTATCTGAGGTAGTGTTGAGCTTCACAGATACTCTAGAACCCCTGTGTGGGGTTAGGGTCTAGAGAATAAAAAAGCTATCAGACTCTGATGTGGTGGTGCTCTTGTTCGTTCTTTCAGACTTGTACCCAAAACTCCTGACTGGTCTGCATTTTCACTGGAACTCTTGTGGGAAAAGTAAAAGGAAACAGGGTTATCAGAGACTAGGAAGTGAAAATCACAAACTGAGAAATAAGGTTTTAGTGCTACAAGTGGGACAAAACCCTGAATGCATTTCCTTCTGTCAGGCCTCCTGGGAAAAAGTATGGTGAGGTAAACCAGGATGTGGATTCAAGTATGTGTGATAATTTCCCTGTCTTTCTTCAATATTCCAGCAGTAAATGTGATTTATCAAGGGCTAAACCTTGATGTGGCACAGTGACTTAATCATTGAATCACATAGGTTGGAAAAGACCTTCCAGATCATTAAGCCCAACCATTAACCCAGCACTGCCAAGTCCACTCCTAAACCAGGTCCCTAGGCACCGCATCTACATGGTTTTTAAACACTTCCAGGGATGGTGATTCCACCACCTCCCTAGACAGCCTGTTCCAGTCCTGGACAACCCTGTCGGTGAAGAAATTTTTCCTAATATCCAATCTAAACCTCCCCTGGCACAACTTAAGGACATTTCCTCTTGTCCTACTGCTTGTTACCTGGGAGAAGAGACCAAGACCCACCTCGCCACAGCCTCCTGTCAGGTAGTTGTAGAGAGTGATATGGTCTCCCCTCAGCCTCCTTCTCTCCAGGCTAAACAACCGCAGTTCCCTCAGCTGCTCCTCACAAGACGTGTTCTTCAGACCCTTCACCATCTCCGTTGCCCGTCTGGACACACTCCAGCACCTCAGTGTCTTTCTTGTAGTGAGGGGCCCAAAACTGGGCACAGGATTAGAGCTGTGGCCTCACCAGTGCTGAGTACAGGGGGACGGTCACTGCCCTGGTCCTGCTGGCCACACTATTTCTGATACAAGCCAGGGTGCTGCTGGCCTTCTTGGCCACCTGGGCACACTGCTGGCTCATGTTCAGCCGGCTGTCAGCCA
>JAVJGJ010000047.1:101576920-101599362 GCA_035590215.1 Microhierax caerulescens
TCTGAGATGGAAGGACAAGACCTAGAGGAGATGGGCAGAGTATACCCACAACAATCTCTTCTACAAACCCCACAAGATTAAGCAGCTTATTATGGGAAAGGAAAGACAAGATAACAGTGCAGAAGAAGAGTGGAAAAAAAGCGAAGAACTTTGTTCAGAATATGGACAATCTAGCAAAGGGCAAAAACAGTCATTAGAGGGACATGTCCTGGAAAGGGGATATGAAGGAGCAAGGAGAGAGGGTAGATCTAATTTGGTACAAACCATCAAGTGCAAAATAGGTGAAATAACACACCTCACTCCATAAAACTACTTTCAAGTACTTTCTAAACAATTTCCCTTGAAAATGATTAAACATGAGTTTCTACAGCAATGCAGAGCATACTTTCTTAAAACTTTTCCTAATTCTTCCATAAGATTTCAGAAACCGTCAATTTCTCTTTGTCACTTCCACACCACACCTAACATGTTCTCAGACAATGAAATTAACATGAACCTGACAGTCTTTAGGATAAAAGAAGAAACCACACAAGAGGGAAATGGATGAAAAATTACAGGTTTTTAATTTTTTTCCCTGAACAATCCAGTGGGCAAAATTCTCCCAGGGGTTCTCTCTCTGAAGTAAGGACAATTGCAGTGCTGTAATTAAGACAGAAAGATTACCGGTTGCCTCTAATTACATTTTGATTTCTACTATTTTTTATGGTTAATTTTTCTTTGAAAGCTGTTATTTACTGGAATGAGCCTGAACAGCTGTGAGCCTTTCTTGGTGATGTGGGTTAGGAAATACTATCATTTGAACTGATTAAGTGTGCACATTCCACTTGTCTTTATCTCATTAAATTGTAACACAGAATACACTGCACACACTGTAAAACACACAGATCACACACATACTTGTGGGAGACTAGCACTTGATAACTAAAGACACGGGGCTTGCCTAGCAGTCACCTGGGATTAATTCCCACATTGCACAGTATGTATCAGTTTCATAAACCTCATAAAACTGGGATTATGATTTCAACCCTATATTAAGGTACCTGACACATTTTCAGCTGGTTTAAAAATGAAAGAGAGAGAGAATGAAGAAAATTTCTGAGGAGAAAATACGGGGCACAATTTGCATTACAGAAACTCCTTATCTAGGCAATATGTATTTTGCCCCGTGCTCTAGTCAGGAGGCCACAACCTATCTGAAAGCGTTGCATCAGGATGTAATTTTCTTCCCCCAAAACAGAGATTAAAACCGGCCTAGTAAAAATACCCCAGAATCCAGGACTTGATGCACCTGCAAGAGAGAAAATTTTACTGAGGGCATCTCAATTCTTTATGGAACAATGGCTTCCAGCTTAATTTAGATGTAACAGAAGCAGGGAGCTGTTACCTTTTACAGATCTTGCTAGATAACCTTGCTTCTAGCTCTAGACCACATAGCAGGAAAGAATGTCTGTGTGCCATCTTTGGCTTTCCTGTCTTTCTTGCTGATCTCTGTTGTGGACTATTGCAGCTCTTAGATCTATTCTTGGTAAATACAATATCTCAGAATAAAGTTTTATTATGCACTGTATGTTCCCTATATGAATAACATAAAAAGACAAACTCCTGATACACTCAGTATCCCTTATGTAATTTTTGTGCTCAAGTGTGCTGAAGTGATAGGGACTAGTCAAATATTAACAATCCTCAGAGCCTTTGCAAATGCCAAGGCTGTTTTGCCTTGGGCCAGAAATTATAAAAAAACATTATCTTAATGAAAAAAAAAAATACTTTTAAGAGACTGATTGGGTGCCATGTATATGGAGGTCAGGTTATTCTGCAGTGAACTGCACTGAAAAGCTCAAAGCCCCATTCAGTAATGCCCAGCCTGCCTCTCCTAGCCTGGGTCAGTTGCCATGGCATCTGCGGAGCTCTTTAAAGAGAACCAAAAGACAATGTAAGCTACATCTGAGTCAGCTCAGTGCCTGACCTAACAAAACCACTGTTGCCTAAAACTGGGTAATCCTAGTGGCTTTTACATGAAGCATACTAGTTTAATCCAGAAGATAACACTACCAAGGCAGGATGGTGCATGTAACAATTATGAGCAATAAAATAATTCATTTAGCCCTGGGCATGTCAAAGAATCAGAAGGTGCCTCTGTGTCATAACACCAGGTGTCACAGAAGCTGGCAACTAAAGACAAAATAATGCACCAATGCTCAAATGAGCACCTAGTACCCAGAGTAAAATGACTCATTGGGCAAGGGTTCAAACTTCAGTTTTGCCTTCACTCTGATGCTTCCAAAAATACACAGATAAGAAGCATAGGTTTGCTAGGAAGGAAGGAGGTGACAGAGTCTCTGGTCACATAATTAGTGCTGATGTGGCACATTTACCTCTCATCAAGTGATGGAGAGATGCCTGTTCAGGAGAGGCACATGTTCACCTCTGAAGGGACATCTGTGATCCCTTTCTATTAGCTGGTCATTTCTCAGCACATGTGGGATCTCATTCAGTGCTCACACTTACAGATTTTGTGAAGGCAGGAAAAACAGCATGAAAAGCAGAGGCCAACAGTCTTGTTTCTCAAGCCTCTGATCAGCCCCTGTCAAACTCATTTTCCTGCCAACAATAGCAAAAGAGTGTAGTGCTTGAGTGCATAATAGTGGGAGCCAGAATTCAGAAGCACATGGAGAAATTCCTCCTAAACTTTTAGGAGTGACTAAAGACTTTGAACACCACCTTCCATGCAAAATACTGGACATCTCCCATTTCAGTGCAACATACTATCCCTTCCTAAAGCAATCATTATTAAACCTTCTTTGCAGTGCATGAAAGAGAAGGGGAGTTTTGTCTTGTAAATTGTCATTTTTTTTTACAGTATCATATGTCTTTTAAATCTACCTGAACAAATGCCTATTTCTTCAGGTTATTCATAGCTACTGTGAAAATAATAAAAAGTGTACATGGTTACTAAATGGAAGTAGTAGGGAGTGTCATTGGGTCATTTGCCCATTCTCCAGACTCCAGCTTTAAAAAACAAGGACTGGGCCATGTGCTGCTGCTAATCCTGCTTCTGTTACCATTTGGGTCTAGAGAGCTAGAGAAGAGTGACTGCACCTGATAAGGAACTTCCTTCTGCTCCCCAACCCCCCAAACCACAGTCTAGGGCAAAGATACACACGTTATGCGAATCAAACACTGCCCATTTGGCCCTGTAATACCCAAGCCATCTGCGTGCCTCCTAATGGAAAGAGCACACAGGCAGTCGCATGCAGGCCCCTTTGGAACATTCTGCCTGCTGCAAGAGAAGAAATCTGCCTTTCACACGAAGCATTTTGCCAGTGTTTTGAATAGTATTTTCCGCATGTTTTTTCTATGAGATCAGCAGTCATGCCCTACTGTTCCACATTATCAGCCTTTTTTTCCACCCTGTGTTTTACATTAGCAAATCGGCCAGCTCTGAGATCATATTACGTAAGTTTCTTGTTTTCTTTTTTCAATTTCTGTGTTTCTCTAATTAATAGGAAGTGGCTCTCCATTATGGCCTAGAGAGGATAAATGGCTTCCTCTCCTCATTTGTGCATGGCCCAGCAACGAGCCCATTGTTCCTGGAGCTGCTCTTTCCCAGTGCTGCCAGCCCCAGGGCTGTTGTGCTTCACAGAGCAAGAACCACTCCAGGGACAGGACAACCATGTCATGAATGTGTTTGGCCCTCACTGGCTGGAGGACCTTGTGACAAAGAACAGTTTGCAAAATGTAAATGTGTTTACTGCACATGATAAACTTTGACTGGTGGTTTTGGCTCTGGCTGGAAGCTAGGCTCTCCTGGAAGTAGGATTTGTCCCACCTAACTAACCTGCTGAAAGACAGCTGTCTGAGCTATTGAGCTGGTTACTGTGACTTCCTCTGTAATCGCTGTGGAGGAATATTCAACCCATCTGAAGGAGATGACTTTTCTCAGGAGCTACCTACTTGCCACTGGCTGTAGAGGGAACTGGGGCTCCTACTAAATTAAACATATACTTTTCCAGATGACTGAAATGATGTGATATGAATTCCATTTTACATGCTTTGCTGCACCAGTTGAAGCCTGATCTGTGTGCACAAATCTCTTCCTTACACTGTAGCCTGAGACATTCAATGCAACTTCCATTTTCTATTTTGAAACTGCTGTACAACTTTCCTTTTCTTCTCTCTTTAATTAATGGAACTGATAAATAATTTGCAACAAATCACATACTTCAATGAAATAAAAATTTGGGGAAAAAATTTATCTGTGAGCACCTTCCAGTTTTCGTTCAAAGTGTATGCTTTTCAAAGTTCAGTGACTGCATCTTCTGCAGACAGTTGGGTAAGGATATTCAATACTTAAAATTCAAAGGCTGTGGGTTGGTCTGGTTTGGATACATTTACCACAGAGTATTTTTCCTGTTCTGTGGCAGAATGACAACTAGTGGTTATTAGCAGTAATTAGTTTGACTCCATTCAGCACTAGTTTAAAAACATGGTGATGGTCTGTTACAATGACTCAGTTGCATGGCAATGATTCTGAGCTAAAATGGAATTATTGAAGCTATTGGAACAAGATTGCTTGAGATCATTTTGTCTAAAATACTAGGTTTTGTGAGTCGAATATTTATTTTCTGCAGATGAACCCTAATATGTACTTAAAATTCATAGTTTCTAAGAATGCTATTAGTGTATTTATTTGCTACAACATTCCTGAAAAAAATAAATGTAAAGGAGAAGGATATATTTGAAATAAATTGACTACTTTTGTGTAGCAAGTTAGAAACTGAGAATTAACACTGAACTAGTAACAGGTTTTACAAAACAAAAGGAAATGTTGAATTGTTATTGCCTTATAATCATTAAATTTCTTTTCAAAGAAAATGTGGACAATAATTTGGCTGTCCGGTATTTAAGATGTTAGAAGGGAGTGGTCATTTCAAACCTAGAAATTCTTGCTTGCATATAGAAATCTGAAGATAATTTCAGATTTTGGCTTGGGAAACAAATTATTGGTTCCTGCAGTTATTTCTAAAACAAAGCTGGAACAGTTAGAAATTGGTGGTGTCACAGAACATACCACAACCGTAATGACTGTTAAAATGAGATCCCTTATTGACAAAGCTCAGGAGAGAACATCCCATAAGAAAACAGTCTGTATAACACACATGATATTCTCTTAGTGTCTTCACTGAGAATCCTTTCCTCAGAGTCCTGGCCACAGCACTCTTCCAAAGAATCTGGAATCTCTTTTGCCTTCCTAGCCTTGCCCTCATGCCTTACTAGAAAGTGAGTTGCCTTCCAATAAGCAGTTCTAATACACCTTTCATGTCCTTCCTATGTTTAAATTTTGTTATTCCATGTTCCTGTCTTGTGTAAGCTGGGATTTCCAAGTCTGTGTTCCTTGCAATGGAACATACTACTCAGCCAGCTGATATCCTCTATCCACCATATCAATTAATCACAAAATCCAAAGGCTAGAGCTTTGGACATATTCCAATTAGTGAGATGGGTAAAGGAGATGGGATGTGTCAGAACTGGTACTTGGGTCTCTGGCAGCTGAATACTATGGCAGCAGAGAGGTACTGGACAGAAGATGTGTTCCACAGTGTGCTGGTAAGCTGATTTAGAAGCCATGCCTAGATGCAGCTCCAAACAGATATCTGGAAGCTGACTCCAACTCAGCAACCTTGTGACCGTTCAGCTAGGCTCAGAAAACATTTACTTCTAAAGCTTTTAGTGATTTCTATTTTCTACAGGAAAATGTCCACTGAATTATTATTATGTACCTTGCACTCAAGAGAGGAAAAGGCAGCGATTCCTTTGCAGTCTGAACAGTTGATTTAATACTGAATCCTTGTTGGTAATTTGGCAGTGCTGCTGATAAACTCCTACAAATTTCAAAGTGATTGTTCAAAGAGGATGACAGGCATTAGCATGTTTGGCAACCCCCATTCCAGTTGCTCAGCATATTCTTCCCTGTTTTCCTTGTCAGGCTCTCTACAGGAAACATGTTGTAACCACACTCACAGAAATTCCATTTTGGTTGCAAGACCTTTGCCCACTCCAGAGAAAGCAATGCCAGGATTGGAGTAGAGTTACATCCAAAAGTAAGATATTCAGGAACATTTCTCTTTCAGAAAATAGCTTTAAGAATGGCAGTCCCCTAAGGTTTGAAAAACCTCTGAAATGCTTTCTTCCAAAATTTCTGTTGCTGTTTCCAAAGCTCCATCTCCAAGGCCCTGTCTGACTGATGCAAATCTGTGAGATAAACATATGTTTAAAGATTTTCCTTAAGAAAAACTACACCCATAATGCACACTTCCCAACAGGAGCACTGACTAGCTATAAGAAGCTTCTTCAAAAGTAAGTTTTCAGGAATTAAAGGCAAGTTGTTTGAGAACAAATGCCTAGTCCAAATTATTAGGGAACCAAAAATTCCTTATTCTCTTAAACAGGAATGTTGATCAGTGTGATCACTGGTCAGATGCAGCAGGTTTACCTTTTGGTGGAGGAATCCAGAGATTTACAGGATTAATAAAGTAATTCTGAGTTTTTTAGGCCACTAGACTTTATCTGACCTACTTTGGTAATGACTAGAAATCATTATCATCACTAAGAGTGACTGCGTTCACACTGACATCCATGGTGGGTTTATACAACTGGAAGAGAATAAGTTTTTTTCACATGGAAAATGGTGATGATCTTATTCCATTATCTAGAGAAGGCAGACAGCTCCAACATAAAGAAATCAAGTCAAACAGGAAGTAAGAAAGGAAGTCAAACAGGTCAGAGTGGAAAAGCCCAAACATCAGGAGTGTATACGATCTGGGGTAAGACAAAGAGTATTCTTTAGGCTTGTCACTCTAGTATCCTTCAAAACTGTAGAAAAAGTCAAACCAAAAAGGAAAAGGAGGCTGGCAAAAATTCCATCCTTACTATTGTAAACCATGCACAACACCTGGAAATGTTTAGGATTCCAATAATGACTCAGAATATAGCTTTTTTTTACAAGCAGTACTAGCACAAGTATTCTTCACTCTACTGTTAATCTGAGTAACATAGATGGGCAAATACAATAAACATTTCTGGAGATACTAACTCCAATTTTGCTTAACCCAGACTTTAAGTATTTCTGTTTATTTTCTTGGGATACTTCCTTGGGAACAGAGCCAGCATCAGAGTGAATGTCATCTTCTGAAAATATTAAATGATGGATAACTAGGTTATGTCTACAAAGCAAGAGAAAAGGATGCTTAGCTAATGTGGTTATAATGCCCCGGTAATACTCAAGTATCTATGTGTACCACTAAGAAGTGGTCTGTAAGTCAAACACCAAAACTAAGAATTGAATATCTGATTACCCTGGATCCACTGCACATTTTGCTTCATGTTTCTTTGTTTCATTCATTAAAACTGTTATTACAAAGTAATATAAAACGATTTATTAAGGACTTGTTAGAAAAAAACATACTGTAGACTCTCCCCCAAACTAATAGTATTTAATTATTGTCTCTGGGCTGGGCTCCCTTGAAGTTGTGACTCGTGCTTCATTTTGGAAAATCAGTTTTTCTTCTAAAGCCTGCTGAAAACTTTCATGTGCTGCAGCGCTCATAAGGGCATAGTGCAATAAGAGCAGGACTGCTCAGACCTACCATGCCACCCAGCAGTGTTTAATTGTGTCCTCATGCTCTCCTGCTCATCCATCCCTTACACCTGGACAAGGAGATGTCTGATGCTGGGCTGCCTGTGCTTGTGTTGTGTTCAAACAGTGCTTAGTCCTGTATCCCTGTCCATATGGGTGCACCTAGGCTCTCTAACTTAGACAAGATACAATAACAAAATCAAGCTCCCCTTTCTGCTTACACATAAAAGGCAAAGAAAAGTAATCAAAATAGTCACCTATAAAATATTTACAATAGGAGAGCATTGAAGTTAGTGTTGAATTGTTGAAGTTAACATTGAAGATAGGTGGAGTCACAACTCCTTAGAGAAGCCTAGCCCCTGAAGGAGCCTGCCTCTAGCTCAGGCCAAGGTGGATTTTGGGTGGGAAACAAGACAGGCTCAGTGAAACAGGAGGGCTGGCAGTTACAGAGGACAAAGGATGCTCCTTGCCAGTCCACATACTTCGTAGCCAGGCCAGCTGGATTTGATGGCAGCCTGCTCCAGCAACCTGAAAACTCTGTGCCAGACAATTTCAATAGAGAAATGGAGATTTTTATGAAATGAAACAGAAGAAAGTTACCACCCTCACTGCTTGTCTTCCTGCAGTATTTACCACATGATATTGTCATTTGTAGCTTACAGAGTGCTACAGGTTTCTGCACCTATGCCAACTTGCAGAAGTTAAAAATGAGAGAAGTGAAGGTATTGGTAGTTCACTGTATAGCTGGTGGGGCAGGTGAGCAAGGGAATGAGTAAGGAGGCAGTATGCAGTTGTGCCACATGCACAGTAACAGCTCAAGCGAAATAACTGGCAGTATGGATGCCTACTCTGTCGCTTCAATGGTGAAAGATTCTGAAGTGATTGGAGCAGGCCACATCCAAAACTTCTGCATTAGCCTGTCTATACACCCAGGAAAATGCAAGCTCTTTGGTTCAGCCTAGGTATTTTTCTTTATAATCAAGTGCTAGAATTGGGTTTGAGATGAAAGGCCTTGTTTTGGAAACAGTTTTGTGCCACAGAGTGCACTCTCCATAACCTGTGCCAAGGCTGCACGAGTGCAGGTCACCTGCAGCTGCAGCTCTGGTATTAGAGTACTAAGCACTCATTTAACAGCCAAACATGCTGTGACCATGTCTTTGAACAGGGCTTATTTCAGCATAGCATTAAAGTTTAAATTTCAAAACAGTATATCCTTCCGTTAATGTTTCCTTTAGTCTTTGATGTCTGTTTACTGTTCCACAAACCTGTTTCTATTTTAGGTCAGAGAGCATTTATATGTATCTAAGAGTATACATATCTGAGAGACTATTTCTGTATGGATAATACAAAGGGTAATTTTAGGTCTAGAACACATACTGAGAAGTGGATGGGCTGCCAGAAGGATTATAAAACCAGTCATGTGTTTTTCAAATCTAAAGGACAGGTTTCAATTAAGCAAAGCTAGGTTCAGCTGTAACAGAAATCAGTGCCAGGTAGACAAGGTTTCTCTGATCCCTCTCCTGTCTCACCCACCCTTCCCATTTTGTTCTTTTGGCCAGCTGTGAAATGAACATTTGTTCTGAACTTAAGAGAAACCCCTGCAGCATGACAGTCTATGGTAAGTTCTAAGGTGAAGGGTTTCTATATAACTGAAAGACTAGATCAATGCAGAGGCATGTCAGAGGCTGGCCCATTGCCAGGAAGAGAACCTACCAGTTGGTATTTTGGAACTCACTTGCATTAAACAGGCAGGGAGATGCTGTGTATTTTACCATTGTATAGGCTCTGATTCTGTGCCAAAATAAGCTCCTGAAATTGATGCACAGCACAGCATCTAAAACACTGCACTGTCCCAACTGTGGTAAAAGGAAAACACTTTTTTCCCTGTTGCTATGTACTTTGGCAGATATCCCATCCAAAGAATTGTGCTCAAAGTACTCTGGAAACACCTGCCAGGAGACTACTTGGGAATGTTGTTTAAACAAGTGTACCTGCCAACTTTCCATCTCTGTTGACTTTACAGTACCAAAACGCGTCCTATTTTAAAACAGACTTGATGGATAACAGGAACTGGGCCATAAGGAAGAAGCACAGAATGTGCTTAAAAATTTGCTTGTAATTTCTGAAGCTGGTCAGAATAAGTAACTGTCTAATGTACAGACATTTCAATATGCAGCAGTACACGTGGTTGGCTTCAAGACATGAACACATACGAAATAATGGTATGTGTTGATGTTGTGTGAAGAGAGGAAGGATATGTTTTTCCTATAGTGATCTACTCTAAAAGGGCTTCCACATTATTTTATGCTGATAAGGCATCTTTTTAAGTGTGTGTGTACAATATTCTTAGAGCTATAAAATTTTAGCTTTCACATGCAGTGTTTATTCTCAGGAGAGGCCATGCAGAAGCACAGGTAAAGGCAGTAACCACCTGTCAGATTTGCCCACTGAAGAGAAGGTGAGAAAACAGAGAAAAGATGTCCTTTTTACACACATAGACTTAGCATGCACAAATACACTGGCAGGAACAGAGTTACTGGGCAATGATGAAAATATAGTCTGCTTCGTTAGCATCAGTCAATGCTCAACACATGCCAGATCTTCTAATGGAGAAACTTAATTTCCTGCCATCCCCACTATGCATATACTTCTATTCCCCCATACAGCATGTTTATTTCCAGATATGTGTAGCTCCACATAAATTCCACCTGGTTTCTTTGAGGATTTCAGAGATCTGTTCATGCCTTTGTTTTTGACCCACTCCTAACATGTCCTTGTGCCGGAGAACTTATATCCCATAGCAATTTTCTGGATGTGAAGATCTGTGAGGTTCTCCCCCCCCCCCCCCCAGTTCTAGTAACAACCTCACTCCACAAATTTAATCTCTGCAGGAAACTTGAGCAAATATGGAAAATGAATCTCTAAAGGATCCTTTCAGGCACAGGGGAGGAGGCTTAGCCTCACTGAATCAATCGTTCATACTACACAAGTCCAAGTCCTTGCAATAACTCCAAGAAAGGCTGCATTAGAGTTCTTCTGACCCATGGATGTGCCAAAATGCTCAAATCCAAAGTTGCAGCCAAAGAATATGCATCCATTCAGTGAATGTCCATCAACATGGCACATGGCAAATTCTCTCAAGCTAATTTACTTTCCCACTGCTTCACATTGACCCACAGTAGTAAGGAATACATCTGTCACTTGTAATGCAGTATTTTTGTGAATTTTAAAACTCTGCCCTAACCAGCTAAAATCCAGAAGTTGGCTGAAATGCTCTTTATGTCCAGATAAAGAGAAACCATCTGCTGTGTCAGCACAAGTATTTAGCCCCATTCTGAAATATTTACAGGCTTTTGGGGCTGCTTTTTCTCCATCTGAAGCCAAAAGAGTTTTGTCTGAAGACTACTGACTTTGTAGGTCTATCTATAACCAGCTTCTCTTGAATGTCAATGGAAAGACTCTTGTTGACTTCAGTAGGAGATGGATCAAACCTGAAGTCATAATTCATGAGACAAAAGGCTCACAAAATTTTGCTGCAGCTATTTCTGCACTAATCAAATACTGTTCTGGGTAACTTTTATTACTAATTGTCCTGGTTTTGGCTGGGATGGAGTTAATTTTCTTCCTAATAGCTAGTACAGTGCTGTGTTTTGGCTCTGATGTGAGAACAATGTTGCTAACACACCATGGGATGTCATGCTTCGTATATAAACTTGGGGGGTTAGCCAGGGCCTGGGGGATCATTGCTCGGTGACTGGCTGGGCATTGGTCAGCAGGTGGTGAGCAGTTGTACTGCGCATCACTTCTTTTCCTTTCTCTCTTTCCCTTTGGATTTTATCCTTTCCCCAGCCTTTCCATTATAAGTGTTGTTGTTGTTACTATTCTTTCATTTTTATTCTGTTTAAATGATTAAATTCTTCTTATCTCAATCCTCAAGTTTTACATTCCTTTCTGATTCTCCTCCCTACACCTCAGGGAGTGGGTAGGTGGTGGGGGTGGTGGGCAGGGACTGAGCGAGTGGCTGCTTGGTGCTTAGTTGCCAGCTGCAGTTAAGCCATGACACTGATCCTTCCACTGCAAAGGCACCTGTGCCATCAGAACAGTCTCAGCTGTTATTCAACAATTTAGAAAACATGCATAAATGTTAGACATCTTTTCTTCATGTAAGGTGCTATGGCTTAATCACCCCAACTTCCTTGTTGCACAAAGATGTTACTAACGATTACAGCAGGGTAAGTATTTTACAACCAGCTCCAAGGACAACACTGAAATGCAGAGCTCCAAGCTTGGCTTGAGGATGTTTGGCGTTTTCTTTTTGCAAGCATCCATCTTTCATATGCAGTATACTGTCAAGGAGAGAGTTTATATCCCCAGGAAAGCAGCAGACCCATGAAAACGTAAAAACCTCCCAAATCCTTAATCATCTATTGAAATCCATAGATGCATGGCAGGGACAAGTAAAACCAACAGAATGCATCTGTCTGCTTAGGTTGTCTTTTTTTATTTTATGTAGTGGGATTGACTTAGCTTTACATCTGGTTTCCCTTTCCTGATGTGGCATATGAGATTGCCATTACAGTCTTGCCCTTAACAGCTCAGTACATCTCCCTCCACAATGTTTTTTTTGTTTGGTTGGTTGTTGTTGGTTGTTTTTTTTTTTTTACCTTTCTACAGGAATACTACAGCATTTGCTCTGTTTTTTGGCTTCTGCTTTATAAGAATTTCTTTTCTTTTTTGAACAATATAGAAACCAAAACGAAAATTGTGTTTCTTAAAAATATTTTTTAGGAGGAAGAGTGCTCTAAGTAAGGTATTTATTTTTAAAAGCCTCTATGGTATTTTAAAATATTTAGTTTAGTGCACAGAAAATATATGCAGTACTTTGATATTCCTGCAAGGTTCAGATCTCTGATTTCATCAGAGGAAATTTTGTTTTAGTTATTATAAGCTCTTTTATCCATTGTCTAATTCTTGTTTCATGTATTTTTAAGTATAGCAGATTGAAGAATTAAGCTGATTAAAACCGTAAAAATGTTTTCTTAAAAAGCTAAACATAATTTCTGATGTGAACTGTCCTATACATAACATTCTTAAGCATGAGATTTTTGCAACACTCTGACTCTGAAATGCTTTCTATTACAAAGTGTTGTGCTTACAAATTCTGAAAGATGCTTCAGATACTTGGCTCACATTTGTCTTCTATGTGTAATGAAACCTTTTAGGCAACACGATAACAGATACTAAATTACTTCAGCAAATATGACTGAGAGGTGGAGGCTGTATTCAGTGCTCTTTGTGATGAAGATCAGAAACTCACCATTCATATTGTGACTATCAAGAACTCAAACAGCTATTACGTTTCTCATATTAAATTTTGCATTAAAAATTATCTTTTCTATGTCTGAACCTACAGTATATCAGTCATATGCAAAGTCCTTTCCTTAAAAATGGGCCTTTTTTTTTTCCTTAGAGGAACAATATTTTGCAAGCAGTCATTGAAGGCAAATGTAGTATTTCTTGTTAATTTAGTCAGGAAAACTTTATTTTTTCACATAATAGCACACTGACTTTCTGAGTGGGGTCTTGAAGAAACAGGAGCTTAGAAACTTAAGGCATCTAATTGAAAAGCCTCTCTACTCCTGCCAGAGGTCTGGGCAGACCGGTTCAAGAATTATGAAAGGTTTCTCCAATTTATTTCTGGGGTGACCATTTTGCTCCATCTCAAATGTTTTTATTTTCCTCCCTCTCCTTTCTCTCTCTAGCTTTGAGATGGAGCTACTAAAGATCCAGTCATTTTATTCAAGCAGCAACTAGACCCTAGTTGCTTTCAGAATTGATGGTACATGACTTTAGCCACAAACCCTAAGTCTGAAATGCTGGCTGAGCTTGGCAACTTAAAAACCCTAATAGGAAAAACCAGATTCAGCTAGGAATTACAGAACAAGTTGCTGGAGCTTCACCAGAAAATAGTGTCAGACCTGTCAATGCTGGGCAACTGTCACTGCCAGAGACTGTAGAGCCCTTTGGGGTAAATGGGTCAGAGCGGGGTTGCTGTCAGTCTATTGAGAACTGATGGCTCTACGACAACTTGCCCAGCATGGCAAGAAGGAAAGAATACAGAGAGCAGCAAGAACAAGTATGACATATTGATGATGCACAGGTTTTTCTAATCCTAAACCAAAAAATTGTTGGAGTTGTTCCGATGTACACTATTGGTCAGTGTCTAATGTTCACCCTACATCATATGACAAATCTTTGAGGGACAGGAAAAATCTGCACTGGACTTCACGTCACCATCTCAAAGAATTAAGATGAATGGGTGTGAGAACCAGCTAACTTGGTTTTATGCCATCTGAGGACTCCCGGAGACTATACACAATTTTGGTGGGATGGCTTGAGCCAGTTCCAGCCCCCTCAGTAGTAAAAAAGAAAAACAGCAGTGGAAAATAATGTGTTAGTGTTTTTCACTAGAAATAATAATAATGAAAAGATGGTTTGTAATATAGCCCACAGAAATACAGTGATAAACAGCAGCAAACTGTATGAACACAGCAAAAATAACTCTCTCCTACACTATTACTTAGTGTTTTTCTACTGAGGCCCATAAGCAAAGGAGCAAAACATCAGGCCCAAACCCAAGCAGACATCTAAGGAGCAATATACCCAGTCAGCCAAATCAGGTGAGAAGACCATAATGTGAAGGGACCAGCTCTCACCCCTCACATGAACTGTGCTTCTCCCCATCACCTGCCTCTGCTACTGGTTGTGCTCATGGCGCTGTGGCTGTGGCATCTCTAAATGGTGAGAGAGGAAAGGAGGGAGAGGGAGAAGAGGAGCATGCAGCAGGACCAGCAGCAGAATGCCTTGTGGGACCAGGACTCCCCATATGCCATCCAGATGGGGCACTCCTGTCTCTCTGATTGTGGCATGTAACATTTTGGTGACTCCTTACATGCCTGGTAATGTTAAAAGAGTTTTGTTGAGGTCACAACAGTTTGTTTTCTATTGGAAAGTGCTCATCAGGTTCTTTTCCAGCAACTAGCTCCGACAACATTGACAATCACCTTTTCATTTATGGCCACTAACCTGGTTTGTTAAAGTACATTTTCTTTGGCAACCTGCTGTTCTGTAATAGTGTCTGTTCCATCCTGATACAGGTGCAGATGCAAAACTTTACAGTTTTATTCATTCACAGATTTTACAACTTTAGCACTTCCCTTATTTGCTGCACTCTGACAGGCAAAATTATCACAGTTTACTGGCCATAAAATGCCAGTCTTGAAACAATTCTGTCTTTTTTTTAATGAAGATACTAATGAACGTGGAAAATGTCTCAAGTTAATCGGTTCTTCTCAGAGGGACTGGAGTGGGAAAAGGAAATGACAAGGAAAATAGGTATAAAAATAAACCATTCTTGTGCTCTGAATTTCCTGATCTCCCGGAATTTTTCATGAGCTGAAGTAAAGGAAAAACCTCACAGCTGGTGCATTTATGCATTTTAGATACATATGAATAGGAATATTTATACTTTAAAATACCAACATAATTTTTAAACACCATTTTCTAATTGCAGCTGATACATGCTTCATGTGTTTCTTGGCGGCTTCATTTGGAAAAGACACAGGGACCTCAAAAAGTGTAGGATTTCATTAGAAAAAAAAAAGGCAGCACAAACTGCTCTATATATTGAGGAGCCTGCCAAGGCTATGGGAAATCAGAGGAATAGAAGGCCAGCCTCCTTCCCCCAAGCTCCACCTCTATGAACTAAACCCAGGAACGTTTGCTGCCTGGGACAGCAATACTTTATTGAAGAAAGCTGTATGTGCCTAGGTAAAAAAGAACAGTATGTGCTTAGGCTAAGCCAATTGCCCAAACTCATTTTCCATAAACAAAGCTCTGCTACGGAGACATAACTCTGTTTAATCCTGTCTGGATGACTTCATTTGCTAAGCACTCCAGAATTTGCCATAGACCATGTGATTCACCCAGCTCCATTCACTCTGAAGAGTGGCTCTCCTTTTGACTCTGAAGCAGCAAAAAAAAGTCATTTAACAAAGCAGTAGAAGAAGTACTTGTCCCACTGGATCATGCATAGCCTATAAGGTATATCTCTATTCCAGGAAAAGTTTTTCCAAACCATTGTATTTCATTGATTCTTATTCTTCTCCTTTTGTTTTAAAATTACCTCAAA
Organism: Microhierax caerulescens; assembly: GCA_035590215.1. Classification (NCBI taxonomy): domain Eukaryota; kingdom Metazoa; phylum Chordata; class Aves; order Falconiformes; family Falconidae; genus Microhierax; species Microhierax caerulescens. Next base: position 101,592,748 of record JAVJGJ010000047.1, read on the forward strand.
ACCACTTCCAACAAGGATTCACAGTTATTTAGTGATTCCAGCTACTGGATACTGTAGTGAAGAGTTTCATTCTAAGTATAAAAGAAATCTGTGTTTTGATTTCTTATGAAGTTTATATTTTAGTTGCATATTACATAACTGCTTCATGCAGCAAATAATTTGTAATCAACTTTTATGCATTTCTTTTTGTTTTTTCTTTGCCCCTTTCCTGCATCCCCTTACAGCATAAAATCTTTTTCATCTTTCTTAAAAATATTATTTAAACACTTTTAGAGTGAATGTAATGCTTGCTGGCTTGGAGCAGAGCTACAGACCAGACCAAATGCCTTTTTCTCTAGCGTACATTGAGTTCTGCAAGTGCTGCAAGTTTTCCTGACACTATTCCTCAAATTTTCTTGGAGTACAGTAGCTTGGGGATGAGGCCACGAAGCAGTGGCTTCCCCATCCTACCTCCCCAGGAGACAGCTTTTAGCTTCCCAAGTACATGCCCAGTAGCAAAGTAGAAAAAGCTGGATTTTGAGTGCCTTTATGCCTTATGTCCTAACTCCCTGTGAGCTAGCTCTAGCGTGCAGATATCATCTCAACTGAGAGGTCAGGACTGAGTCCAGGACAGTACAGGTTTTGCCATTGAAAGTGAGGCATTCAAATGCCTGGAATGCAGTGCCACATGGTTTTCTTGGGCTAAACTTATTTCCACCATGTCCTTGAGCTAGAAAAGCAGGACAGGGAATAACAATCCCTTGAGCCTAGTTAAAAGATCCCAGCTTGTAGTGTGGGAAATGCATTAATGCTGATCTATCTGTAATAATACCTTGGTGCACTGAACAATCTGTTCTTAAAATACAAAACGGATGTTCTGATTGTAAATTGTGGATCTGTTTTTATTTTTACTGAACTAAGGAGTTTGGCTACATGATTATGAATAGGGCAAATCACTAGGACTATTCAAGAGTGGGCTCCAGCAATTATTAGAGGGGAATGACTATTAATGTGAAAATAAATTTGATCTGTAACATAACTGATATGAAACTTGGCAAAATCCTCAAAGCCTGAATTTGTCATATCTTTGCTGTACAACAGAATGCAGTGCAGGGGGCCCAGAGCTGGAACAGAACACGGTAGCTCAGAAATATTCACCATGGTGCTGCACCAAATATTGCTTTGAACGGCTTGACTGTGTTTTGCTAATATAAATCCACTCATGTTCACAGTTCACACCAAGAGGCCTACAGCAGGTTTTCTGTTAGTCCTAATCCATTGTCAGGTTCTTTTTAGAGATCAGGAAACCAAACTAGATACCACGTCTTAAACTTGGAAAAAAATGATCTCTTCCAAACAGGAGATACCAAAACCTGGAGTGAAACAATTTGTTTACTTTCACACTTGGACCACAAATTCCTGGAACTGAAAAACATTTTCAAATTAAAATTTTGATAGATTTTGATAGACAGATAAATAAATGATACATTATCCTTAAAAATTTTAGTTTCAGTGTTTTGAAAATGAAAAAAAAAAACAAACGCAAAAAAACAGTGGAAGATTCCAAACTACCTTCCGAAATCTAACTGGAGTTTATGAATCTGAGGGCCAAGTTTCTCAGCAAGGGATGAGGATTTAGAGCAAATACAGGCATCAACTACTAGAAATAGCTGAATAGAAACAAGGCCCAGCATGTAAGATGCTTTTCAAGATACTGTCAGCCAGTACTAAGGAGGTCTTGTATCACAATGTATATTCATGTTAGGTATTGGAGGGGGGAGGCAATTTTCTTATGAGGTACAGTGTACTGTAGCATACTCAAAAGTTTTGTTGTTTCTCCTGTTGGCTTTGTATTAATATGGCTTTCAGAGTTGTTTTAAGTTTTTTATGATCACAACTATTGTAGGCTTTGTTGACTTGTTTGTTTGTTTATTGCTGCTCAGTTGAGCTGATCCCAAATTCTGGAACAGTGATTCTTACAGAGAGATCTGTATCTCATTTTTTCATTACCTCCTTTTGTGGACTTGGCTTTTATTCCATTTGCTAATCTCACTGAAATTGCCTGTAAATCATTCCCATTGGGGCTGTTTTTCTCATTTTCTTCTTTTGTTTCTAGGGTATTTTGCTGGCTGCTTTCCTTTAAGAAACAATTCCTGCATCCAGGCCGAAGAGTTTCTTCAAAGGGACTTATTTAAATACCTCTAAAAATTGAAAGGAAGATGAAAAAATAGTCCAACTTGAAACTGTCTTACTCAATATAGAAATAAGGACAGGGAATGAGAGATCGAGATACCTTAGGAACTAAGCAGCACGGTCACAGGGTCCTACTCAGTCTCACAGCACACCAGCCCTGCTGCCTTTGTACAGGGTGGCATGCAAGGAAGTACTTAGTTATTCAGCTGCCAACTCTCCCTTGGTGTCACAGTAGTTAACTCTTTTCAGATTTTTCAATGCAGGCATTCAGATGGCATATATAGTCTAGTAACTCCATAAAGCAACATGTTCTCTCACATACTAGAACTACATGCATGTATACATATACTGCATATATTTCTTTTGATGACAAATGCTGTCACCAAAATTATCAGAAAATGCTACAGCTTAGAAAGAAAAATGTTACACGCTAAGATATGAATTATGTACTAAATCTATCTCTAGTTACATGAGAGTTTGGAAGAGTTCCCCACCCACAGTGTCAAAGTCTGAGTGTATTCTGTGCAGAAAGGTGCCTTTTAATCAGGTTCTGCAGGTGAAAAAAAAACCCAATAAAATCTGTTTGTCTTTTTCACGCCTGGAAAAATGAAATCTGTTAAAAAATCAGTAACTGATGGAAAAATAAAAGACCGGATTTCTGGAGCTAATAAAAAATAGTTAAGATTCCCAGTGAACCCTGCCTTTCAGTAGCAAGAAGTATCAGGCTTGTCTAGGCATTTTGAAGCTCCCAACAAAAAATACTATAAACAAAATATGGGCTACAGTCAAGTCATCATCACAACACTGATATTAGGAAGAGATGAGAGAGAAATAGTTTCTTTTGATATTTAGATGAAATGTTTAGATATAATGTGCATAAGTCAATCCCACTCCTCACTGGATACTGAGACAGAGACTCTCTCTGGTCATGATAAACTGTTATTCAGAACAACTTAATTGGAGTTACTGGACCGGCCCTTGAAGGACTTATGGAAAAACTGTAACAGTTTGTTCCCCAATTAAAACTCCCAAATACGTTGTCCAAAATCCAAATTTTAAGAACTTGGTCTACTTTATAGGTTAGATCTTTTCTCCCATCAAGCTTCTCTTACTGCTTGAACAAGGAAAAGAAAGCAAAAGCCACTCTTTGGGCTAATGGCATGCCTTTAGAACAAAGGGGAAAAGAGAAAGACTTGCATCTTAAAATTTACTTACACTGGGGTTGTCTCTCTGCAGCTCTTATGAGTCCACCATGAATCAGCCTAGTTAAAATACCACACTACACACCTTGCTCCTTGCTACTGCCATGACATTTTGATTTTAGGAAGAATAATGTCAACCCATATCAGCTGGGTTTGCCTGGTAATTTCTTTTTTCCTTTTTGGTCTGTATGTCTCTCACTTTCCCAGCATCTTGCTAATGGAAACTTCTGTACTTTTGCCTTTCCCCCTAATATTTCCTGTAAGCCTCTTTTTTTAAATGACAATTGATGTTGTGAAATAAATGAGAAAAGGATATGCTGTAAATACCACATTGCAGTTAAAATCATGTGCCTGGGAAGAGCTAAGACCATTTCATATGAAAAGTGAAACTGTCCCAGTCTCGCAGCTGGACTGAATGTTGATGAGACACAGAGCTTGTAGCAATTACTGGGGTAAGACGAGGTGTGGCCCTAGACATTTTCCTAGATAACTGCAATAGACAGCACTGTAAGTCAGAGACTCTCCAGTTTGCTTTGTCTAAAACTCATCTGTGTTGCCCACAGCATGGGGTTTTTATAAAAAGGACTGAGCAGAGACAGGGTGGGGATCCTGTTATAGCAGGGTGTGTTTTTTCTGTAGTTGAAAAGACTCATCCCTCCATTGTATTTACAGGAAAGGAAAATCAATCTTTTGAGCATGTCCTCATCCTAACCCAGTTGCTGCACACAGAGATAAGAATGAAATTCAAACTCCCCACCTCCCCTAGGCTTCATCTAATCGACTGTAAACCTCTAGATCTCCCACACACTCTAATGCTAAGATATTACTTATAGTCTGGGAAGAGAATCCTCAAGGAAGCAGAATCTTTATAAAATCATGGATAAATCTAGATCAAAGTATTATAACAGATTTTAAAGCAGGCATCTGAAAGAGGTAGTAGTAGAAATCTATTTAGCTCCTAGAACTATTGAAGGCCAATAAGTTAAAAAACAAATCAAACCCCTACAGTAAGTTTTATTCTAACTTTAAACAATCCATATTAGGAACATGGAAAGCCATATCATCTCCAAAGTGGCTCCTCTCTCTCAGCTTGGACATGGGATTCATGCCCAGGCCTTTCTGCTCCTGACTTTTGCTCGGCTTCCTGCTATAGATGTGGAGGAAGAGACTGGAGAGCCACAGAGCGGAGGGGAAGGGGCAAGGAGCAGGCACTGGGGCTAAGCTGCAAGGGGATATTAAAGCTGCAGTCCAGGTTCATCCTGTGGTGACGGGAGATGCCTAATGAATAAACTGGATGCTTTGGGGGAGCTGAGCACTTACTGTAGTACCAGCCCCCAAGAAAATTTTTCAATTGACAAAACCGATCACAGTTTGCCTGTAGACTGCACCTCCAAAGCTCCTTTCTCCAGCTCCACCAGACTTCCTCCTTCTCACATGTCACCCCAGATGACCCAAGGGAAGGAATCACATTCTCTGTGCCAGTCAGTGCAAGGAGGACAGTACAAGAGAACTCCTCTACAAGGTGATAGGGCTTTCTGCCATGCCCCCATAGCATGGGCTCCACCGAAGGGTTGGGTGCACACCGAGACCCCCTCGGCTCAGCAGCCACAGCACCAGGCTACCTGCCTGCAGAGTGCAGCTTAGATTCAAAAAGGTTTCTGGATGCCCGTGTGACTTGCCCCACAGAAAACCTTTTCTGTCATGGAGCCCAGATAGCACAGACTTACAAGAGAAACAAAGCAGACAAATATGGAAAGAGCAGTATGATTTTTACTGTACAGAAACTGTAAGAATACAATTCTGGTCTGTCATGTAGCCACCACAGTACAGGGATTAACAGAGCTCCTTGTTGACAAATTTTCCTGTCTTTAAGCTTGTTATTATAAATAGTTTCAACGCTAAAAATAATTTTTAAAGTGTTCTTACCTTATCCTTAATTCTTAAAAAGTTGAGCGTTTTCTTTTTGTTGTTGGTTTTTTTTTTAAACAGACAAGGAAACCAAACCACGTATTTTTTCTTAAAATGGTGTAAGAACTATGGGGAAAGCTCTTACATGAACTATGTAACAGTAGTTGTATCAAAACAGCTATGGAATAAAGCAGAGAGGTATGACAATTTTTGACAAGATATTTTGGAAAAAAGCTGTATCACAATTTTCCTTCTTTTTTTTTTTTTTTTTTTTATTTAATAAAAAAACCCTGAAAATATGCCTGTTTTGATTCTCCTTTTCCCTTTACATCTAAATGATGGTCCTTTTTCCTTTTCAAAATGATTTTGATCAAAATACACTTTTCCTATGAAAAAAAATCCTTTGGTCAAAAAAGCATTTTTGCTTTTGTTGAAAAAATATTTCACAAACACCTGCAGAATAGCTCCAGTCAAGAATTTTGTTTCACTCTTACAGTTAATGCTACCATATTATTTCCTCTCACACGAAGCAAGTACAACCATTAACAGTGCTTATGGTATATGGAAGATACAGTTTCATACTGTTTCATAAAGCAGCATTCCATATCAGAATGTTATTACTCAGAATATTAAAAAAGATTAAGGCAAGATAAGGTAGAAAGAGACAGGTAAGGTAGAAAGAGACAGGTAAATGCTATAGGGTGAGAGAACAAAGCTGGGAGGACTTTTTTCCTGAGGCGCTGTGCAGACAGGCAACGTGCTTGGCAGAAATGAAGTGGTCACATTTTTTAGACTGTGGGAGGAAGCTTATATGAAGGTACGCGGGCAAAGGGGGGATGAGAAGATGGGGGGAGATGTCCTGAGGAACAAACATGCCTGAAAGTTTTTAGCAGTGCTGCCTGACTTGCAAACTCAGCAGCCCACTGTATAGCCCGTCTACACTGCTTCTAATAGCACTAGTGTATACATTAGTGACAGCCCCTGGAATACAGCTCTTGTCCTGCTCTGCTACCATGTTAAACCACCGGATGGACATGTTTGCATGAAAATATTAAAATACAGCATTGAAAACATGCCGTATTTACCAGGAACCGTCACCTTTCTACCTCCTACAGTCATTTTGCTTCCTCACATATACATATATTTACATCATTTTCAAAATGCGTATTATTAGGCTGAATGTTATGGCTCCTTTGGAGTGGTTACCGTGTATTATGTAAACATATCACTGCTACAATTTATAACACTCCTGTTATTTACCCAATAGAATGTGTAACTGTTCCAAGTGAGCCATTACCGTCTGCCACGTTAAGTAAATCCATCTTCAGCTGCT
>JAVJGJ010000047.1:101599462-101660860 GCA_035590215.1 Microhierax caerulescens
GTGCTTTTGCAAGCATGAGTTATAATGACACTTAACATTTCAATAGTGCCATACATGTTGGAAGATATCAGTGCGCCTTATAAACATTAATGAATGAATTTAGATTTAAAAGCAGTCCCATGTGGCAAGAATTAGAACTAAGCCAATAATTCACAACCAGGTCCCAATATGGGAAGAGCCTTAATCGCAGGCACTGACTTCAACACGGCTGCTTATGTGTTGGAAACTTCACATGTGCCCAGGTTCCCAGGTGACTATGAATCTGCTACAGCAGGGGTCTACAGCATTCATTTTTCATCTCCTTCTGTTTGCAGAACACGATCAGCTTACAATCTTAACACAGGAGGTCTCTCTGCAAACCAGTCTTAATTCTGGAAGACATTTGGTTTGAATTTCATGTGCGCAGCCTCCCCCGCCACCCCACCCCCCCAAGCCACACAGTGAGTTCATTCTTTTCAGGTTCCTTGTATTTTGTGCTCTTCCCAGCAGAAGAGTGTTTCGCCCGTTAGTCACCCCACAGCACAGTGTTCTTAGAAGCACTGGAGGGAGGCAGACAGTAAAGTCAAGCAGAGCTTTCCCCAGCTGGGCAGCAAGAACACAGCTCTGCAATCAGACATTTCTGCTTGGTGGAGGTATGGGGTCTTGAAAGCTGCTAACAGAGAGAGGAGCTGCAGGTGTCCAGACCAGAGTGTTAGTGTTAAAAAACCACGTGTCCACTGCACGACAGTGACATGATAGGGAATAGTAAACAAAAATCACCTCTAGTTACTGCTTGCTTTCATTGGAAATCCAAGCTTTTGGATGTCTTAGATATACTGTGGTCAAACAGTATTGCCCTGAACTTACTTTCTCAAGACAGATCATCTGGGAGTAAGGGAAATGGAAACAAAATTTCATGTTAACTTCATTATGAACAAAGATAAAAAAATTCATATTATCCTCTGAATTTCCCTGGCTGCTTGAACACTAAAAGCAATGGAGTTACAGCAGCACAAATAAGAAAATTATAACTTTTAATTTGATTTAACTAAGAAGTCCAGAACTCTCAATGAAAGTCTTAATAAATACAGTCCCTATGATCAATAGTAATAAATTCCATTAAAAGGGCTCATAAGAGACATCAGTTTTTTTAAGGATACTGTTGATGTATATCTATGCATGCTCCTGTAACTATGAGCTGAGGTAGTATGACCTATGCATGATAGCATTTGTCCATGAGAGAAAGCACAGTGGAGTAAGTCAAGTCTTTGCACGTGAAGAAATGGAAGAATTTTTAAAATCTAAAAATTATCCATGTTGCTAGTGATGAGTTATATTGGATTACATTTTCTTCTGACAATCTGTTTCTACACTGCATCAAGACCATGTGAATATTCTCTAGATTGTATATGTTGTGCAACTACTCTAAATAGCAGATGCTGTACAAGCCTACCTCCAATCACAGACAAATTTTAGAACTGAAACTCTGGTACCAAAACTATTTTCAGGAGCAAATTCCTACAAAATTTAGTGCGCAGATATCAGATGATTTACTGCATTTCCAAAGGTGCCAGATCACTGTAAATCTCCATGAACATTTTCAGTTCATATGCATATATATGTGCCTTCTTAGATAGTATGTGGAAGCCAGGCTGCACATTTACAGCACATCAAGTAAACACTGGCTGGAGAATTAACAGATGTGCTAAAACTGTGTGTCTAGCAGCAGCTTGACATTCTGTGGGCTGGCAAACCAACAGCAAGTGAAAGCAACGTGTAGCAGGAAAACAACTGACAGAAAGGTTACCGTTAACCTCCCCCACTACTTTATCATATCCTTTTCTGTTATTTACTGCTGCTTATAGCTTCCTGTTTACCCTGTAATGATACAGGAAAATGCAATGTCTGGAAAATTGGTGGAAGTCACTCCCTTAGCACTTCATGAACCTGGCTCTTGTCTGCAAGCTGACTGACCTTGCTGCACCTCCATTTAAATCCATGGAGTTTAGTTTTGATTAACACTTATGTAACTAAGGTAAGCATCATTTCCATAGTCCCTCCCACCTGATAATTTTCTTCATTGACTGAGCAGAGACTTCCATATAAGTAGCACTCCTTGCATTAAAAGCTGAATTCTGGGCTCTGTGAAGCTGATGACAAAATTCTCACTGCTTCTGATGTTTTTCTGGCTTTTCAAGGATATCTAAGCAATTTAGAATGGACAAGTGCACAGTCTTACAGTGCAGAGAGACACTGACGTGACAGATGAAGATGAATGATACACTCATAAAAATAGAGAACTCTGAATATCCCTTCTTCTGTAGATTTAATTTAAGTCGGATCCTTCAATATTGTATGGATGTGGTTTATATTAAAGAGTTTGAGAACAATCCCTAAGCAGTGAATTGAACACTTTATCATTCAAAAACGTAATACAAAAGTGAGTTAAAAAATACAATATATGAAAGACTTGGGAAAAAATTAATGGTCGTGCTCTCATAGCTCCTAATGATAAATGATGTCTCACACACAGATTGAAAATCGCTTGCCTTTTGCTTATGATGAGTTTTTCCATTTTAGATTACTGAAATAGAAAAAGAGGACTTGAAATATTTCTAATTACAGGGAAATTCTGAACTGGAAAAGATATCTCATTTCTTTACCTGCCTCTTATTGGTATTCTGAGAGATACAAAAAGTGCCAATTTGAAATCAAGCAGATATGGATGGATTCCAACTCTCTCCATATAGCAGAGGTTTGTATGCAGCTGGGCCCTGTGTATTAGCAAACATGGTTATTTGAGACCTAAATGTATGTGTCCTTTGTACTGTCTCTGAGTACAGCAAAAGATGCAAGAAAGGTTTACATTTGATGTTTCAGCATTAAAGGTACTGTGGGACTAGGCGAAGGATCCTCCCCCATCAGCACAGGTTGTGGGAATGACCCTATTCCAGCTCTCCTCTCAGCTCCCTCTGTAACGGCAGTCCTCTAAAATGAGAACAAAGGACACAGGCAGAGTAGGGAATGCTAAAACCGTATTTTCTTTCTCACGGCCGATTAACAAAACATACTTTAGAGAGGTCTCAATTTACAGTGGGAGCCAGGCAGACTTAAGAGCACAAAAATACAGGAAAATCAAAGAAGTGGTTTAAAATCTTTTTCTCCAGTCTCTACAATAAGCACAGTGACTGACATCAAAGAACATTGTTTATACCACTGCCAGCAAAGATTCTGAAGTTAGAAATTCTGAACTTTTTCTCTAGCCTTCTTTGAGCAGTAGTTTCATCAGTTGACCTTGAAGGGTCCCTTTCCAATTAATTTTTCCTATGTTCCTACAATGATTATGTAACAATAGATCTACCAGCAAAAAGCATCAAGTGACATCAGCTTTAAGGAGCTTTTAATTCATCTTCTGTTTAGGAAACTAACTTCATGCCTTTCAGGAAGCAAAGGGGAAACAAGAAAATGAGAAGATGCAGATCAGAAAGACTTTCAAATGACCACCTTCCAGAGAACTGACCTCATTTTACATGTGTTCCCATCATAGTGAAGAGATTTGCAGTCTATTTTCCTTCCTTTTGCAATCGCAAAACTTCAAGCCTAACACTAAGGCAACCCTGAGTGGTGCCTTTCCATTTCATTCTTTCCCCAAATGCCTTTCAGGCCACACAGCATTAATTGCTTCTTTTAGTCCTGGATTTTTGCAGCTTTGCTTCCCAGCACTATTCCCCTCTTCAGCAGCAGATCGTGTTTCTGGATGAGAAATATCAAGGGCATGTCACAGACACTGATGATATCTTATTGTGCTTTCCACACCTACTTTGGGTACCATGAGATTTGCCTCTTGACTATATGCAATTGGCTTTTGATATCCTCCTGAAAAGACCATGGTTGGCACTATTTCCATCCAAATCCAGGCATTTAAGTGAGGACCTGGAATTAGAAGCATGTTTAACATCTGTATTCAGTGAATGGCCTTCTGGAAGTCCTTAACCACCTTCTCAGATAGAGGCACACAGAAACTTAGGTGCAAAGTGTCAGCCAGTAAAAAGAAGCTGCAAGTTTAGCCTTGATTATCCATTTTGAAGATAATGCAGTGGAGCTAATAACTCCATGTAACTACTCAGATGCTTGCAACTAGGTTTATTTGCATGTTTCACAGGATTAGAGTGCTTGAAATTTGACAAGACTGGTATTGAGCATCTTAGGGGATAACATTTTTCTTCCATTTCTGTTGCTGCACAACTGCTGGGTGTAACAAACATTAGTATTTATTTACCAGAATGTGGATTTCTTATTCCTACTAATCATACTTTGCCACTATAAGGTGTGAAAGCATGCATGCATTAGCCTGCTAGTCCAGCTCACTTAAGCACATTACTGAATTTTTCTGCCAAAACTTTTGCTTTATTGTTATACAAGAAATCAACATGCTTTGGATTTGTTGTCTGTAGTCTTGGCTTAAAAGCATAGGTCGAGTTTCTGTCAGCACCATCTCTTTTCACATCAAATGCACTAGAGCAAATAGAATGGCATGAGGTAATCACCAAAGATGAGATTTGGCCCAAAACTCATAAATGGTCTGTCCAATCACTCCCTCCAGGTGCATAGTTTCTATATGTCAGTTTTCTTTTTGGCTGAATGGAGTTGAGTTGTAAGGAGAAGAGGCTTCCTGGCAAAATCTGAAGCAAAGGCCAAAGTCTAATGACTTCATATTTGCAGAAGTGGCTCCAGGTAAATTTATTCTTAAAAGCCTTTTTTTTTTTTTTTTTTAAATTGCAGTTACAGACTTTTCTAAGGAAAGGACAAATACAAAGGTAGAGTGGAATAACCAATGAGAAATGGCACCTTTATTTTGAGGAAAAACATTTGTTTCAAAACACCCAGATTAAGGTTTACCCAGAAATTACTTCTGTGGGTTTTGAGGCTCTTAGAAAGTGGTTAGATGCCTGTGAGATGCAGAGCAGCCTCTGCTTCAGTACTGCAATAAGTCACTCCCCAGTTCTGATAAAGGCTGAAGAAAAGGGCCTTTTGATGGGATCTGCAAGATTGCATTTTTTCCAATAAATGTTGTTACTATGTATTGACTGGAACATTTCTGCAGAGTCCCATGGCTAGGTGGCAATGTGATCCGCAGTGGAGAGAGCGCCCTATACAGAACTCTGTGTAGGGAGCCTCCACACAGTCTGAAGAGCCACTGCTCATCAGCTCACTTTAGGATCAGGCCGCAACACAGGAAACATTTTCAGGAACTTAAAGACACACACCCCACCACACACACCCCCCACCCCACCTTCAAAGTGGACTGTTCTGGTCATATTTGGCAGGCCTTAAAAAGGAAGTTTATCTCCTACCATTTTCTTTATAAACTAGAACTATAAATAAGGGATCGATTCTGCCAAATACAGGCCTCCCAGTGCCCCACTGGTTCCATCGGCATGGAGAATGCTCTTCTAGTCTTTTAAAAAAATATAAATCAGTCCAGCCATATTGCCTTTACCACTAGGATTCTGAGGTTTAAACTATCTGAACCTCCCCCTGGAACAATGATCCCCCCTTTCCCCCGTTTATCAAAGTTACCAGACATAGGATTGTATAGCCACTGAGCCTGGCTCTGCTTTAGAGCATGTCTCCTAAAACACTGCTTTGGCTGTATAAAGTGTTGATTATTGTAGCTCTAGGACCCTTTACAATTTAGGGATGAATATTTTGCATTTTATTTCTGCAAAATGTTGGGGTTTTTTGTTTTGTTTTGTTTTTTTTTTTCTGATACATATATATGATAAGAAGAGAGGCATCATCCTGCAGGGATCCCGCCAACTGATTCTATAATAATTTTTTTTCCTTTAGTGCTTCTGAGAAAAATAGATCAATTAATAGAAAGGAGGAACGGGGAAAAATCTAGGGTTTCACTTTGGGAAATAGGGTTCATCTCACCTAGCTTCAGCTTTCTTGAAGAAAGGCAATCCAAGACAGTCAGACAGGACTATTCATTTTTTAATAGGAGAGGTGGGTTGAATTAGTCTCAGGAGCTGCTTGCCTCTGTTCCTCTGTCTCCACACAGAACTAAAATAATTCATGTAGATTAAGGGGCAAGCCTTAAGATGGCTGAAGTTAAGATGTAATTAATAGGACCCATGTATCAAAGCCCACTTCTTGCATGAGAGAAAAAAACCTTTAATTCCGGTGAGTGACAGGCTCTATTTTGTTTTTAATGCAGGATACAGTTTCAAGCAGCCTTTTATACCCACTGTTTCTAATGTGGGATTTAAATGATGAATTCTTGCTTCCTTGCCTGTCCAATAGTTTTTGGTTTTATTTACAAACTGAAAAGTCTCATGCTTGGTCCTAATATTTTGTAAACATAAAGGCATTATTATGGATATGAATAGACACTAGAGAACGAACCTTCAGGCTGGAAGGAAAATTAAGTTCTGCAGAGCTGAGGGAATATGGCCTGGCAACTGAAACAAGGTGAAAGACAGGAAGGCAATCTTAAAGGTGCCTGCTGACAAATACTTTTGTGACCCTGTTAAGCGATCATATTCACTCTAGAGTCAGATTTGTGCAAGTACAAAGCTCAGAAAAATGTCAAACAAAATTATTTCAGTTTGGGGAACTGTTTCTCATGCAGAATACTAATAATTTTAAGTACCCCACCCCAGCTTTCTGTTTGCTATTTCTCTGTCATTTTTACAGAAAGCATTACAATACAATAGTAATAGTGGTTTTGTAGTCATGATAGCTGAGCAATATTAGCATGAGCTTGCCTGCTGCTTCTCCCTCAGACCAGAAGAAAGGTTTGCATGCGTGAAGACTTGTCTCTGTTCTCCGAGCATTTCAGCTGGTCTAATGCAAACTATGGCCTCCCCCTTGAAGCTTGTAGATGCTTCAAAGAGAACATGCAGACATCTTTAGTGTCAGAGGTTACTGAACAAGACCAGGATCAATGCTTCCCTGCAACAAAGGCCTAGCAAGAACTAAATGCATGTTTCAATCTAGCAAGCAAAGAGGCAAGAGCAATGCTGAGGGAACACAACAGCAAGCACAGAATGTGAAGTGGACCTTGAGAATAACAACTGACACCTGCAGCCTCACCAGCAGACAGATATTCAGCTCTCTGCAAAAATGACTCATACTAATTTGAAAGTGTGTGTAGAGGAAAAGCTTTGGCAGCACAGTGAAAGAGGCAACTCTCCTTACATGGAACCAAAAGGCTGTTCTTTAAAACAGCACATTCAATGTCATTTTAATCTCACCAGGATAATTTTCCAAGACTGAGAAAGGAAAGAAACTGTGGGTGATCAGCTAATCAACATCCCCCTGCTAACAAATGCTATTGAAGAGCTACAGTGTCACTCATTGATAAACAGATAATTTCAGATTTGTGAAAAATCTCTAATTATTCCAAGTCATTTATAGAAGGAAAAGGTGACAACGGGATGTTGGGGAGGGAGTGGCAGACATGAGATTTAAAAAATGCTCTGCTTTTTCCAAAAACTATTTTCTGTAATTTTGGCAAGCAATACTATTTCCTAATAGAAGTAACAGTTGAAAAATTCCAGTGTGAGAACAGCACAACACGCGGGCAAGGTTTGGCAGTACAGATGACTGCATCTAAAACTCACACCTCTTATGATTTACAGGCAAGTCTGCATCTCTACATTCATTACAGCTAAAGCTTGTTGTGATTTTGGCTGTCAAGGCATTAACACTCTGCTGTTCCCGGATAAAAATAAAATGACATCACAGAAAACAGACACTTCAGATTGTCTCCAGCTATTCTACCCAGCTCCCATTGTTCCTAAGGTTGCAATATTGTGGTCACTAGCAAGTATATTCCTGAGAACACCACATTAAAAGTCCACATTAAATGCTGACATTTCTTCTCTGTAGGAAATTCTAGACTTTTTTCTTCCTCTTTTGGAATAAAAAAACTTGAAATTTCAAGAGTTCCCCATGAAAATGGGAAGTTCCCAAATATTTTGTTTCCAAATAGCTAAAATGACTGATTTTTAACAAATGCTGAAGAAACTGAAACTGGAGACCATGACGGACTCTTGCCTAATGCTCAGCTTCTAGGGTAACAACAAGGAGTCAGAAATGGCAAAGCCCTGAGAGTTCATGGGTGAGGCAGCAGACTGGGAATGTGGAAATTAGCATTCCAGATCACTGGCAAAGGTGTCCAGAGTAGAGGTTTTACACAGAGCAGGATTTTCAGTTGGCTTCTTTAAATCCTGCTTTCCACATGACCCACTATGAAAAAAACAGAAAACATTGCCTCAACCTTTCTTTCTCCCAGATATGGAAGGAAGACTGTTCTGGGCAAAATTATGTGTTGGCATTTGAGAATTTGTGGCGGGTTTCATTTTTTTTTTAATTTTAAAGTTAGATCAATTTAAGACAGACATGTGTAGCCTCTCTTTTTCACTCAGAATATCTGTAAATGACTTGTATGAACATAAATAGCTATTTTTTTCCAGAACCCCCCCTCCAGTTTATATCTGGAAGTTTCAACAGTATCTACATTAAAGCCCTGAGAAGGGCCCCCAGCATGTGCTCTCAGCTGTGTAACAGTGGGCCAAACTCCAAGTCGACCAAAGGCTCCTTGGGCTTCTGGCCTCCAAATGTCTGCGAGAGTTCCTGGCAGGTATAAAACCCATAGAAGTCCCATAGTGCTGAAGAAGTGACTGTTGCTGGAATCTACAACCTCCTGCCAGGCAAACAAATGTGAAATGATGAAAATCTTATAGTTCACAGTCAGTTTCCTAAAACTGACAGTATTCCACAAATTATTCCAGATGTGATGAGTCACCATTTTCTGGAAAAAAAAAAAAAACAAAAAAAAGAAAAAAAAAAAGAAAAAAGGCTTGACTGGAGAACATCCAACCAATTCTATTCTTGGGATGACTAGAAATTCCATCGTACTAGACTTCCTCTTGTTCTTTGACCTACGACACAACACAGCCACAGCTAATGGAGCTCAGAGCAGCGTGCTTCAGTTGGTTGGGCCTCCAAGCACATTTCCCACGAGTATCTCATTTCAAGGAGTACCACTAGTTTCAAGCTAAAAGCACCTTCAGTGCTGCCACAAAAATGTGCTATCCCTTTCACTGTGACTGCCAAAAATCTTTGCCCTTAGAAGCAGAGCCAAAGAGCAGAGATAACAGAAAGACCAATTTAAATTAATTAAATTCATCCAAGTGCAGTTTACTTTTCAGAGTGACCGGTTTTACTTTTTTTCAGACATCCCTAAATTTGTTCTACAATTGAGTGATGGCAGATAAAGAGGTATGTATCAGTAAATTGGAAGAAAGTTAACGATCCCCTGAAAACAAGGTATGTCCCAAAATGTAATTTTGACTAGCCTAGCTACAAGCAACACTGTTTTCTACCCATGTTAGTAAGGTACCTACCCTCATGTGACTTGTTAAGTGCTGCACTTACCAGTCCATCCAGTTCCCTGTAATATGCTCAAGCAAGCATGGCAGAGTGACGGCAGTCTCAGAGACAGTAAGCCCCTAGCTTAGTTCCAAGAAGGCTGGGTCAATTCAAGCTACCAGTACCTCCCATGAGGAAAAAGGTGCAGTGTTTATTAGATACCAGAAAGTCTGCAATATCAAAAGCCCCTCTAAATGACCCCACTGCTTGTAAGGCTTGAGCAAAGCCTTGCATTTAGGCTGTGGAGTCATCACCAAAGAAATTCACAGGAAAGTAAGTGTTCTTCTTATTGATGCTTACAGAAAAGCTGGATTTTTCTAATAGAAGGAAGCAAGACAATATTAGTAGAAGATTTAATTTTTTTCCCAACTTTTAGCAGGCTAGTCATCATTTGCTGCTGCTTCTTTAGGATTAACACAAATAGGAGTTTGCTAGTTTGGGATAGTTACAGACTTGGATTCAATATGGCTGTGATAGTCTATGTGAGACAAGGTGAAAACAGCTTGCACAGGCGAAAACTTGGCTATCTTTTAACAATTCCATCAGTCAGTCTAACAAGATATCTACCACCTCCATACAGGGAATGCTTCATCAGTCATTGCATGGGCATAGCTTGCGGTGGTTTTGAAGGAAGGTTTGTAAAAATGACAGTTGGCAGAATAACTAGGATTTCGCGTGAGCAGCAATATTCTAACATGTGTTGTCTCTGGTTTTGGTAAAACAAAAAAAAATATATAAGAAATGAACATTTTTTTGTTTTTTGAAGGACTATTGGAAAAAGTCCCCTCCATATCTTAGATGAAGTGATGGACATACTCATACATTGCACAAAGGAGAAACAGGGAAACCTAGAACCTCCTGCAGCAAGAAGAGGCCCAGGGCAGATACTGAAATGACCATTATGATTTAAATAATTTTATATAATATGGAGAGCAGAATGTTTGAATTGCTAAATGCTAAGAAAGAAAGCAAATCACTCCAAGATCCTTAAGCGAATTATTGACACACAAAGTAAAATCTGGAAGGACTCAGCAGCAGTGTAAATTTGCATTTCCATAGTCATCCCTGCTGAGATGATCTCACATGAAACAGTGGGATCCACATATGTAATTTAGTGCAGGAACTATTCAAGCCTGCTTTAGCAAAATGTATATTATATTAAATTATTTTTATGCATCCTTATTTGCCAAATGCTGATGTTCCCTAATAAAAAATATTCTAACCAATTTAGCTTCATTCCTGTCAGGAAATTAGTCTGAAATAACAACTGGCTTTTTTTAAGAAGTGTTGCCCTGACTGTTCAAATGTGTTTAGCAGGATGATGCAGTGCAGCAGATATAGTTAGAGCCAAAGTAAAGAGAAAAAATGTACCAAAACAGGGACTCTGACCTTATGCTCTTGTTTAAATCCATCCTTGTTTAGCTGAACATTTAAAACAGCTGCCTTGCAGACTCAAGGGCCAATGGGTATCCACTGTGTATCTAGTACTTGCTTACACAACTCTCTTTTATAATGTCCAAGTGCCTCTGAATTATTCACTTCACAACACATTTGACAGCGAAATACTCCTTCCATCACTGGGGAACAAAACCATGTAAGTTTCCTCTTTTTGTGATTTCCACCTTGTGGATGAGCCTACTGCTTTTGCCAAGGGGCCCGGAGTAGCTCATGTTGTCACTGCTTTTGTCTTAACACACTCAGCACCTGCCAGTCAATTCCACACTGCACACCACTTAAGGCAAACCCTGGCTCCACAGCTGTTCCATACACCTCCATTTTTCCTCTGTCAAAGGCATTTCTAGCACATGGCTCATGCTATGCACAATACTTGATTGTCCTGTTCTCAACATGGCAGTTTCCTCCCTCAGACCTTAGAACAGAACACATTTAGCCTCACTGCTGTTTTCAAACTCCTCTAGACTAAGCTACTCCACATCCTGTAGGTGACCAATATCTCATAGTCATGAACTTTCCTGTCTCATGTGGGAAATCTTGAGGAACATTGTTATAAAGATCCCGCCTCTCCTTCAGGTCCCTTGTGGTCCCTTTTTTGGGTTGTGACATCTTAAAAACCTTTTAAAGGTTTTCTAAACATTAATCTCTCTATGTCACTGTAGGAGATCATGTGCCAATATGATGCTTTCTGGAATGGCAGTGGATGACCGGCCTGGTTGGAGGATCAATACCAGAGGACCCTCCTGACCAGTGAAATTATCTTTGTTCAGACCCTATGTAGCTGCTAATATTGTCCAGAAAGAGACCTAGTTATTCCATTTCACGTGAAACCTCAGGGTTGATCAATCTAGCAAGCAGATGGCACATACAGTCAGAGAAATGAAATGCTGAAACATAGGCAGGAGTCAATCACACTAAGCACAGTGGAATAAGGGCAGACCAAGCAGTTGGTACTGAGGATCCTGTGCAAGTAATTTTGTGTGGTTTACTTCAGACTTGTGTTAGCCTGATTCCCCAGACAGAATGTTCTCCCATTTCAAAGTGGCTGCCTCTAGGTAAGGTGTCCTACCAAGCCAAATAGGACTGGTAAGTCTGCACAAGCCAGACACCACCAGAAATAATGTAAACTTTGGAGCATTTACTGCCTTTTGCTTGCATATGGCAATATGGGGTTTGTGGCAGGTCGCCAGATGCAGGTCCATGGCAAAGCTGCTCATCAAATTCAAATTTCAGTCTAACTGAATCTAACTGGATTATCCCTTCACCTGGAGAAGGGGGCTTAAAGTTCTATCAGTATGTAGGTAGCAAATGGAACAGGTGGTTATCTACACACAAAGCAAAGGTAGAAAATATGGTTAGCAATGACATTTTAAGCCTTTCTGTTAAGTGATCCATTACTAAATATATCTTTTCTTTTACATACCATATCTGAAAGAGGAATTATGATCAAAATGTCATTTTTAATTGTATTTTCTATCCTTGACTTTGTAGCATTTAGAAGAAACTCCAATTATTTTCTTCTAAAAGAAAAGAGAGACTGTACCAGGCATATAACATAAAATAAATTATTTACACATCTAGGAGAGAGATTTCTGTTTAGTTAGTGGTATAATCAGTGAATCCTTAGTGTCTAGTATTACAAATGGTTAGTACTTTGTAAATTAGAAAACTAGTTTCTGCTTGGTGATTTGAATGGTAGCCAGGTAAACCTGAGCAAAAATGAGCTGGTTTACAAGACAGACAGAAAGGCAGGAGGAAAACACATGCAAACTTTGCCATTACTTCATTTGGGATTTGGTACATATGGTCCCACATGGAGTTTAGTACACAAATAAAAAGCTGTTTAAGATACTACTTTTATCAATGCACATGTGAACCACAGATAACATGAACAGGAAGAGATGTTTATGCTGTGTGGCAGACAGTGTGAACAGAAGGTGAATTCCAGAAAAACCTTTTAAAGGAAACGTCTCACTTTCCATGCAAGTGTGTTTATTTTGACTTTAGAAAACTGATGTAATTTTATCAGATTTTTTATTTTTAGTAACCTGAAAAACAGAATTCCTAATTTCAGCACTAATTTTACTGTAACCAAGCAGCATTAGACACAAGGAGCAGAATATTTTTATCTTCTGACGTAAGGACAGAAGCTGCAGCTGTTTGAAAGGTACTAAAGCTTTCACATCTCTAATCAAGGTCAATGGTGTAAGAGATTCAGAACTCAAAAAGTGAATCAATCATCAGCTGCATTTGAACTGTTTGTGTGAGAAAGGGATTATATTGTGTTCATCTTCATTTTGAACTTCTTGATTAAAAAAAAAAATTAGAGTAGACTTCTGTCTTCCTTGAAGTCATGGCACAACTGTACCCATCCTGGTCCGGTACCTGGACTGCCAGCACATTACAGTCTGGTAGCACTAGAATATCTATTAGGGAGTAAAAACAGGGAAGGGAACTGTGGTCATCACTTTTGCTCCTAAATACATCAGAAGTTAGGATCTTTTGCATATATACTTCATAACAATTTATAATGTGCTAAGCAATTAAATAATTTCCTTTAGCACTGAGATTGATTTGGGATGGCATTGGCAATCTTATAAAGTTTTTTATATAGAGACCTATGTGATTTTATTTGGATTTGCTGAAAAAGCCTGACTGAAAAAAGCACCAAGTTTACTGACACTGTCTTCCCTCCTTTGCCAGTGGCAGGAAGTCTGGGGCAACGAAGCATTTTAAATTTCAAATTTTAACATTTTCAACAAGAGGGAATATACCAAGACATCAGGGAGAAAGCAGTTCCTACAACAGCAAAAGTAGTCTTTGAGGCAGAGCAATGATTATCATATATCTGAAGCAAAACATTTCAAGACACACAACATTCCTCCAAGCACAGAGTGGTTATCTTCCTTTTATGCCATCCTAAACGTCTAAAGAACAGGCACAGAAAAGCAAGTGTGGTTGGCAACAAAAAAAACAGAAGGAAAAAAGTTTGCAGAAAGAGAGAAAGTAGCAAATTGGCAAGGATCTGGTAGTTTAGACTCTTAAGGCTTGAGGATGTGTTGAATCATCTTTTTTTTTTTTTTTTTCCTAATTTGCCAAACATGGACAGATGTCCGAAGCCATCCTCCAGGTCAGCAGGAGTTTTGCTATTCCCTTCCAGATGATAAGGAACTCCATACCTTGTCACATTAATTCTTGTTATTTAGATGCAAACTTCTGTTTTGATGTCTTCACATTGCATTTCTAGGCAAATTCTGTTTCAATTCCAGACAGTATTGTCAAGGTAGAGCAAAAGCAATATTGCTACACTAAGGTTATATATATTTAAAATTTCTAGATGGAGCAAACAGCCCAATTTACTGATTCCAAATATGACAAAACAAAACAGCTTTTATTTGTATCATTATTATTAATAGTGGCTTCGGAATGCTTCCTGCTTTGCACCTGCAAGAGTCTCTATTTTGAAAAAAACTTTCCTCTGTCCTTTTAGCAGCCAAAATGTTCATTGGTAAAATTACCATTTACAAAACCATAAAATCAGACTTGGGATCCATTTCATAATTTCCTTTGAGGTAGGTAAATATTTCTTCCATTACACAGAAAAGGTAGAGTGGCATAACCTGAGCAATTTTCCCTTAAAGGAACATTAGAACTGGAGAATTCTTGTATTTCATTTTGTTTATTTCTCTGTCATGTTGTATGTCAAACTGGAGTTTTTTGAGGATTTACAGTAGGACACATGTGGACAATATGACAGTTTGAGGGTGAAGTTTATTTTTTCTTGATTTTTTTCCCAATCTCAATTAATAAACTCAGTGGGGTTTATAGCTTTTGAATAAGGAAGACAAAGAAATTGCTTGACTACAAAAAAAATACAAATCAGAATTTCAACATCAGTTGAAATCAAATTTTCTCAAGTTGTCTTCAGTGTGCTGATTTTCCTTAGGAATATACATGCAGTTGCCTTCTGCCTTCCCCTCCCTATCTCAGTCTATTCCTGTGCTTTCAGATTTTGACATTTGTGTGACAGGGAGAGAAAATGAACACACAGATGTTTAAGTTCATCTTCATAATAATGTCACGTTCAGGATGGTACCAACTGTCTGTGGTGAAAGCCAGCTTTATTCCTAAGCACAATACTGAGTCCACCTTATCTCGCTACCGACTGCAGAGCTGAGGTAACTACACAGTTTTATTAAATCAATGTGAATAACCAGTGTCTCAAAATTACATAGGTATTTTTCTATTGAAATACAGGCTTGCTAGGTTCTTCCAACTAACCTTGCCATCTCAACATCAAATGAAAATTTCTGAAGCTGGTCTATGTTAATCTCAACACTCTCACTTATTTCCACCATTCTAACAATAAGAACATCTAAAAGGCTTTTCCTTTATAAACTAGCCACTAACTGGAGACCGGTTTTTGCCCTAAGGTGCTTTTGTATTCTCCCCTCCCCTTGGCCACAAGAACGCAGCTTTAGGTGCCTGGCCATTCACATGTCTCTTCCATCTGAAAAAGAGTATCTGTTCCAACATCCCTTTTAAAGATCTTTCTGCCCTTTTGTGGCCATCTTAGTCTATTTGGAAATGGAGCAGTGTGGCAAATAACATATACATCGGTAAGTTGCTCTTTCAGTACTCCACAGCTGACTTAAGAGTTTCGGTTTTTTGATGCTTACAAGGTTTTACCTCTGGAAGGCAGAGCCTATTTGAACATATTAAGCTTTTGGTTATTTCCACGGACAAGATCAATTTGGTACCAAATTAGAAACTATCTAACATTTGGTAGTTTGAACAAAGTGAGTGTTAAAGAGACAGAGCCTGCATTTGTTGAACTCAAAGTAAAAACATTTCTGAACTCCAAGTAACATTCTTGAGCTCACTCATACTCAGATTACCATCAAACATTATGAATCATATTTTGAACTTGTTCAACAATATAAGAGACTCTCAGCAGCCTCCTAGAGAATATTGCATAATTCAAGATGGATGCTTAACTTGCACATGAAACTTCGAGTTGCTCCCTTAGAAGACTGGCACAGGAGTGAGGCCAAAGAAGCTGCAAAACATCAACCATTCTGGGTCTCAGGGTTGTTTCTAAACACTAAATGAAAAGTAGCAGAAGTTACTGACCTCAGTGAGTTGCTCTAACTTCCAGTGCTGGTAATATTATCACTAGGATAGGCAAGGAACGTGGTGTGTTCCAAGTCAGAACACCATAAAAAAGCAAAAGCAAAGACAAAAAGTGATTTTTTAATTAACCAGGAATGTTTACAAATGGAAGGGGGGAGGGAGGTAGAATGCATTTTTTAGAGCATAGCTCTTATTAAGAAAAAGTTTTAAGAAAACTTTTCTTCTTTTAAATAACAAATTCTCCCCTCCTTCTTCCAAGAATATTCTGGACAAGAAGCTCCAATATTTTTATGCTCAAGTCAACATTTATAAAAAAGGAATTTTGACCAGCTGTACATACAAGTATAGCTCTGTTCCCAAGAGGTCAAGTGTGTTAAGCATCTTACAGTGATTTTTAGCCAGTGCACATCCTGTATCTTTCAGCACAAGCAAGCAAGCACAACTCATTTTTTATCAAAATGATTTGGCTGAATGTTTCTGGAGCAATGCTGTAAGAACGTGACCACATCCTCAGGAGCCTGGGTTTTAACTTAATTTGATTTCTGAGAAAGTATGGCTGAGACTGAGGTAAACTGCACCACTGTTCTTGCTGAGGGATTTCTGCAAAGTAGCTTTCCTCATGCATTCTGACTTCACCCTGAATTATTCTTCAGGAAGGGGCCTCATTCGGAGGTGCTGAGAATCCTCAGTTCCTCTGAAAGTTGGTGAGCTAGCGATTTTTTTTGCACATCGCTACAGGATGCTAACATTTTGAAAGCTGCTTCAAACCATACCTATCTCAGCTGACTGTGTTTTGTGCTCTAATTTGGGATTTGGCCAGAGCATGACATTCATATCAGACCTGTCTTGACATCAACAGTTACTTACATTTCTTCATTATTCCACTTTTACCAGCTGGTCTCTTATAACATGTCACAAGGGACTGTATCAATTACATGAGGTTATGCTACATCTGTGAGAATAATGTAAAACTGGGGTTGGGAGAATGGGGTTTTCTCACAACTGTGGGCAAGCAAAATGGCAGCTTTACAAAAATGGGTGCTGAACAGTAAATTAGAAACCTAGAGATCTCCTGATTTATGAATTACTGATACATGAATGAGTTATGTTGCCACAAACATATACCAAGCAAATAAGCAGTTAAACTGAGCAAGTCAAGAACTCTCTTTGCTTATCTATCTAAAGGCACTCTGGAAGCTTAGACTTCATGTTTGAAATTGAAAAAAATAATCCTTAAAAGCACTTCAAATACTCTTTTGTATAAACTGCAGTGAAAAGAAGTCCACTACTAAATGAGAGCACCCTGACGGGTTGGGGGAAAAATCGCTCCACATCTATATTGACTTTGTATCACTGAAGACGCTGTCAAATTCTCTAGGTGGATGAATCCTGAGCCAGGATAAAATGAATGTACCAAAATATTTTCCTTAAACCATATGGTGGCATATGACAAAAGGAAGACTTCAACAAAACTCAGTTAATCAATACCAGCTGGGAGTTTGCTCCAAAAAACACTGTTTTTGTTCTATTTTACATATCACAAAGCTGTATTTACATTTAATGAACATGTATTTCATGCAGTAATACTTTCATGCTCATGGATATTGCAAAACAATTGCATTTGGTTACTGAAACCAGCACCTGCATCTTCTATGTCCATGAGTTCAGAAGAAAATGGTACAACAAATAGGACTGTACTGTGGCATTTAGTCTGCTACCATTCAACTACTACTATGAAGACAGCTTTTGAGAAACTAAAACAATAATGTTATTATTGTCACCAAACAATACTGCTCAAAGAATCAGTGCTATATATAAACTCCTAAGAATGTTTTCATCAGGTTGGGAAGCCAAGTCTTTGTGAGGCTGAAAAGAAGTTTTAGTAACAGAACAAGTGTTCATTCTGTACTGCATTCCTCAAGGGTTAGAAAAATGGCAGAAGGCTATATAGTCTATGGCATATCAGCATTTTTTTCATACACAGAACTAGAAAAATGAAAATATATCTTTGTGTTATATGGGTTTTCTTTAGCCCCTCAGACTACTGACCTATTCTTTAAATGCCTTTCACTAACAAAGATTTAACATTTACCAGAGGATTGGGCAAATTCCTCAGGCATTAGAAGCATGGTTGATTAAAAAAGCCTGCATTTAGTAATTAAAACAGTGCAACTAATCCACAACTTGAAACATTTTGGAAGCATATCATAGGGTGAATAACACAGCTGTCAAGTAAAGAAGAGCTTTTCTCATAAAGGATCACTTCACTATATGAACATCTCCAGATCCCCTCCAGCTATAGTGCACTTTTGCATAGTTGGAGATTTTTAATATTTCTTAATAACCAATATAAATCACAAAATTTCATAACAGTGCAAGATTTCCTAGGGTTGGTTTAACACTTGCAGAGAGCAGCAGTTTGCTGTACTATCCAGCTAACACTTACATGCAAGTGGTTTTGATTCAAACAACATATTTAAGATGGGTTTTATATATTGCTGGTCATCCTTCTGTAAGAGGTCTGCCATTCCATATGCTAAGTTGCTTAAAACTTTAGATTATGTAGTTAGTTATCACAGACACATCAGGAGGACTGTGGAACCCCCAGACTGATACGGAACAAACCTCAAGGAATTAAACACTGTCAACCTAATTGTGGGAGGGCCCCCCCTTTCCTCTTCTGTCATATTGCTGATGGACATGGTCTGCTTTCCTCACATCTGTACTGCTTTATGAGAACGTGAAAGTCTCAGAGAACATTTGTAGCAGCCTCAGTAAGAGCACTTAGTACTCCGCAAGCCTGAATGAAGTCAAGGTATTTTCTTGTGTAGATTTTCAGCCAAGAAAGTAGTAAGAGAATCTCATTCACAACATTTTTCACCCAGCTTCAGTCAAAGAATATATTAATCTCTCTCAATTATGTTCCTCTCTATGATTTTTGGAGGAAAAAAGTTTTTGTTTGCAGTACAGGAAAGTAATACAGGATATTTACTCTGTGTCAGGCATTTCAGAAACCATAACTGGGGCCACAATCACCAGAAAAGCCACTATGCTTGTGGCTGCCATCAACCATAGCTGTGTCTCTTTATACTCATTTATTCACTCTTCACCAGAGGAAGCCAAACTTGCCACATCGGAGATACCAAAACCCGAGGAGTAGCCATTACTCCCAACTGCAACAAAAGGGGAATCACAAGTGAAGGTAGTTCCTGGGTGTAACACTGATGTCTGAGACACAGATTGCTCAGCAACAACATACCAAGCTACCAGCAGGTACTACTTCGTCAGTTCTTCTCTTCAAGTTGCATCAGTCTTCATAGACCCTCAGTCATAAGAGGAAAAGGACAAGAGGGTCTTAAAAGCTCACATGGAATTCAGTCCAAGGGATAAATAACACAGAACTAGGTAGCTCATCTAGGCCTGGCTGGGAGGAGAAGAAATTACTCAGTTGTGAACTGGAAAAAGCTTACAGTGCATTTTTGGGGGATTTTATTTTCAATATCTTTAGGCTTTAAGACTAAAAGAAAAATATAGGAGATTCAATTTCTCTCTGTACTATGCATGTTTATGTGATAAACTACAACTGACAGGTAGTATTTGCTAGCAGCTTCCTATTTAATCACACTGAAACTGATATATGTAAATTACACAGCCTATTAACAAAGGGCACATTACTGCTTACCTCCTCCAAAACATCTCAGTCTCAAATCATACAACAATACGTATGCGCATAATCAAATTGGATCACGCTAAGATGATTATTTCTGCATTGATTGAAAGGCACTACTAAATCTCTCCAATATTCCTACAACCCTCCAAAAGAGGTGAATACAACTTCTCTGAGAATTTTTCCCTGCACTCCCAGTTGCTTTTCTGGACCTTAAGATTAGAAAAATGGAAATGTAAACTATAGAGCTGATGGGATACGGAACTATATATAGGAAAAATGCAGAAGAATTACCAAGCTCTTAAATGCTATGAAATTTAACCTGGAGTTTTATGAACAACAACCCCCCCCCTGAAGATTACTTTTAGCCAATTCAACACCTTAACTCTGTTACGATGTCACAAGAGAAACAGAAATTACATTGCAATATGTCAGTAGAAAGGTAAGCATGGGAGGTCCTAGCTGGTATCAGACAGTGGAAAACCTTAACTGGTATTTATAACTGCAGTAGACTATGATTGTTGATCTTGGATATTACAGAGTACAAAATGAATGTTCCCTTCCTCAGCATATAGTAAACTCTGTGTCTGCATGTTTCTGCATATGTTGATGACATTACATAAGAAATCCCTGTTTTAGAAAAAAAGAGTATGAATACATAGATACATCTGGGAGACAATCTCAAGCAGCTGGTGGTTGTGGGTCATCTTTGTATACACTCTCACAGCCAAAGAAACTGCATCATGATGTGCCTGCTTTCACTTCACTATGGAGGCTACAGAGCTTAACACTGACATCCACATTTCCTTTTCCTCAAAAAAGGGGTGGCACGGGAGAAGGCTGTATTGGCTTTAACCCAGGTAAGAACTGCTTCCCTCCAGGCAAACAGTTGGCTGGCTGACTGGCCAGGGTCAGAGGCTGACTCTTTGATCTTAGTGACTTGATTCAGGACTTGGTTGTTACACAGCCCTTATATTCTCTTCCTTGTCTTTTCATGGTATTTGTTTCCTAAACTGGGACACAGCAAGCTTTGCTTTTGGCTTTGGTAGGAGCAGTATCTTGTGCTGGTGCACTGTGAGCTCTATCTCCTTTTAATTTACAACATGTCAACACATTTTTGCAGCTCTATAGAAAGCACTGTAATCTTAAAACAGATGCTTGTTGTAGATAAGCAGGGAATGGCATACTCTGCTGATTCTAAACCAAAACAGTGCTATCTTTGTGATCCATTAAAACCACTTTGATCATCTTCACCAGCCAAGCAGGAGTGCAACAGACACTGATGCTAGCTTGGAAAACTGTGAACCATTTGTTTCCTAGAGCCATTACCTGTGGTTCTCCTATAATAATGTTTGCAATACACAAGCAGGAGGAATGGAAAACAGAGACTTCTCCAAACATTTTTACTGTGTGCTCATTTTAATTCCTGGGAACCATCACATAAAGAGAGGATTTTATTTTTCACTTTGATTCCCAATTTGCTTTGTTTTCAAATCAAAAGTGTCACTACCTCTTCATTCCGTGTTCAAATCTTGTGACAGCTTTCAATGTATCATTTTAATTAAGCTTCCAAATTTGTTCATAAGCAGTCCAGGTCACAAAGAGGATTAAAAACAAACATTGGTAGTGTATTTTTGCATAACTTCTACAGGCATCTATATTTGACTTGTATACAGAAGCAAAGCTAGCAGGATCCACATTACTGGAAAGGGCATCAGTGAAGTTTGACATTGTTTAAGCTTCTGGAAGCTCTGCTCTGAACTCTGAAGTGCCTCTGTTATTTTGGGATTTGTGTGAGAGGTGCAGGCTTAGTAACTCAAACAACACCAGGAATTGGAAATGGAAAGCTCACCACTAAACTGCATAAATTATTTATGCAATGATAACAGTTGTGTTTTCAATACACATAATAGATTCCTCATTCATATATACTCCTGGAGACTATGCATTAATAATGCCGCATCTACAATTTTCATGATTATCACTATTTTTGCCCACATTCTAAAATTTGCCACCCTACTCCCCCGCACCTCCAAGTCAAGGGCTTCAAAACGAGGGCTAAGATATAAATTTCCCTAAACTTCTGTTTATGTAGAATAGAGAATTTTATAATTATTAGAATATTCTGTGCCTTAGAGGAATCCAAAGACAGGCAGTTTTTCAGCATTTATGAGACAAAAAAGAAAGCCCACATTCCTTCCTCAGTTTTTGCCATCTCACAGCAAAACATGACAAAAAAAGCAAGATACACCATGATTCAATGGACATATCAGTCAGAACTAAATGCACAGAACCAGTTTATTAGTGATTAGTTCCCAGCAACCCATCCTGAAATTCTAATTTTATATCATTAGCAGCTCAGGGACAGCAAAAAGCCAGACAAAATACACACACACACTCTGATCCCTTCCTGGATTTTCTGTGGAAGTACAAGTAAAAAGTTTTTTTCAAATTTGCTAACTTCTTGAAGTATTTTAAAAATGCCTGAACAGAAAGACCATTTACTACAATATAGATAAAAAATAATTTGGAGAGGATGCTTTTATCTATGGGAATGAGCCAAGTAAGTCTGAGAACCTTAACTATGAGTTTTCAAACTTTCATGTGTTCAATGGCTTGTGAATTTAATCTTAACTCTGAATTCCCTGGGCTTCAAAAATCCATGTACCTTTTTGCTAACTACAACATTCTTGTAGGAGTCTTGTGCTATAATTTACTACCATTCACACTGAAGCCAACTGCTTTCACCTAAAAAGCAGGTTTGATAAAGTGTATACCATTTCTGGTACCTTTTGTTTTAGTGCATTGTTCTCCTTTTATCCACACTGATGATTTTTACACAATGGTGACTATCAGTACCTTTAATCCCAGTGATGCTACAGGCAGAGAAATGAGATTCTTCCTCTTGGGTGGTGGTTCCAGCATGGAGAGACCTTACATCAGCTGGTGCAAATTTCTGTGGACCAATTAGCAGAAGACTTCACTGTACAGAGATGTCAACTGACATCTTTCCACAAGTGTTACAATAAACATTTGAAACTGACTATTCAAACTAAGCTATTATAGTGCCAAATATTGCGTTAAGTCCTGTAAATGTTAGTAGAGTAGCAGACTCATGTTTCAGACACTGGTTAGGGGTTCTAAAGTGAGACTGAAGGGCAATCATTTGCCTTTCTTGCTCTCTCCATTTCTCAGATGCTATTGTCCTAAATACAGAAGAAACTGAACACACAGCTGTACTCCACTGGAAAATACAGCCATTATATATATATATATATATATAAAAAATTTTATTTTTTTTTTTAGTTTACAAACACTTTGCATTTCATGAACCAAAACCCAAGTTGTTGTCCTAGTTTCCATGACAGTTGTACTATATTTGTTAATCACCTTAAGATTACTTTTGTTATTCACATTGCTATGATAACCCTGTATGTAACCAGGGGAAAACCCATTCCTTTAGAAGACATGTGAAAACTGGGTTTTTTCCATGTTTTCAAGCCTGCAAAATAGGTGTGGATGCTTGCATTTCCAAATTATATACAGATACAATCTGTGCAGTCTTTCCAGTGGTGTTGCCTGTGAAACAGTAACCACAACATTCGATTTGGGGGGGGGGGGGGAAAGAAATATTTTAGAATGTATTCAGCCTCATCATTCCATTGCAGTGAAGCATTCCTGCTTTGACTTATCATTTGTCTGCATGATTTCTCATTTCCTACAGTGGTATTTCCTTTTGCGATGAAATAACATTGCTATTATTTTCTCACTGCAACCTAGAGATCCATTTTACATATAACCCATTGAAACAGTTCAGGTCTTTATGTTCTCTTGTTAATGAATATTCAGGTTCACCAAGTTCATCCAAATAATTCTCTGCCTTACTGTTGTATTATCTACAAAGTGGTCTTTGTGAAGAATTCAGTCATCTTTTTTTTGTGAATAATGAATTTATCAAAGAAAAATAATGATGAGGCAACTGGAAGCATTCTACTAGTCACAAAGCTTGGCAAATACTTTTTTAAATCAAAAAGATTTAAAACTTCCATTTAAAACATTTAGTTAAAAAATCAGACAAAAAAATCCTAAGAGCTAAAAAGGGATTCAAAAATATTAAAAACACTTAAAAGACTTGCAGACCTACCCTGTAAATATGGGAAATACTAATATAAGAATGCATCCCAAGGAAAAGTCCATAAAAGGAAGTAGTAGTCAAAGAGTGTTACCTAAATACAATTGCTAAGTGTAAAATAAATACCATTGTTAAATATCATCGATTGTTTAAACAAATTTAGTTTTTTTTTTTTTAAAGTAAAAATTTATATCACACAGCTCACAGCTTTTAAGAAATATATAGTGCAATTTGTTTAGCTGGATTATCAGAGGTATCTAGTAATTCATCTTCCAAAAATGCTTTCTACTTTTTATTATTTCAGTTTCAGACAACAGAAACAACTAAGTATCACTGTAGCTGAAGTACAGGATTTTTGTGTTTTATTAAACAAAGATTCATGAGCAATAACACAGATTTGGAAACTCTGAGAAGAGAATTAGAAAAGTGAAGTTAATGATTTTTAACTCTATCAGGAAGAAATAAAAATTTAATTTTCATAAAGCTACATGTTACCTATCAATTTTGAAATCTCATTCATCTTTTAATCTTCCCAATCTTGGAAAAAATAGTATAATAGCAGGAATAGAAACATCATTTTGAGCAGCATGGGGTTTGAGAGTCATACCTTTTCACTATATTCAGTTGCAATCAGATTAGCCTTTAGCAGCCAGTACACCAGCTGTTCCTGGGATACTCAGGGTCCGATCACATATTTAAATGTGTACTAACTTACAAGGGCCACTAAGAGCTTCACATATGCAGTAAGGAACATTTTAAAAACCTACTCTTGTCCTTCCTACTTCTGTGTTAGGTGGCACAATGACAAAAATGAATGAAATGGAAAAGGTAACTTTTAGGGCAGAAAACTATTGGGAGATAGTTTCCTATATTACATCTCCCAGCAGGCAGCCAAATCATTACGTCTGCATAGAGCTCTTTGCTGCTGGAAAGAAATCAGTGCAGAGAAATCTATCGTGTTTGCATTTTGACTCAGTATAAGTGAAAGTAGCCTAAAGATTTACCTATGCCCTTGTTTTCCTCTGAGATAGCAAGTTCTCCTGTGACAGCACCTTCTGGGGTCACAGGGTGGAAGTGCTGTGGATCACTTTGGACAGGGGCTATCCTTCAGTCAAGGCAGGTCTCGGTATTGCAACAGAGCTGTGCAATGCAGCCTAAAGAACCAGCAAACTGGGATAAAATGTGCTCCTCTCTCTGATGCTGTATGTTGTTGAGCAGACATGTTCAACAACTGGAAGGAGGAAACACTATCTAGAAATAGAAAGAAAACAACCATACATACAGAATTACCTCACCACCTGTAAACAGTCAGAAAAGCTATCACCCTTCCAATATAGCAAGGTAATCAAACATAGGGGCTGCAGCTGCTTCTGGAAGGTACTGAGAAAGGCAAAACAGTTTCCCTTTGCAGCACCTGTACACAGGGTAAGTAAAGTTTAATACCAAGAACTCCAACCAACCTTCCCGCAGTGCCATTATCCGCACACCAGTTTAGGAGTGAAGCTTGATGAAATGGATGGAGTAAGAACCTTGAACAAGAGGAAAGTTTGTGGACAAGCTAGACTCCAGTCTAAAGGTCTTCTACCCTTTTCCCCACTAGTGGCAGAGAACAGCAGCAGGCATGTTTATTGCTAAGGAATCTGAATTATTTTATATTCACTAAGTTTCACTTCCTTGGGTTCAGTAGATTGACAAATGTCAGCAGCAATGTTTAAAAAGAGATAGCAAATACAGCAGTTTATGTTCAGACCTACTTCTCTTTCTCCACACCAAACCAAATCAATGAGATTGAAAATTAATGTCAATTAATTTTCCTTATTTTAAACAAACAAATAAATCCTCACTGACCTATGAAACACAAGGTATAACAGACAAAAGTTTAAGCTGGTTTAAGCACTACTGTACAATAAAAAAATGAATATATGAATCTCCGATAGATGACCACAGAAAATCTGCTATCCCAATTTTACAATGTGCCTGACTATTTGAAGTGTTTTAATTGCTAACAATTATTCTCACACGCTGCTAATTTATTTCAATTTGTATTAAAAGCAAAGCATGCACTGTTTGATCAGCTTACCTTAGAAACATTTTTCAGGAGAAGGCAGTAACTATGAATGATATCTAAGTATGAACTAAGTTCTAAGTACAAACTGTTTCTGTAGGTGATTCAGATAAGAATCAACAGGTGGACAATGAAGATACTTAGCTAATCTTAAGGTCCAAACATCTGGGTCAAGAAACAAGTTCTGCTTTCAATCTTTACTCACAGAAGTCTGAACTGCAACTTACTCATATCCTAGAGGTGATGGTGACTCAAAATCAACTTCTTCTGAATGACTGGCTCTGTGTAATATCAAAGCAGAAGTTCTAACAGGTCTCAGTGATAAATAAACTAGCCCTTTCACTTCTGTGAAAGTCTGATGCTTTGTGCCTGTTGCCAGAACTCGGTGCTGTATAGACAAGATTGGCTGGTATGACCATTCCTAATTTCAGTCCATGTCATGCAGCAGATTAGCATTATTTTAACAGAAGGGGAAAAAAAAAAAAAAAAAAAAAGAAAGAAAGGAAAAACAGGTATTTTCTGAACTACCCTTTTTACTTTGGATCACTATTATGGTGTTTTTCTCTATCAAAACCTAGAATCTCTCCAACCAGCCAGGAAAGTCCTACTTTGAGAAATCCTGTTTCCTCTAACCTCACTACACATCCTGCATAGTGACTTGAGGATGCTTTCTGTGTAAACACAGAAATGGTAAGCCATGTGAGGATTTTATGCCCTTGTTTCCAGACAAGATTCTAACCCATCCTACTGCAGCTAAGCAAAATAATTGAGAAAAAATGTAGTGTAGACCTAAAGGTTCTCCCAAGGTTGTAGAAAACCTCACATGGCTTATCCAGCTGACTTTGCAGTTGATTTATAGGCTGTCACCAAATCAGTGGTCAGAACCTGACACAAAATGTCTTCTGCAAGCTTTGATTCCTTACTCATTATCATGTCTTCTTCATTTATATTCTGTTGAACTAAACAACCCAGGATTTCCTCTCTCTTTGTTGGATAGCTTCCTGTCCCTGCAGCTGCCTTCTGTGATGTCAAAACATGAGTTAAGTGTTGCCTGAGGATTGTGTTGCTCAAGTCCACCAAAATAAATCAGATTTTAGTGTTTAATCCTTTTAGCATCTCTGAATATCTGAGTTTAAACAGCAAAACCTCCTGTAATGAGGCAACTCCTCCCCTTTCCCAGACAACTTCTTGACAAGTAAAGATTCAGTATGACTTGTCTTGAATCTTACACATTGCAATGTACTGAAAGTTTCCTGTTATATTTTCTCCTTTATTGTAACAGAAAGACTTCTGCATCAAAGTCTTACACAAGCAGGTTTCACTGTATGTATAA
Organism: Microhierax caerulescens; assembly: GCA_035590215.1. Classification (NCBI taxonomy): domain Eukaryota; kingdom Metazoa; phylum Chordata; class Aves; order Falconiformes; family Falconidae; genus Microhierax; species Microhierax caerulescens. Next base: position 101,626,668 of record JAVJGJ010000047.1, read on the forward strand.
TTACGTATAATTCTTGCCTTCATATCTGAGCTAAATCAATTCTGTACTCTGACTCTGTATTTGAATAAAGCATCAGTTGTATTGAATGTGCTGGAATTGGCAGATGGTTGGTCAGTCATTCAGTTTGATATTAATTGCTTCTTTGAAATCCTTTCCAGAGAACTGAGGACAAAATACATAGTGTCTTATTACATTAAGAAAAAAATCACATCTGAAATTCTTTGATAGAAAATTCATCTGCCTGGCAGACAATGCACTTTCTTCTTAGGAGTTAAAAAATGAGTAAAAAATTCCATGATTTAAAGATTATCTCATTCCCTTCAAGTGAGTAAAATCAGACATCATTTTGTTTGGAAGAAAAAGAAATAAAATTAATATTTGAACAATACTTGTAACTAATGAACAGGGCGTTTGTTTGTTTGCTGGTTGTTTTTTTTAATTTATTTTCAGGAAGACAGTAATGTTGTTGGTTTTGTTATTATTACTATTATTATTATTTTAATCCCTCACCACTCATAAACATATTCAGCTGTGTTCATGTGTGCCTTGTAACGGTTCGTGTTGAAGACTATAGTAGCAAGCAGTGGCAGGATCAAGTAAAATCAAGACTATTTAGCACTTGTTTTTAATGACTGGAAAACTAAAAGATGAGTTAAGCATCTGGGATGAGGACTATAGGGCTGCTCTTCATGTATTATGGTGGGTCCACTGCTGAAGCCAAATAATTTCAGGTATAGAAAGTACTCCCAGGAACTATCCAACAAACTTGTAAATATATTCCTACTTCACATCAAAAGCAATTTTTCCCTCAGTATATTAAATGTTTCTAGTACCTGAAGATTATTATAGAATCATAGAATGTATGATTTAATCTAAAATTCATTACTTCACAGATATGTAAAATGTATGTCACATCATTTATTCATTGGCCATTAGAAATACATAAATAGCTGTAAGCTTTTAGAAAGTGTGGCACCCTTTCTTCTGATAGTTATGTATTACTATTTCCATCATAGCAATTATAGCAGGTGCCAAGTGGCATCTATTTCTTTTTGATAAATGATATCTTATGCAGTATTTAAGTAAGTAGTGTGTCTGCTCACCCTAAATATTTTTTAAGAAGAGATAATCAGTTAAAACTGGAGGCTGTCTGCTTCTGCCACTGTAACACTGTACTAGACAAGCGAGCTTTGCTTTAAAGGTAAGTCTCTCTCACATCAATGAACATGGCAATGCCAGTGTTGTCCATTCTGCACTTTTTCCTGAGTCCTCTCCACAGAAATATTTTCTTTTTCCATAAGCATAGTGGACACCCCACTTTTCTCCTCCTCCTATCTTACTTTTGAAGTCACAGTGGGTAAAATCTGCACCTTATGCTCAGACACTGCAAATCACCAATTCCTTAACATCCGCAGCCTATTTACAAGCAACTTGGAAGTACAATGGTAACACACCTGGTGCTTCTAATTTGAATAAAATCTTCCACTGAGTCTCAGGGCTAGCATCACATTAGCTCCATTAATTTCAAAAAGACAATGTAAATTTACACCAGCCTAGTCTTTGACTTCAGAAAGTCACAAGGTCTCTTGGCACCTCACAAGCTTCATCTGGAAAGATGGATAAACTTGGGACCAAATTTAAAAAAGAAGAGATTTTGCTTCTAAGCTGAGCTTTCTTAAGTAAACAATAAAAATGGCTTAGTTGTATATTGCTGTATTTTGCGCTACTGCACAAACTGCAGAAATACACATTAACAAGATATTATTGACATTGGCTAAGGCTCTTCACTTTTACTACAGTAAAATATTAAGTCCACATGGAATAACCACCAGAACACCACTGACAGCAACTTGGATACTGTGGGCTTATGGTTTATCGGCTCACACGGCTGCATAGGAGACAGGCCAGTCAGGTTCAGAGCAAAGCAGTCCTCTTGGACCCTGTCTGAATGCTGGTGACCTTGAGCTACATCTGCCCTGATGGCTACCTCTGCCCTGGTGGATTTTACCATCACCAATCCTCTTTTTTCTTATGTGCTCGCCCCCAAATTAACTCTGTCCACAGTTGTTTTATCAGAAGAAAGCAGCTGACACAAAAAAATGTTACGGCAGTCTTCAGAGCACCAAAACAAAGGCAGCTATATCAGCCATCCTTGCAGATGGCTTTTAAAAATTTGCTGGGCTCAGCCATCATTATTATGCTTGTAGACAGAGTATACAAGCTGAAAAAGTTATGATGATGACATCTTCAAATAAATCCTGTGTCATTGTGATGTGGTATTGCATCAAGTCTCTTTGGGAAAGGTAGTTTTGCTACTCAATGTGTAGTAGTGCTCCTTGTATAAGATGTCATACTTCTCCCACTCAGATTTACAGACAACAGAGCCATTCCATTTATGCTTTTGACAATGGCTTCAGCGTGTCTCTCCTGCTACCAAAGTGCGCTGACTCCAAGAACAAACCAGGGTCCCAAAAACCAAGGGGCTTTAAGAATTAGAATCTTTATTATGAAGGTCAGGAAAATGTTCCCTAGTTACAGTTAATGGGGGAACAATGGAGTGATGCTCAAAAGTGCTGTTCAGACATCAAGCAACCATACCTCATATTTAGATGAAGAAAAACAAAGTGTGACTTAAGATGCTGAAAAGCTTTAGGTAATGCAGTGAGCTTCTCAGGGGGGCTAATTAGCCTAGGCTTAGTGCTGGGCTGATGTAGCTTTGCTGCTTCCATTTCTGAAGCTAGTTATCTGCTCGGAGCTGAGTTGTGTTACATGTACAGACCAAATCATTCAGGGTACCTGGGTATTTCTAACATGGCATTTCAGATCATGGTATACAAGCCCACAGAGCTGCACTGAAGCTGACACTCAAGTGGGAATAGTAGGACACTACCATACAATTCTGCCTGAAGCTATTAAAAAAGGAAAAACTATTGTATCAGTTAACTTGTTAATCATGCAGGTAAGATGGCAAATGAAAACTACAGAAGAGTTAAAAGGAAGGATTTCTTTCTTCACAAGCTTACTTGCGAATCCTTTCAGCAAAATCAAGCCAACAAATGAACAAGAAATTATTGTCAGAGAGAAGTTCTGCAAGGAGTATTCCTGAAACAGAAGAAAGCACGTTCGGCCAAGGCAGCAAAAGAGGAGATCGACGCACTCAGCAGAATTTCTGAGCTTATGAATAAAGACAACAACTGAGTGAGAGCAGAGCCAAAACTGAGAGTAAAAACTACACAGCAATTTTCACACCTCTAACGAAGCCAGGGAATTTCTGGCTCTGCATCTTTTGTGCTTTAAATATGACATTTTTGGCATTTTGCCTCTCTGTGTGTGTGTTTTAGCAGTGAAAAGAAATCCTACCTTTAAAGAATATTTCATTTTGCTTTTTCCAATGAAATACCCTGCTAACAAACTCTAAGGTCAGGGCCACAAGAGCACCAGAGAGCTGGGTTCAAAGATAAGCAAAAATAAAATTAGTCCAGAATGGATTTTAGCTCCCTGAACAGTGTCTAGCCATGCACATAGGTTATCTTTTTCATTATATAGGTCTCCAATTCAGTTTTGGGCATGCTGGCACTCCTTTATATTTGTTTCCGGAGGTACTTTGGAGCTAAGCCATAACTGAAGTCTAAGTAATTTCTTACTAGCCCCATAAATTTGTTAGATAGGAAAATGTTAAAAGTAACGTGAAAAATTACTCCACCAATTCCTGCTGCCTTACAAAATATCTTGGCAGCCTAAATTTATTTTCTTTAGATGATCTTGCAACAAGTTTTCTGGAAACATCATGTTTGGACAGATTTCCTGTTACAATATTTTGTAGTGAAACACTTGCAACAATTTTAGCTTTTAATAAAGTACGGATGGAAAAAAAGTTACACACAAACGTTTGTAAATGTTTATAAGTGGAGTCACTCAGGGGCCTGTCCTGGGTCTGGAGGAGGAGATCGATTTACCATCACCAAGTTTGCTGTGAGGTGAAATGGAAGGGGATGGTGGGTGGGTGCAGCTGATATGCTCAAGGGCAGGGCTGCCGTTCAGAAGGACCTGGACAGGAGGAATAAGCTGACAAGAAATTGATGAAGTTCAGCCAGGACAAATGCCCTGCCCCATGCCTGGGACAGACACAGCCCACTGGGGTTGCCTGGCTGGGGAGCAGCTCTTTGGGGAAGGGCCTGGGGACAGCCAGGGGAGACTGAGGCAGCAGGCCTCTGGCAGTGGCGAGGGCTGAGTGCCCTGGGCTGTGTGAGGAGCACAGCCAAGAAACGGAGGGAAGCAGTTATTCTTCTTTGCTTAACGTTTGCTTGGCCATACCTGGGATACCGGGTTCAGTTCTGGCCCCCCCAGCACGTGAAAGTTGTCAATAAACTGCAGGGAGTTCAGCAGAGTGTGGAGGCAGCCAAGGCTGGAGCAGCTGTCCTGTGAGGAGGCTGAGGGAGTGGGGCAGGGTCAGCCTGCATAAGGGACGGCTTCAGGGGGCCTGCTGCCCCAGCACCGACACAGGCCACCGAGCGCAGGGAGTGAGGCTCTTGCTGAGGCACAATGAGAGACAGTGGTCATAAATCGGAACGAGGAGATCTTTTCTGCATATAATGAAAGTAATCTTACTGTGAGGATGATTAGACAGTAGAGCAGGGACAGACCTGGTGGGACAGAGCCCTGAGCAGACTGGGTCTGTCAATACAGGCCTCTTGGTTGCAATGTATTCTCTTCCTTTAGCACTGCTGCTTCTCCTACTACCTCAGCTGTGCCAGCTGCACATAAATTCCTTTGGAGGGGATGTAGCTGATGAGACATGTTAGTTTAAAACAGAACTTGTGAGTAGGAAGAACAAAAGAAGCAAGTTTGGGGACGAGGCTTAAAAACTATGCTACAGCACTGAGGCAGCAGAAAATAGCTGCTGTACACCAATACAGTTAACAACGGAAACGATTTGTACTCTGTGATTAACGGACATCAACTTTGATGCATGTTGGACATTTCATTTTTTTAAAATGAATTTTCATGAGAGAATGTGTTTGCCCATTGTATATTCACCAGTGCTGATGACTTCACTTATTTCCTTCACAGGGCTTTCTTCTTTATAGACAATCATCCCACTGATAAGTGAAGAAGAATTTGACCCACATGCTTTCATTTGACACTGATGTCTAAACTGCTGGTGTGGAGTAGTTTGTAATAATTTTGGCTTTAGGAGGAGATCAGGAAGTTACAAATATACAAAACTCACTATCACAACACGTCACTACAGACTATTACCCAGATACCTTCTGGATCAATTGCCTAAGGAGATTAGGTTTGAGTGCTAAAGAAGAAGGAGGCACTGAAAAATTTGGAAACTCGTGAACTTACACAGTGGTCAAAACAGAAAGGGAGAGATTTCACTGTGGCAATGAAGAAGCTTTCACATCATCAGTTTAATATTCTATTTCTTCTGCAATCCACATCTGGAAAACGTCAGTATATATGCCTGATATTCTAACAAATTATCGGTGTGCCATAGTATCCCATATCAGCCAATTTTATCTGCTGATTTTTCAGGTACTTTCCCTGTGGAACTTGAGGGCTGAACTGCTGAATATCCTCCACCAGCTTTTGAGAACCTTTTATCTCCTCAAGCTGGGGATGGCTTTGGGATTTCCCCACCTTGCGGTACAGTGGCTGTGGGCTCCTGGGCTGCAAGTGGGATGTACGGTACCCATAGTGAACATGCTGGCTGCAGAGCTGTCATTGCAGCACACACTGTTGAAGAGAATTTCCTGTCTGAGTCAGCCAGAAGTCTCCCTGGGGCTTTTTCTGCCATTCAGCTCCTCAGCAAGTTTAGACCTCAGAGTCACAGCCAGGCCCTATCAGATGCTATTCTTATCACTGGTGTAGGCTAGGAGATACAGCAGCAATATGCAAATGGAAAATCCTTGTGGTAGCTACCAATACTTTCCAGACTAAAGCATGAACTGCTAACATTCAAAACATAAAGGACTGATTTCAGTCTCTCAGTAGCTCAGTTAACTTCTAGGGAATTATATTGAGCTACCCAGAGAGAAGATTTCCCCCAAATCTGAAAGCAGTTAACAAAAACAGCCACACAGAAGCTGTGTAGAGTGTTGATTTTGTAGCTTATTTTGCATGTAGACTAACTTCACCTGCTGGATATAACGAGTGTTGATTCAATTTCACAGACTGTAATTTCTTCAGTGGCCCTGAATCACATAAAGATCTCATAATGAAAGAGTTTCCTGATTCCAGGTGGTAAAAATTAGCTGTGTCTTCATTCTCCACCTGCTTTTCATTTTCTTAGGATCATGTACTTTATTGTGGTTTTATCAAAAAAGTGAAATACAATTTGATAGTTATGATTTAAGTAACAAAGAGTTTGTGGGTTTGAATGTAGTAACCAGGAATATCTGTAAAAGTAGAGGTTTGTGGAAAGTGTCTTAGCACGTTCGGTGAGGCTGAGCATTCTAGTTCTTTTAGTTACTTAGACTAGGAAAATTCAAGCCTTGTTTTCCTAATTGGAATTTCATTTTTTTGGTCTAAAACATACATAATAAGTGGTCTGGACTTTTGGCAGCTGTTAGCTACCAGTCTCTGCACTCTCCAAACTCTCAGATAGATAGCAAAATATTTTTTTCTCAATTATGCTGACATTAAACAACATTCTGAAACACTTGCATTTTTGCAAGTCTTGATTGTAAGGCAGAGAAGCTGAGAAGAAAGATCTGAGTGTTCTTCCTCAGACAACTCTGTAATGAAGAACATAAGGTCTCTCTAGTTATTCTTCCCACTGAAAGAAACCTCAGGAAAGTAAGGCATGGATGCTCGGTCATGAGATTTGGAAGACTAGGAAAAAGGCAGGAATATAGCATATAGCAGGGGTCCTCACACTTTATAAACAGGGGGCTGGCACGCAGATTAAGTGGCAGGCAGTCATCTGCGGCTGCTTGGTTTCCCCCACAACCCCTGGCGGGGGGGGCGGGGGAGTTCTGTAAATACTGGGGGCCGGATTGAGGACCCTGGGGGGCTGTACCCAGCCTGCAGGCTGTAGTTTGAGGACCCCTGGCATATAGTGTGGAAGGTAGGCATTGAACAACCTTAGGGCATGGTATGCTTTAAGTAACAAATACTTCTGAAAGAAACCCAACCTCTGTGTGGTATAAAATTCCCTTTGTAATGTGGCTGCAAGGCTTATGCTAAATGTAAATCAATAAAAGATGAACTCCAGCACAGAACCACTGAAATGAGCCCTCCCTCCTCTTAGTAAAAGTAGCGCTGATACTTGAGAAACTGAAAACTCTCTTCTGCTCTGAAAGTTTCAAAATGCTCTACTGTTACCCACAAACAAGTTAGAGCAATGTAGCTCTACGGGATGCTGCTTGCAAATTGAAGAACCTGCAAAACCTCTGTTCTTTTTTGTACTCAAAATTATTTCCAGATATAACACTGTTAAGCTCTACACTCGACCCTGCCTCTATGTTATGCTATTACACTGCTCATGATGTGAGACCAACTTTGCAAAAACACTTAACAGAGAAGTTGAGTTTCATTTGTGGGGAAGTAATTATGAAAAATGTTTTTCTCTTGCACAGAAAAGAAAACAAAATAACAAAGCCGTACATTCCTGAGGTTATATTAAGATGCATTTGTTTCTGTCTGTCCTCTGCCTGTGGTAAGGTAACAGAATCTGGTTTTTCTGACTATTTTGGCACTTCAACATCTTGTGTTGATGTACACATCTAAATATAGACATCTAAACAGTGGAGCTGGACTTTCAGACACTGTGGTGATCAGCACGCTACACAGAACCACCTTATCCACAACCACATTCTCTTAATATCTACGCCCAAGCACTGATAGAAGCAACAAAGCATTTCATATGGGTAACAGCAAAAAAGTTCTGATCTGTAAGTACCATTCAAAGTACATCATGGTCAGAAGTCTGAGCTGTTTTAACAAATTGTTTCTTTCTGGACTTAGGTTGTATCATTCTTGTCTTTGTTGGAGTATAACATAATATAAATACATAATTATTTCCTCACTAGCTGTGAAGTATTTGCAATAAATGACAGTTTTACTGAAAGACAATAACAACTTTTAAGATGTCTCCAACTATAAAAATTCAGAAAGTTCTGGCCTTTAATTGTTTTCCTGAAACACTGCATTCCACAAATTTAACATCTACCCTCCATTCTATTGCTGATGGGAATTATGTCTTCCTTTTCTGTGAGCCATCCATCTCCCCTTTCTGTAGGCAGGTGTAGGTGGCTGACCATATAAATAGGCCTGTCCTCAAGTAGGTCCCCAGCTGGCATAAATATAATACATGTAGCCTGTTTGTTTCCTTCTTAGGTTTGTTAAGGAACAAAGTTAGTTATAAAAACAACTGGATGAAGATTTCAGTTTTCCTTTGAATACAAATGAAAAGTATTATTTGCACAGCACTGGTTCTTAAATTCTGTTAAAATTTAAGTTTAAATTCTGTTAGAATTTAAGTCATCTTATTGAGGACAAAATTCTGGTGAGGAAGATTAATTGTTTTTCAAATAATCCCCCATACTTAGTGGGAGCTGTGTTCACTACAGATGGGGTGTTTTACCATACAATCACTACTACTGAAATCAGTGAAACTACTTAAAGATTCATGAGCTGAGGACTGACTGAAGAATTGGACTGGTATTTATTCTTATCCTCAGGTAGAACTTAACCCTGGTTTATAGGAGCAGCATGACTTTTCTGATTGACCTGAGGAGGAGCAGGATGGAGCCTCAAATTGGCAGTGTGATTAGTATTAATATCACAGTGATGCTCCAGTCTGATGAAAATGGGTCCTGAAATTATAGCTATAGAGCTGCTTCTCCTCAGTCCATTTATGTCCTGGTACAGGTCTCCTGAAGATTCAGTAGCTGAAGAAATAAGTAGAAACTAAAGGCCAACAGGTCATTTGCTGGTACATGCCGTTGCAACTCCACTGAAAGGCAACAGAGTTTCAGTAAGTCACACCAGGTAAAGCTCTCCAGATGAAGCATTTCTTGCAACCTGGAAGGAAAGGCAGAACCCACATGCCATGGAGCACCCTCAGAACCTTTCAGTTATTTTTCCTTTTGTAGATACTAAGGGGAAAGAGGGAATGAAGGGAAGAACAGAAACGAAATCATGATGATTGCGCTGAGGAAGAGCAAGCTGTGAAAAATTGATCCATAATGAAATAACAAATGGGGCAGCTGGGGTGGGAGGAAGCCCATCATGTTTGGTGCCTCAATAAGGTTAATTAATAGGTGAAAAATGTGAAACAGGATGCAAAAAGCAACACATGGCAGCTACCAAGATGGCAACTAAGGCCATCCAGTGCATTTCCTATCGAAATACAAACACATGCAAAAATAGAACGGCAATGATTCATTATAGAGCACAAGATTGTTGTTTATAAATTCTGGTTTATGCCTACAGGAAATTAACAATGTACTTTTTGCTCAAAAGAAACTTGAAAGGTCTGTGACTGAATATTTTACTCCATTTGAAAACACTCCGAGACCTGTCTGCCTAAGAGGAGGTGCAAGTTTCTCCAAACCTTGCTCACTGAGCTGCAGGACTGGAGCTATTTTCTCACAGAGGTGAATGTCACTTCTATGGAGGGACCCAGAGAATTTCCTTGCCATCCACTCTTTGTTAGGATCCACAGTAACATCATCTGTTGGGGTTGCCCAGGATTATTATGTGCCCTGCTTCTCCAACTGTCTTTCATATTTGCAAGCAGCTATGCTGCCTGGGAACCCTCCACAAATGTATTAGTGTGTGTACTTGTGTGTGTTTGGCAATACATTTCGTACAGACAGAATGCATCTAGCTCAAAGAAACTACATGAATCTACTCTGACAGCATTCCAGTATTAGTAATGACATTCAATGGAGGCAGACATATCTATGGAACAATCATGCATTTGTCTGGTCTTTTGAATCAGAGATGCCAACTTGAATTGGAAAGGGCAAGGCCCTTTCAGAGCGCTCATGAAGCAGTTGGTAGTAGAAGACCTAGAAGGCCAAGTTTTTTCCCATCTTGTTCTTTGGAGCCTAAATTTGCAAGAACTGAGCATAGCCTGAGGGAAGCTTTGCTCATTCCTAAGCCTCTAACCTCAAAATGGAGAGCCTGGAGTCAGCTAAGTCTCCCTGACAACAGAGAGGGGGGGGAAAGGAATTAGCATTCCACATTATTAATTTATTTGGATTACAATTCCACTCTCAAATGGGTTATAAATTCAATCAACAAACAGTGATAAAGAAGCAATCTCTTGTCCACTACAGAAAATTTATATATGTAGACACATATGTCCAAAGAAAAGAGACAAAGTCTGCTTGTCTTTGGGGGTGTGACAGGCAGCACTGGGTGTGCCAGGGCAGGAAACTGCACTTACCCTGTGGCATTTTGGGGTCCGCTTTGAGCCAGGAAATGCCATCATGACCTGCAGCAGATAGGATAGAGAGCTCTAAAGAGGGCTGCAGAGTCTCTATGAAAAATTAATTGTTCAAATAACTGCTTACATTCTGTGTTTTTAGAGAAGCTAGTACCACTTTCCCTACTGGGTTCTTACAGGCTAGTGACATGGCTGGCATTTCCTCACAGCTCTCTTAAGCCCCCACCATCTAATTTGTTATGTGGGAGGAAAAAAAAAAGAATGCTTGGAAACTTCAATAACCCATGGTCAGAACAAGCCCTCTCCACCTCCTCTAGAGCAGTTTCACTACCTGGTAAAATAAAGAGTTAAATTGAAAGGAAATGGAGTATGACATCAGACCTGAGGCCAAGTCCTTAATTTGTTGATTTTTTTTTATTTTTTTTTTCTGAGGTTGAACTCAAGGAAGTCAACTGGATCCTTGCCTGCGTAAGTACTGAGCAGAAATTAAGGAAAGGCTTGAAGACTGGGTCTTTGATGATCAGGTCAATGCCTTCCGTGTAATCCCAATTGCTCAGAAGAGCACAGAGGAAAAAAGAAAACTGTACCCCTTAGCACTTCCCATTGCCAGCTCAGGCTGGAGGACTTCAGAATTCCTCATAGAATCAGGATTCTACAACAGAACTGATAAAACCCCACTGAAATGAGGACAAGATGGGGGCTGGTCAGTTGCAGCCACATAGCTGGGAAAGTTAAAATAAACCTGTTTATAGTTTTGATGGATTCCCCTCTCTTCAGAATCACTGTGAAGTGCAAGGCCGTATGCATCCATCTCCTCTACAATGCTGAGCACACTGCAGGGTTCCAAATCAGACTGTAGATGTGTTCTGCAGAGCAACTGCCCAATAATGTAATCCAAATGCCTATACCACTTACTTCAGTGAATTCTTTGCCTGATTAAGTCAAGTCCAAGACTGGGTTAGCAAAGCTGTCATTGAAACCATTGTACATAGCGTAAGCTATGCAATTACAATAAAACAAATGACTGCTTTTACCTACAGATACAGAATCTGTACAAAGCAGACTGGTTCTACTAACATGTCATATCCTGCCAAAAGCTCCCCCCAAAAGAAACCATGAAAAAGAGAATAGGAGCATTCAAAAAAAGTAACCAGTAAGTGACCCTGCTCCACAGAACTGAGGAGAGCATTTTTGTTGGATCCAAATATTATGGCCAAATTTTGTATTGGATCATCACCCAGACAGTCTTATTAACTCCAATGGAATTGTACCAATCCCTATCAACCTTAGTTGTCCAACATCCTTCCCTTGACTCCTAATTCCTTCCCTTCCAGTCCTTTTCTTCCCACCTCATCAAGCATGTCTTGAGCTAATTCAGTGGCAGGACTACAAATGCAACACTGCAGAACTGACCACTTTTATGTATTCATAGCCATAGGAGCCAGAGATAGTCAGTAATCCTGGAATCATTTGATTAGACTGCACATAAAGCCAAATTTAATTCCATTGTTTTGCTGCCTGCAGCAGTAGTTGGAAAAGGAAAGCTATGAGTAATCCCCTTCTGTGTTGCTCTCGCTGTAAATAAGTGTTTTTAGTGGGTTACCCAAGGATGTAGATTTCATATTTTACAACTTCCTTATTTCTGTATAAACTATGGGTGTAAATTAAGCTGTAAGAGGTAACGGATATATAACCAAGAGTGCCCAGGGTGTAAGTTCTGCTTCAAAGGGCTTGATTAAAGGCTCAGATTACATTATCAGGGAATGGATTTATATTTATACTGTCAGGATGATCTGAAACAAACAAGATCTTTCTAAACAAGAGAGCACCTTAAGCAGATTAAATCAGCTTTGCACAAATATGCAAACAGTTCTGCTTCACCCCATTTTCTCCCATGCACATCACTTGTTAGTGTGATTTACTGATTAAAGTAGGAAAAAAATATTCAGTTGCTCAGGATTAAACTCATAAGGAACAGAAAGTGCTGAGGTAGGTATTGAATGGCTCATCTGACTCCAGTACTAATTGGGCAGCTGGAGTGCATCCTCACTGCAGCCAGGAACTGGTGTGTGACTCCACTTCATGTGAAGGGGAATCTCACACTCTACCCCTGCGGCTGAGAGACTTCATGTGCTGAGTGTGTCTGTCACAGAGCTGTTCTCACTTTGAGGAAGATCAGAGCCAAGTGCTCCGGGATGCTTTTCTGCACCATTGGCTGACACAGGTGAGCAAGCTGTCAGCCAAATGGGTCCCATCTGGGAACTACGCCAGCAGGAGAAGGGGGAGGCAGAGAAGAGCCTGTCTCTGATAGCTGTAGCTAAAGATGTTGTTCCTACCGGGCTCATAAAGGATGGTTGGCATTACCTCAGGGAGCTTCTAACAGAAAGTGAGATTTTAGCCTTATGAGGCTTTAAAAAATGCTCTTTACTACACAACTGTTTGTCTTTGAGAAAGGCAGAGACCTCTGAAGACACTCCTGCTTTCACCTGCTCCTCTCACGAACATTTAACAACACAATCTTCTTGCTCACATAAAAATTGCCCATCAATTCTTTTGTGCCATGCTCTTAAGAGATGGCTTCATGAATCATTTCATGAATCATTTCTCAGTAATAGTTTGCTTATACCACATGTAGCTTATACATGTACCTGGAAATACCTGGAAAAGGACACACATCTAGAACATATAATCTCCCTTGTTGGCTGGCTGATCAAGCACAAAGTCTACACCACATAAGGCAGGCAGACTGAAAGGTTTTGGGAACAGCAAAACTTGTAGAGGCAAAAAAATTATGCCCATTTGGCTTCTTGCTGTTTATGGGTTGCCAGCAGCGTGTTCAAATAGTGTTCATACACTTATCCTTTATGTACCCAGCCACGTCATAGTCATCCAGATTTCAAATCTGGCCCATACTGTGATTTGAGGCAGAATCAGTGTCTCTTTACATGAAAGCAGTCTTTGTGCATATATGTGTAGAGCAGGACTCTGTGCTGTGCCACATAATGCTCATGATTCATTTGAGAACCATCCAAACTGTAAGTTGTACATTTTGCCTTAGCACAAGTACATTCGGCTTAGGACACATTTCATGCTAGTTTACAGTAAGAAAAAACATCTGGTACAAACACTTTGGGTTTAAAAGTTCAAAAGTCACTTTCGGAGACTGCTCCCCCTTGCCTGTATGTGATTTCATGGCAGATATATTTGCTGTTTTCACCTACATATTCATTATTAAAATGAGAAGAGCAGGCTGAAAGGCATACTAATACAGAAAGCACAAAGGTATTTCTTACAACACAGACCTAAATATAACTGCAGATTCTGATACTAGATTCACTACAAGTTGGACCTTTAAGTGTACAAGGGAATATAGTTCTGAGAGTCTCTGCCAGAGACAACACCTCTGTAATATCCAAATTTCAAAGGCAAACAGAAAAAAAATTGAAAAAGGATTTTTCAGCTTCTGCCACCTGTCAGATTAGTTGTAGCTAATTACAGAATTTCAAGGGTTAAAATTACTACATACTGGGTAGAGTCATCCTCCTGCAAGGAAAGCAAACAGTAGTCAAGATACAACAAATCAGTATGTTAAACCCCCTGTAAAATAGCCTGTTATTATATCTCACTCTTTTCTGAAGCTGACCGACGAACCACTGCAGTACCCTGCAGCCTGCCATGATGTTCTGGCAGCCCTTTCCAACCACAGGGCCTATCACCTGGGGCTCGGCAGCCCAGCCAGCTGCAAAGCCCGGAGCAGGCTGCAGTAGGCCAGGGGCAGGGGTCTGGCATAGCCCGTCTGCTCCCACCTGGCATCTCACAGATAAGCAAGCAACCGTTTGTGGGCCACAGTAGCTGAGCTGCCGATTTCCATAATCTTTGAGTGATACTGTGGGCTTTGGCAGAGGCAGATGGAAGTCAATGCACTTGGTAAAATGCTGCTGTAAGATCATAAGGGTTTCATCAGGAAGTCTGAAGCTACTGATTTCACCCCAAAAGTATATGAAAATCTCACTCAGTAACTCTCAATCATGTAACAGACTCAAGTTCCCTTAAAAAACCAACCAACCAGACAAAGCCAAATCTCAGTTTATGTTGAAAGAGGCAATTTTGTTTTAAAAAGCCTCCCTCAGCTATTTCACCCCTCTCTTTGGTTTCAACTGTTACTCAAATCTTAAATGTTCTGCACCAGACCCTTCATTTTGTGGAACCAGATTTCTATTTTGCCGAGAAAATGGAATGTAGATTCAATAAAAAAAGCAGGACCTCAGTGAAGAGCAAAAATAGTTTACGTATTTCAAGAGGACATGCCCCTTAAAAAAAAAAAAAAAAAAAAAAAGGTATTCAATTGGAAGTGTGCAATTGATAAAGAAATCCTATAAGATTTTAACTTGGAAGCTTTCAAACTGTGGAACAATAACATAGCAGGGCTGAAGAAAAAAAATCAAAGTTCATTGGCCAAATTCTGCTCTCAGAAAGGAACAGCTAAGATCAGAATCTCTCCCAATTTCTATCTGTTCTCCTATTTTATAATTAAATCTTGCAATCTTTCCTCAGACAGGATCATCCTCTGGGATTGCTGGCATTTTTGTATGACTTCAAAACTTGGCATTCAGTGTTCTCAGGAGGAAAATCTTTAAGAGTTAAAAGAATACAGCTGAATTGCAAAGAAGAACCGGCCAGAAGTGGCACGACCTCATCCCCTAGCAACAGAAATCAATAACAACAAAGATAACATAATTACACCACAGAAAGGATCCAGAGGGCAGATTATGTCAAGTATTATGTTGTTAAGAAATAATGACATGTGGAAGAGACAGCATGTTTTAAACATGGAAGAAAATACAGAAAATGTGGAAGGCAACAAGGAAAAGTAAAATATAACACAGAATAAATTAGCCTGCAGACTCTTAAAAGGGAAAGAAAATTATTCCTGTTCCTGCTTTCACCATTTTATTTATTCAGTACACAGAATTAGATTCCCAGGGGAGAAGACAAAGGCATTTTATTTCACAAGAAGCATCATGGCACAGGGAAAATAGATGACCCTATGACGACAACCTTGTTCTGGAGCTCTGGAGACCCAGCTCATTTCCTGCTTAGGTACAGATGGTCCACACTACTTAAGCAAATTGTGGGCTTCCTGTGTCTCAGTCTCCCATCTGGAAAAGGGTGCCAATAGAAGTATAAGGATTCAGAACTGAGATGGATCAGATACTGCTGTAGCCTGGGAATTACAGTTACCTACAACAGAAAGATTCCTGTCTGCATTGGCAGGGAACATATGTTGGCCTCTCAAACAACACACTCCTCTTTTGCTGTTCAGGTTGCTCAGGCACTTAGAAGAGGCAGGACATTGTGATGGGGCAGTCCTCCATTTCTCCGCGATATTCAAAGTTCCAGCACCACACACCTGCCAGCACAAGTGTTATTTAGGGATGTGTTCACTGATACAACTCTCTGCTAATGTTTTCACATAGTTTGAAACACTAACTTTTGAAGGAAGATTGTCATTTTAAGCAAAGCTAATCAGTACCGATAGAAGCTTATATGCCTATTGCTTTATGTAAGGCAATAATGTTCTACTGCAGATCACCTGATCCCCCTCCCACGCTTCTGCCTGTTTCTTCCCTATAGCCACTCAAGTTTACTGTCACAGCCCTTTTTGCCTCTCTGTTACACAGAGCAGTAAAATGCAGATTCCATCACTTCTCCTGATTGAAAAAAACCACCAAGTCATCTAGTTATTTCATTAACAGTCTTCAGATGCCTTTACATGTTCCTAGCCAGCCAAGCATGCTGCATTTTGCCTTCCCACCCACTGAGCACAGCAGATGCGGCTTAGCCACTGGGACCATCCCCCTGCAAGGCCTCAGATGGGTGAACACACCTTTCTAACCAGGGCCCTAAGCAGGCTCTGACTAAGTCACCCTGCTTTTTTCAGCCACGTGCCAGATACTTGCTGAAATTAAACTTTAACCAAAACCCCAAACAAATTAACAAAAGGAACGATGGAGTTTAATACTGCATTGTGATTTCTATGTACTGATACCTGGGCTAAACTGTAGCTCAGTGAACTTGGTTTCCAAGTACTCAGGGAACTCAAAACCAGGATCAGTGCAAGATGTTTGTCCTAAAGTTTCTGGGGTGGTGTACACTGAGAGTATGATTTTCACTTTTTTTTTTTCTGTCATTTGTGAAAGGACCTTCTGAACCATAAAGACATGCTCAAGAACAGTCTTAGAAGCTCAGTCAATAATAATGGAAAATCCGAAATTAAAAGACAGATAGAGAAAGAGTGTATTAGGATGAACATGAGGCGTAACTCGCACTGTGGGTTTTGCCTCAGTTAAACACACTTTCTTGTATCAGTTTTCATTATCCTTGTGGTAGCTGATGTGGTCAATGTTTCTACCTCTACAACAAATTTTAAATTGACTGGGTTCAAATGTCACACATGCAGGTGACACACAAACAGAGATATACCCAAACTACATCTACAGCAGTAAATAAAACAGTGCCAGGAACAGTCGTGGACATCATGTCTCAGTCATCAATATTGTTAACTTGCTATAATGTTTCCAGGCACTGTTTGGTCCAAGACTGACAGCTGACCTTGCAACAAGTCCTGGTCCCAGTTCAGAAGTCGACACTGGCCAGGGATCTTTCCCAATGGCAATTTGGATGCAGCCACCCTGATTTGGAGGGTCAGAGAATTTAACATTATGGACAGGCTTTTCCATGCCATTTGGCCTTAAAGCTGATCCTGGGCACATTTAATTGACTTGTACATACATAATCTGTGATGGCTTATGCCTTCTTACCACGGGAACCAAGCCCCCAATGTGTTACTGTACTCAAAGTTTTCCTAATTCTTTTGATTTTGAACTAATTCTTAGAAAACATTGCTTCTTGCCTCCAATCTATGCAGACTCCTGCATTTTTTGAACCTTTGCAGGCAAAAGCCACAGCTGGGCATCCATCCAGGCCTGCTTTGCTGTGATATTCATCTTCACATCTCTTTTACGAGTAGCAGAAGCTGATAACAGACCAATTATGGTCATTATTCCTGTCATAAGATGTAAAACTCAGCACAGATGGTATCTTATTCATCCTTAACATGATGCAAACAAAAGAACTATTTTAACACACTGTACAAAATCAGGGGACTTTCCGCACTCTTTCCCAGGAGTGCTCAAGTGCTGGCGATTTAGCTATCTTGGCACCTACCCTAGACCCACCAGCCAAACTAGAGTACTTTTCCTTCAGAACAATACATTTTGCAGATATTACTAAATCCTGTTTCTTCCCCAGCTTCATATAGAGCTGTGTTAAACACAGCTCAGTGGATGGGAGAATCAGTGCAGTGGATGCAGTTTCATAAGCCCTTCTCAAAGCCTGCAAAGTTAGTCTCCTGTAATACTGGCAGTTACAGTTTCCCCCATTTGAGCTGCTGTTTAACTTGACTGCTTTGCCTTTGGGTCACCCTGCTCATCTTTTCTAAATCCTGAAAAGGTTTATCAAAGACTAATCAAGTCACTGATGGTGTCTCCATATGATAAAAATGAGCCAGACTCTTCAACCAGGACTCCCTGTTAGTTAATTTGAAGCAAGGTCATAACCTGCATTTATTAGCAGTTTTTGAGATGAGAAATGCTTTTGAGGAAAGTGTTTAAAATAAATCAGGCTGACATGAGTAAATACATTTCTTTCTGTCTGGTAATCTTGCAATCTGCAGGGACATTGAGATTACTTGTATTAGTTCAATTTACTGGTGTGTATTCAGATGAAGTAAGAAGATTTTCCACATGAAGTAAGAATACTTTGATTTCACTGTGGCAAGTACTGTGCTTTCAAAAAAAAATTATCAGGTGTTATTGAAATTTAACACAGAACAACATAGAAGTACATGGTAAACAGGTAGAAAATACAGCCAGTTTACACAATGCGCAGATTCTGTCCCATTCATAAAGAATTTACATAGATAATTCTGTCAGTGGTAACATTTATGATTATTATGTGTTTTGTATAATATTGGCATTCCTTAAGGATACTGCAGTTATTTCATAGGTTCTTAAATGGTACATGACATCTGCCTGGAGAAAAACTAAATTGTGATTGGTCTAGTTGGAGCTGTGAAGAAGAACAGAGAATCTTCACTATTTTATAATTCAATCTTAGTACTCTTAGCTATTTGCCAGTGATAATGACTCTGAGTCTGTGAATGCTGGCTGCTAAAAATTAATGATTTGATATTTTTTAGAACTCATTATAAACAACAAATACCATTAAATTTTTGTCAGCTTTTTCAGAAGGACTGAATACTTTAGGTGAGCTATATATTTCATTGCCTCTAAGAACCTCCTGGTTTAAGTCAGAACCATTTAAAAATGAACCACCTCAGTACTGAATATGTGTTTATATAAATTAGCATATTATTAGCCTTTATCCAATTAATCACATTTTTCAATAGCTACAGGAAACGGCAGTGTGTGTTATTTGATCCATAAAATACAAAACTCTACAGCTGCAGTGAATGTAAGTTACTGAAAAATTCTTCTCAGATTGGTAGAAATATTTGTCTACTTCCCTGTCCCCAGCTTCTTTCATAGATGATACATAAGAAGGCATGTTGTTGCTATTCTTGTTTCTGAATTCCAATAATGTGTTCAAGATCACATATATTTATAAAGCAGTTAAGTAACTTATGATCTAGTCTGGACCTAGGCAACAGTATTTCTGTGATGAGGTATGAGGTAGAAATGCAATAGCTTTAAGAGGTATGATTGAAAGGATGCTAAAAATTGTTAAATGATTTGATGTACAGTAAAAAGAGAAAGGGTTCATGTCTTGAGCTGACTGGAGAAGTGTTTGAGAAAAAGAGTACACTGTCAAAACCAGTGATTATAATGTTAATATTCCAGTATCCAGTTTTTCCACTTGCTGGAATCTGAACTCCCATATAAAATGCTTTCTATTTGTTTGGGGTTTTTTTACTCTCTTTTTTTTTTTTTTTTCTAAATTGCAGAAATACGAGAACAATGAACTAATAGAAACCTAAAAAATAATATTTAGTTAAAAGGTTCTGATGGCTAAAGGCAACACACAACAAAAACCGAACACACACCCTTGCAATCTTTTAGCAAATCCTATTGTTACAAGTGTTTGACTAGGTTCTTCTAAAGGTGGCTGGACAATACCTCCATGGGGGAGTTTCAAGGTGCCTGTATACAGCTAAAAGAAGAAAGGAGAAGCTATAAGAGAAGAATCACTAAACACTTAAAAGAAAAAGTACCTTTAGCCTGGTGTGGAAGATAAGAAGTGAAACCTTACTAGGAATCTGAAGTTAATTAGTGTGTAATCTTGGAAGAGGAAATGACTGTACATTGAGGGATATAGAAATAGCATGATAATACTAAGGATTTTGTTCTAAATGAGGCCTTGACTTACTATAACTGATAATGCTGCAAGTGTGGCCCAGGGGTGATCTGACTGTCTTCCTGAGTGTGTTTCCTAAAAAGCCATCAGAGCATGGAGCTGTGAAGGAAAACATCCTGCGGTGCCATTCACTTCTGCTGCGCAAGGCTCTGCAGAAAGCAAGAAGAGTCACACAAAACAGTAACTAAATTTGCCCTCGGCATCTGTTTCTCAACAGATCATTCCTAGGCCCAAGGTAATGCAGGGGAGGAAAGGCACCGGTTTTCAAAATGAAGGGTCTGCCCTTGACCCTGCCGACTCATCTCTGCTCCAAGATGGCTATTGCTTCTTAAATGAAACAAGAATATATTTGGAATATACGTATATTATGCTACAACTGCTTCTTCCTCTCTGGGAAATCAAATAGAAAAGGCTTGCCCAGTTTTTACCCATTAGCAGAATGGGTCTGTTAGAAGAACAAATTCTTCCTTGCCCCTTAAAATAGAAAGGATGTGATTCTTCTGCCTGCCAAATGAACAGCAGAAATAACTGCTGAAGTTAGTGAAGCTTAGCAGCGAGGAAAACAAGAACTGCATCCTAAATGTCAGCACAGTCCTCCTAGATTTTCAGTACTGCTTGGCACTTAGACAACACTTTTTATCTGAGGAACTCAAAAGGCCAGTGATTAGTTCAATCTTGTAGTACCCCTCTGAGGCTGGTAAAATGCCCAGCTAAGGGAACTTGAGTTCAGAAAGGTTAACAGTTTACTGACAGTCACACACAGTCAGTAGCAGAAACCAAAGGCCCAAATGCCCAGACCTGTGCTGTAAATGTAACAAGCAATAAGCAAATTCTGGCTGTTGTCAGTAGCTTTGGTTATCTATTCTTTAATGGAATGCATTGACTATGCATCCTTTGGGGCTTAAATGCTCAGTAAATCAAACTGAGCTAAAGCTTGTTTTAAATAGATGTAGATTTCTAAAACAAATAACAGTATTCACTCAGAGAAGTGGATCATAACTCATGGATAGGCTGTTGTTTTGGGAAAAATAATCAGCAAAATGCGAGAAAAATTTTTACAGTGTTGTCTAGTAACAGTTATCACTCCCGTACCATATTACATTTAATAGTGAAGTCCCTGCTGAAACTGCAATATTGCAAATCCTTAAAATGCTTCTTTGTGGAGGATAGGAATTACTACATTTAGTTTCCATGCAAACAAACTGATATCCGTTTGGAAACTAGAAAAGAACAGGATTCAGTTCAAACCAATTTGAATTTTGAATGCCTCAAATAATGATAATAGAAGGAAAATGGAACTAATGGTACCCCATTTGAGAATCTGTCATAACTGACTTTCACAAAAACTCTATGTAAACTCTGGACTTGCAGTTCAGGACTTCTGGAATTTTAGACCAATATGCAACCCACATTAAATCCTGTTTAGTAGTATTTTCATAATTAGTGAACTTTCATCAATTAAATAAAAAACAGAAGCATTCATAAGAATAGTTAAGTCAGCAATAATTTACAATTATAGAAGATCTTCAGGGTTTTTTGTAACCAATAAGTATTATAGGAAAGTGCTTATTAAATGTGCAAGTGGCATGTGGCTAGGAGGAATTGTGAGTACCTTGGAGAATAGGATTAGAATTCAAAACTCTCCTGCCAAATAGGAGAAATGACCTAAAAAATAGGATGCAACTCCTAAGAATAAATTTGAACATCTACTTTAGGTAAGAATAATTAAGTGCCTAACTGTATAACTGTAGCAAGGAGCACAGCTCATTAGATGGGGATTCTTTAACAATGATTTGGGGTTTATAGTGGCTCACAAGCCATGTTAACAGTGTCATGCTGTTTGGAAGAAAATGGTGAATATGATACTGAGATACAATTTGGGATAGGGGGGATGATAAGTTTGCAAACATCCAGAGGGCTGCTGCTGCTGCAAAAAAGGAGAATCCATTCCCTGTGACTAGTACAGCCTGAAGTGCAGCAAAAAATATTCAGGACAGGCATTGGGAGAAGCTTTCTAACAGCAAGAAAGTAAAACAGTGCAGTAAGTTGCAGGAAGCTCTACAATCTTCCTATCAGTGGTGAGGCATATATCTATCAGCAATGGCACTGGCACAAGAGATGGTGAAATGATTTCTACAGGAGACTGATTGTTTTGCTGAAATAAGTAATATTTCACATAAATATCTGCAGTATTCATTTTCCCTGATGTAATCTGAAAACTGTGCTTGATTGCATCACTTTATCTAACTCTCCACTCAGGCAAAGATGGGGAGGGTATACCTGGACCAAAAAGCTGTAACCATCAGATGTCCAATCCACAAGTCACTTCTCAACTATCACAGTGCCAACATGGTATGGGGAATCTGAAGCAAACATTACTCACAGAAGGGCTCTAAGTTTCAGTTGTAGATATTACAGCTAAAACCAGTGAGAATGAATTTGAACTTCATCAAGATGACAGTTTTGCTTGAAGCTAACTAGGGTGGTAAAGAGAAAATAGTGACCTAGAGTTCTCTCACATGCAAGTAGATCAAACATAATAAGTTGTGCTGACAGAAACACCAAAATGCAGAGACAGAGACTGTTTTAACAGATAAATCATGCCTGCCTTTGATCATGTATATGATGCATCAAAAACATTTTGATTGGAAAGAGCTGGGTGGGCAGACATAGCGCACCCAAACCTATATTCCTTCAAAATTATTTTTGCTTTGCTGCTTCTTACAACTTAAGCTGACCAAAATCTTTACACCAAAGGTTTCAAATAAATTGAGATTTTAAAGTCATCTTCCAGCTATTCTTCTCCCTCTTGATAGCTTAAAAATATCTATACTGGCCCTGAAGAAGCAGGCATTCATTAGCTGATCCTGATACCAACTACCCAGAGTTATAAAAGCTTACTGCAAAGATTTCCTCAACTGCAAAGATTAAAATTGTACTTATTACTTCAAATTGGCTTTTTTTTTTAATATATCTGCATCTGTATGGAGCAGGAAGAGAGTAACAGTGAGGGGAGATGAGGAGAGAAAGAGGGCAAAAAGAGAAGAGGGGAGAAGAAGAAAAGAGGAGGGAAGTGGTGAAGAACACTTCTAACCCCACTACCTCATCTTTGTTTCCAGGAGGCTTTGTGGTTGGTGTTGCAGACCTAAGAAGTACCAATAAGTTCAAATCATGCTTGAAAAAATGCTGTTCCATAATTGTACTTGCTCTGAATTCAGTAATTTATATCACTGTTAATGACAGAAAAATTTGGCCTCTGAAGTTTTAGATGCTTATTTAAATTTTCTCCCATTAAAGCACTTGAAACAAAACCCTCTTTTTATTAGACTTTGTGGCATTCACCAACTTTAAGAACAGAAGACCTCCCCCTGCATTCTTCACGTAATTCCTGGGTTAACTGCTTGATAAAATTATATTTATTGTAGCCTAAGGGTTTCTAGAATTAAGCACCTAATAGGTGCTTAACAGTAAAACACACAGAAGCTTAGGTCTTGTGTGTATGTTGAATGAACCAAGGCCAGAGTGTGTATGTCTTCCATTGTGCAAAACTGAATGTGTAGTTAAATTAAGAACAATAGGTATTCACAAATCAGCACAAGTGCCCATGAGAAACAAGTCTTCTACTTAAGTAAAAAGAGAATCAGTGTTCCTTGTTCCAGGAATTGTTATTTAGTATTGCAGCAGAATGTATTGATAGTTAAAAGAGAGGTTTGTTTTGGTTGGGGGTTTTTTGTTGTTTTTGTTTGGTTTTTGTTTTGTTTTTAAACATAATTTACAAAAACAGCTGATTTGGAGTGAAATCACATGCATGCTTTTGAAAAAGAAGCTCTAAGGTGCTGTTACAGAAAACTAAATCTTTGTGATCAGAATATAACAAAACTAAAAGTAGTATTTGTTTGGAAACTGCTGTGCTATTTCATTTTGTTTTGTTTTTAAGCTAAAAGAAAAAAGAACCAAACAACAAAACAAACCAAGTTAAAGAAAACCTCAACCCAACAAAAAACCAAGACAGACATTAGTACCCTTCCTAGGAGAGGAAATCCTGCAGCAATCTGAAAAAAAAGAGTTGGTTTCTTGTTTCAACAATTGTTCAGAATTTGAGTGGAAACTATTCAAAGCATTCACTACTCCATGAGTAAATGTGGCTTTAGGATGGCTTCATAATTTTCTGATCCTGATGCTTGATGCCTATAGCATCATAAGTGCAGTTATCCATTTTCCCATCATCTCATCAAGAGGAGACAGAATGCAGTACATGCATCTTTTCTACCCTAGGTCCTGCAAACCCAACTTTTATCCACCCATTATGATGCCTTGCAGCTCTGAAGTGCAAAGAAGAATCTAAGCAGGTTATACTTGGTAACAGAGTCAGGAACATGTACTTTTTAAATGATGGGGACATTAAACATCACAATTGCTTTAAGAATAAGAATTCTCTTAAAGAATAGAACAGAAAAAGTCTAAAGGAACTTTCAGAAATTTGTTTACAAATCTGCTGCTAAAAAAGCCAGCAGATATAGAAACAATTTTTAGCATGCCAGATTGACTGATTGAATCACATTAATCATGGATTGAAGGAAGTAACTACATGTTTCCTGTAAAAGTGTAAGTAGTTAGATCACCATTTTAGGAATCAGATTCTGCTCTCACAATTAATCTGAATTCCCTTTTAAGGCATGTTAATCTCTTGTGTGGACACACTTACACAGGCTTGAATTGGCTTTGAAATTCTATCTTCAGTTTTACTCAAACTGCCTGCAGAATAGTTAATACATGTAAATTCTAGTCAATTTTCCTTTATGTCCCTTGATGTACAAGTTCAAAGCAGGGCAATCCTACACAGGCCTCACTTTGGATGAGGCTAAACTTGATTTTGAGATTGTCCTCTTATAGTATTTCTACATTAATGAAAATTAAGTTGCCATGGAACCTTGCTCGCCTATTCAAGAAAATGCACCACACAAACTGAAATATATAATGTATCTACGTGATGCATTTGAGAATTTTTATCTCCACAAAGGATAATCTCAATACATTTTGTCATGAGTCACGGTTTAGGGTATAAAGCACCTTTTTGCTATAAATACTTTTTAATAGACTCAACGGCTTTTTGATTAGTATTTTTCCACACAAAGTGAGCCAGCTTCTAGACATACATTTTGGTCCTGTAAATTATAGTTCAAAAGACATCATTTGCTTAATGTTTTCCTTGAGATTCCTCAGTGGAAGAAAAAGTTAGCACTTGAATAATCTGGTCTGAAAGTCCTCAAACAAAGAAAAAAGGTTTTGAACATTCTAGGTTCAAGATGTTGTCTTCTACTGAAGCGTTATATGTCCCATTAGACACATGCCATCCCTGGGTTTTTTACATTATTGGTGTTAACTTTAACTCTAGCGTCAGTAACTTGGAAATGAGGTAAGGGGCATTGTAGCAACTCTGTCATTTAGCTCTGGCCAAACTACAAGTATGATGGGATTTCTAAAGCAGACTAACTTCTAATGCCACCACAAGTCAATGGGCTAAGACACTTTTGAAAGTCTTACTCTAGAACTTCTGCTGGACTCTAGTCAGTGCAACATTGGAGGCAAAACTTCTAATGTATTCCCCTGCTCCAGGCTGAGCTATCAGAAGTGAAAATGTGTCTTTGTTATTAGGTTATTTCAATCATTTTTGTGGAAGCTTCTAGAAGATTCAGTAATTTTAGTCATTCAATGTGATTTGTGGATTTCTGTCCACAGAACTGTCATTACTGGTATTTTGTATCTTTTAACACAGGGCAGACTTTTCCCACAAGGCTCCTTTTAAGTGACCACTAGAAAAACTACTAACTCTCAAGTGTTTATATAGCTCTACCTTCAAACCTGTTGAGGGTCATTGTTTACTTTATTGCATGTAAAAATAATCACTAAAGAAATGCTCCTGATGCTTTTTTTTATTCCTGGTTTTGGATGATTCTGGTGACATGTCAAAAAGACAGAACCCAGAAGCAGGAGACAAAAGCACAGCACTATTAGGTCCAGTTCTACAGTGTTGAAAAACTTTTGTGGAGGGTGCTTGTCCAGGACATTGTGTTCCCCTTGAGCTTCCAGAAACTCAGAACTGTAATAGATCACAGCAGTAACCATCAAGGGCATTCTTGCCTTTTAAAATATTTCATATTCAGCCCTATACACTGTGTTATTTTCACAGGCTTGTGAGGCTGTGTTTTTTTCCTCTACCTGCATCTTTTCATCTACCTGCATTTTCTACAGAGTAAATTCATAGCCCATGTGTGAGAATGTATAGAACAATTCATATAGAATTTTGTCATCATGTCACAGAGGACACACATTGTCACTGCCATTGTACCCAACTCCAAACACAGGATGCCGGTCCCCTAAGCGTGCAGCACCAACTAACAACATTTTACAAGACAGAAGAAGGTAGTCTAAAGAACCTGAATTTAACATGAGAAAAAAACCCAAAAACCAACAAACACCCAAACTCAACAAAAACCCATCCAAGCAAGCACAGCTAAACTGAAACCCATTAAAAAGAAAAGATTAGGACGACATGACTATTTTTTCCCCCCATTGTTAAATGTAAACTAAGCTAATGGTCAAAAAGTCATGTAGGATGAGGGAGGGAAGTTGTGGATGATTGCTGCATTCTTTATTACGTCCCCTCTCCATCCTGGCAAGCTGGAACATCAGTGTGGTTCTCATGCCAGCTTCCAAGTAAACAACACGTACTTCCTGGCTATCTCTAATCTGGGCAGCAATGTGTGTGAAGGGAGAGTTCTGGGTGCTCTGTGCTTCTGACCAGGTATCCTGTTTTGACAAGGGTGTTTGTCCTTTACCCAACATACTGCAGAAGTTATTCTTGACATTTCTGTGCTATTTTTTTTTGGGGGGAAAGGCCTAATTAGGTCTTTTGGGAAAGATTTAATTTGGATTGCTGAGAAGTTTAGAGGGCCAGAGGTAACAATTAAAAAACAACAAGAAAGAAGCTGCACTGACAAAATGTTTTTTGCATTCAACATTTTAAATTACAGTTAATTAAAAGATATTACCTTTCCTCTAATTAATATTTACATTATATATTATTTGACAGCTTGTGGTTCAAAAGCAAGTTTTAATCTCCTAAGTTTCTTAAGAGCTAACGGAATTGCATTAGCACCTTTCCATTCAATAAGTAGAGCTGCTCAAAAATTATTTTCAGCAAAAGACTGCTACTTTGGAAAATGCCCATTAAGCAAATCCCCTGGTAAGTAGTGCTTCTAGTGAAGCTTTGCTGGCAACAGCAAAATTCTGAAACAAATTTAAAAATGAACAATGTGCAGATTGGTGTAATTAATCATCTGGTACTTGGATGAGATGTGGTTCAAGATGCATGTTTTAAAGAAGGACCTGCTGTTTCCCAAGTGAGTAGTCTATTATGTGGGCTAAATAGAATTCTTTCATTTGACCCAAAGAGTCCTTAGCTGTACTGAGCTGCAGAGTAGCCCCAAGAGAAGTTTAGAAGTGGCTGAACACTAGAGATTAGTGATTAGGTCACCCAGCTGACATGTAGAAGATCTAGGTTGCCGTTCCTCTTCTGTCTAATGTAGAGCAAGACTTGAATGTGAGGTCTCTATATCCCACCTAGTTGCCATAGTCATCTAGATATTAGTTTTTTCCATAGTGAAAAAGAAAACCCCTATGATCTTTGGGAGAAATATTTATAAAATTGCACTTTTTTCTCCCAGACAGTTTTAGTAAAACACTTTATAATATGGAGGAATAAAATAAAATAATAAAGTTTACATCATCTCTACTGTTGAAGTGCTCTAGGCCTTCACGCACTGAACACTTGCTGTACTTTATCCCCCTATGATCCCTTTGCACTTTGGACTAACGTAACAGCTGATTCCACTGGAAACCAGTTCACTGAATCAGATGGATATAACCATCCTAGCTGTGGCCCCAGTGCTAAAGCAAGGAATGCTAAGGTAGGATTGTCACTGGTTTCCATGGGGGAGAAACAGAGGCCTGTATTCCCCCCCAAAACAGATCTCTTGTCATTTATGAACCAAAATTATCCAACTTAAATTTAATATAGCTATAGATTTTACTCATGACAATAGCACTGACATCATGTCAGAAAAAGAGGAGACCAAAAGAAGGCAGGTTACTTACGTTAGAGGC
This sequence comes from Microhierax caerulescens, assembly GCA_035590215.1. Classification (NCBI taxonomy): domain Eukaryota; kingdom Metazoa; phylum Chordata; class Aves; order Falconiformes; family Falconidae; genus Microhierax; species Microhierax caerulescens. The sequence continues at coordinate 101,654,674 of JAVJGJ010000047.1, forward strand.
ATTTGAAGGATTTAGGCAAGCTCTGGGCTGAGAGGACCTTTAGGAAACTAACAGTTCTATCTACTGTGTCCAGTAGTCACAGAATTCAACCTTTCTCCATCTAGCCTTCCTCATTTATTACATCTGCTGACAAAAAGTACTAATTAAAAATGGCTTTCAGATAGCTACAGAACCTGTTCAAAATGTTCAAGTCACAAAAAACCAATTCCTTAAAACAAACATGTCAAAACCAGCTAAAAATCTCTACAAATTCCCATAATGTTACCTTAAATAAAAAAACAACTTTTATTCTATTTTTTCTTTTGAAGATTAATTTAACTCTGCATCCTTTGGAGTTGTCAAGCCTTTCTACTGCAGCCAAGGGAAGGAAAAGTGCAGCCACAAGTTCTCCTTAAATTCCAGATTTAAGATTCCTTAAATCTGATTGCACAGGGGTGACCCGGGATGACTTTGCCAGATTATTTTATCATTGTAGAGTTTTGCCAAATAACTCCCCTTGCATCCAGAATCCCACAAACCCAAAGATATGTGAAAATCATGGAAATTTTAGGAATCTGCTTTTAAGCCCTACATTTCTAACTTACATTTTTAAGTTTTTTTGAGAATCAAATATCCATGCACCTATTTTCTATCAGTTCATTTCCATATTTGAATAAAGACAATCCAGAGGCACAAATTCTCATTACACAGAAAACAGAGGACATTTCATTGAGGAATACTCAGTAAACACAGGGACTGACAGTGATCTTATGTATTGTTGGGAACTCGGCGAGTCAATGAACTTAGAGCAGACCTCATTAAACAGCACTAATTTGCTTTTTCTTTTTAAGGCAAATTTTTAGTTCCCTGAGATGTTGTAATGGATAGTGATTCCAGGAGTCCTTCTGAGCACAATGCTAATATAAGGAGCACTGGAGGGAACTAGTTAAAAGGATTTACTTTGAAATTATCTGGTATGAACTGAATATATTAGAAATAATGAATCATTACAAGCTGATGCCCTAAAATGCTAAATCCTCATTTTAGTTAAATATACTAGAGCTGTACAGGAATGATCTTGGAGAGTAATGAAAAGCAAAATAATGACAGATTAGCCAGTTCACTAACTTCACTGATTAAAATCTTTCTCTATAATGAGCAAGCCAAATTAAACAGAGGCATGAGGTAAAAATATAAAACATACTTTTCTGTTGAAGTTTTAAATACTTGCACAAATTTTGTGAAGATATTTCAGATCCAAAACCTAGAGTGTAACCTGAGGTCTCTTGCTACATTTTACTTGGGATAGGATGATGTTCCAGTGGTAGAGGTTAAATGAGTTTGCCAAGTAGGACTCATAATACTGAATTTCTCAAACTGTGACTAGAAGTCAAGGCATAGAGTTAATCTCATGGCTGAAGCAGATCAATAGACAAAGAGAGGGATTTTAATCAGCTAAAGCTTCCATGAGTTAAATTCACAGTGTTCCAAAAATAGCAAGTTGCTAACACAGAAGGCAAAAAGTTCAGCCTTGGTACTGCCCTAAATTTTTTAAAAAAATTCTGTTTAATGCATACAGATGCAGCTAATTAGCTCATTTGGGAAGAACTTTTAACATCCCAGTTCCCACTGGAGAAAGATACATTTTCCAAGAAAATATAGAGTAATCTGAAAATTGCTTGGAAATGTCTGAGGCCCCAGACTGCCATGTTCTCTCATGGTTCATATGGTTTGCCTGCCTGCAAAAGCCACCTGGTAAGATCTGTAAAACTAGTGACCCTGGTGCATTCTTTATTATTCTACAGCCCCAAACCAGCCATATTTTAATTTCATTTACACTGCTGTCACTGTGAATAAATCTACTGGATAACATCCCGACGTTTCTTAAGTCAAAGACAAATCTCCCATTTAGTTCACTGAGATGAGGAGTTCTCTCTAAATTCAGTAGTTACTCCAACTCATCTCCATGCCATTGGCTCAGTGTCTAGTCTTTTATATCCTGGGGTTACAGCGTAAATAAGGCAACAATTAGGGATGCAAAACAAGTTTCAGTATCAATCTTGGATAGTAGAATGTGTCACCCCAGGAAAATAGAAATGTGAATCCCAATTGATTTAAGCCGAGCTGCCGATGGGAATATATCTAGCACTTCACTAACGGAAAAAGTAGATGTTAGATGGTAGGCATAATTGGAAAAGTACAAGAATACTTGAAGCCATGACTGATTTATATACAGCGTAACTTCAAATATGTTCCAACTTATTTGCTTTATACAGTCTTCAGCAAGAAAGTATTGGTCTTTTTTTTTCAGAGGTCTCTCAAATAGTGGGAGATATGTGGAGACACTTCTCTAGTTGCTCTGGCTTTGAAAACTGTTTTCCCATCCTCTTTTGTTAAATACGAAAATCTGGAAAAATGGCACACACTTCTATTTTACTTGACCTGTTTTAGCTGCAGCAATTACCTGGGAAGATTTTAGGACTCAAAGTCAATAGAGAGCAAATTATTTAAGAAAGGGAACTAAAGCAACCCCATGCCTCTTTCTTAGCAAAACTGGATGTCTGCCTATATGGAGTCTAGCCAAAGGGAATATTAGTTCCTGCTTGTTCAGAGGGCTCCAACTTTCCATGAGTTGCAAAAGGGTAGCACCTCCAAAATTTTCACTATCTAGGAGGATTTACTATTGGACTTGATGATTTGAAAGGTCTGTTCCAACCTAAATGATTCTATGATTCTAAATTTTGTTCCTCAGAAAGATTGCTTTAGGCTATTACCTAAAGGGCCAGTTTCTGGTTTTCTGGTCCTGGGACATTCACAAATGATTTTTGGATTTTAGATGATCAGTTGGACTTGTATGCAGGATGGAATAAGATTTCTTCCAGTCTTTCAGCTTTGTATAGATCTACCCTGCACAGCAGTGTGGTTGTGTTGCCTTCTATACCATGCAGCATATGGGCAAGAGAGGCAGGAAACCTCACTAGCTGACCGATAGTTGAGGTGGTCCGTAGCCTTCATTACTGTTAGAGCAACCCAGAACAAACCCAAATCAAGAAACATAGACAGGAGTGAGTATTTCTGAGACATAGCACACTTCAGAGCCCCTTTTGCTCAAAACTGACCTTAAAGGCTACAATCTGATCCTTTTTTTCAATTTGTTAAAGAAATCCATAAAGTCATAGATGTAACAAGGAACACTTCCCTCGTCCCATGTCTGTCCGTCCCCCTGTGTGTCCCCCCACATTCTGACAAACAATATTAAATTAGAAACTAAAAAATTTACTTCTCATAAAGAAATAAATATCAGAGTAAGCAAGTCATGATTTTAGCTAGGCCTTTTGCCGCAATAGGATGTGACTGAAATGCAATGGGAAAAGGAGTAGCAATTAGTAGGAAAAAGAAGAGGTAAACATGTCTTTTAACTGTAAATGAAAGTATACATCACCTTCAAGATCTTAATTAAATTTCTCAGCAGGAATTAGCTCAAGAAAGAAGAAATCTAAATCCACCTAGGAAGACTTACTCCGTAACACAGAGCTTGTTGGTCATAAACTACTAAAGGTAATTTGGAGAGCAAACACAATATGAGCTTTACAGGTAGACTGGCAAGAAACTAAAGTGCAGATAAAACAACGCCTATTTTTACCTCCTTCTTGATAGGAACAGATAAATCTGCCTTGTGGTTTCAATGAAAAAAAATTAAATTTCTCTCCATAATTTTTAGCTAGGAAATCAGTGCCTTACTGTTGTATTCTTAATGTTTTTACTTTTTACTAGTTTATCTTATGCACTGGAGTCTTCCTTTTCTCCTGTATAGTCTCCTTTTTATATAAAGCTTGGTGCATCACAGGTTATATTTATATGCCCAGCCTGCACTCCCACAGAGCTTGGTTGTACTTTAGCAATTTACTGGGTGGTACGAGTGGAAAACGTTCAAGCGCCCTCTAGTGGCTGAAACTCAGAGTAAATTTACGCCTCATTGTGGCAATCGTATGTGGGGGACCCAGTAGCAGCAATACCGTGTTGTGGGCATCAGGGTTTCCCAATTTAACTTTTGATTTCCCTGTTGCTTGACCAACACCGGAACATCTCACAAGCAATATACTGCCGGCCAGCTATAGGGTAGAAACCATCAACCTGATGTGGAGTAGAAGACAGATGCTAAGATGACAGGAAACCACTTATGGTTATTACTTGGTCCATCTTAGGACTAACTGAGAGCTGCAATAAAAAATAATGATACTCAATAAACACTTTATTGCATCCTTCATGAAGTAATTTCTGCTATTTTCATTACTCTATTTAAGAAAATAATGGTAGAAAAGTAATGTAGTAGTAGTAATGGCAGGCAAAGTCCAGTTGACTACTCAGTCTAGAAAATGGATTGCAAAAATTACGCTCTTTGAATCAGTTCAGATTTTGAACACTTGAATGTAACTAATCCACAGACTAAAAATTAATTCACAGAAATATACTATTTATTTATCAGTTTATAGGCTATTTAATCTAGATGCTTAGCCATTGGAAACGAAGAACCATATAATACCATACACACAAGCATTAAAGACAACACAGCTTGGTAAAATGAATACAAATTTTAAGCAGTAAAGTATGAAGAATAAAAGTGCAAGTTTAGGTTTAAATTTCAACCATTTAAGACAATTAAAAAATGCAATGATACATGGAAATACATTTTTCATTTTAGGTCATAAGTAGCCTTCCTAGTCTCAACAATCAGTCAAATAAGGGCAACAAGCCACATCATGGGGACTTTTTGGCTCATTGGAAAATATGCTGGCATGTGGGTTGGTACAATAAAAGCAATCTGATCTAGGAATAAATTACCTACTAAATAAGGGTGACAGGTACCTGTTGGAGCAAGTCCAGAGCAGGGACATGAAGATGATCAGAGGGCTGGAGCACCTCTGCTGTGAAGACAGGCTGAGAGAGTTGGGGCTGTTCAGCCTGGAGAAGACTCCGAGGAGACCTTATAGCAGCCTGCCAGTACCTAAAGGGGCCCTACAAAGGGGACTTTTTACAAGGGCATATAGTGATAGGACAAGGTGGAATGGCTTTAACCTGAAAGAGGGTAGACTTAGATTAGAAATTAGGAAGAAATTATTTACTGTGAAGGTGGTGAGGCACTGGAACATGTTGCCCAGAGAAGCTGTGGATGCTCCATCCCCGGAAATACTCAAGGCCAGGCTGGATGGAGCTTTGAGCAACCTGGTCTAGAGGAAGGTGTCCCTGCCCATGGCAGGGGGTTGGAACTAGGCAATATTTAAGGTTCCTCCCAACCCAAACCATTCTATGATTTATGATTGTCCAGCTTATTCCTAGTGCTCTGGTGGTGTTACTTTCCCTCTTTTTACTTCAAACTTTTTCAAACTGAAAACCATTTATCAAATAATATTTTAATCCATATTGTCCTTTTTGTTCTCCATTCTATTTGTCCCTTGTCAGCATCCCCCTTAAAACATTACCTACACTATTATTTTCTTGGTAGTCTCATTTTCCTTTTCTTGTCCTCCCTTTTCACAATACATAAGACAAAATGTTATATTGCAGTCCTCTTAGAGAACAAACATTCCTGAAAATAAATCAAACTCAAATTTAAGGTTGAAGAATAAACTCTAAAACCATCTAAAACTTCCACTGGTATACAAGGGTGTCTGTCTTTCAAAAAAAGGCCTGAAAGAGTAGGCTTTAATAGGGATGTTTTATTGTTTTATTTATTGGAGCAGGATTCTTTATTGTGGTTTTATTTTTCAAGTTTGCCTTACAGAAACTCTCTAAAATGCTTTCTATCCCTCTTGAAGGCTTCAAAAACAATCTTTCATCACTACCAATTTCCCTTTAGCAGCAGGACAAGTTTGCCTGCCAGCAAGCTAGTTCTTCGCCAGAATGAAGAGCTTCTCATCAGTAAATGCAACACCTTCAACACCGCATTTCAGTCTCTGCAGTAATAACATAGCCCTACCATTGACTTGAAAATAATTAGCCAGCAGTATCATTGGTATTTTTTTCATGGCCAGCACAGCTCTTCAAAGCAATAATTCATCTCTCTTCAGGAGCATCAAACTTTTCAATTGAATAATGATGGACTTGAGCAAATACCAGTCTCAGCAGCAAGATTCCTACTGTGGAAACATGTAATCCAGTTTTCTTATGTAGTAATCTAGTGTTTTTAGAACTACAATCAAATCCTCCA
>JAVJGJ010000047.1:101660871-101715523 GCA_035590215.1 Microhierax caerulescens
TAATTGTGTGCAATTAAAGCAAAGTAGCTGAGATCTAAGCTTCTGAGGCCAGTGTTTTCCTTTCAACACACACTTCAAACCAGTCAGCAATTCCCAAACTTCCCCAATGTTACTACCACGTTCACATGAATTCAGGAACCAGTTTGCTCTTTCAACTCTGAGAGTACAGCAGGCAACACTGTCCCTTTTGTATTTTGTATCAGCATGGCAATCCTCCAACTCAGCCTCTCTGACCTAGACTTCAGTCTTCTGAATAACCCATCTAATCCCCTGCACACATGAAAGTCCTGAAGCATGTCTTGTGTCCCAATCCAGCACTTTGATTTACTCAGCTTCAGAAATTCACAAAAAAAAAAGCAGCTAGTTCAAATGCAAGCTCTGGACACATTTAGCCTTCATTGTCAGCATTCTTTCTTTTTTTTTTTTTTTTTTTTTTTTTTCCCCTGTACACACACTATTTTTGCACATGTACATAGGACTGACACTATATATTTGTACTTCAGCAGGGCTAAACAAGGTGCTGTCCAGCCTCTTTCAAGCTTGCAGCAATGCTCCAACAATTTAGCAATTACGTGTAAGAAAAAAACCCCATTTATTAAAGCCAAGCATGATTTGATAGAAAAATAATGGTTAAAAGCAACACCTGGAAGTGAACATTACTGGGCTTTTCATGGGTATGGTCAGATTGCCCGGTTAGGTGGATGTCTTAATCTGAGGAGCAGTAAATTCCTGACCTAGTGGAGGAAGCAGGTGAGGGCCATGGAGGCAATGTAAAAGACAAGCCTGAAACCAGTAGAATTCAGTGAAAAGGCTGTTTAGGTGAACTATGGAAATGGAAGTTCTTCCTGTGTTTTTTGCTGCTATGGACTGAAGTAATTTTCTGTAATGACTTAGTCCAAGTCCACTTTTATTTTTTTTTTTTTCTGGAGAGTTAATCAAAACCACCAAAGTGGCTAGGGTTTTTTTTCTGACATCTCTTAAAAGAAAACCCAAATCAATCCAGGCTATGTGTTTATGTATGCAAATGTATCTGAAATATTAACTGTGTAAACCAACAGTTGATTTTCCAATTAAGCTAACTGGTAGCAGCAATTAAGACAGCAACTAGTAGGCTGTAACAGTGTAGTCAAGAGGCTATCTCCATTTTCAAACTAAGTAGATTTTTATGTGCCTTATTAGTAAATAAACAAATTGTGGTTTCTTTTGCTACAAAGTCTGTGTTGGTTTGATTTGAAAATAAACCTCTTTTTCATCTGTGCCAAAAAGAATGTCCTTTGAAGCTAAAGTGAAAGCTCCAGACACAGTCTGCACCCTTTCTAATAATCAAAGAGCTCTTAACTGAGCACTGACACTCCTCTAAATGGGGCTCTCTCTCAGATCTGCCTTGCAGTACAGCCCTACCTTATTAATTGCATGACTAAAAAACCACTTGTCCTCTCCACTTCTCTGCTGATGAGCCACTCATTTCTACTGATGTCTAAAAGAAGGTTCTTCGCCTTCCTTCCTCTTGAGACTCTGCTTTTTCTTCTGTTCCTGTTCCAGTGCTACACCACGTTCCTTTCTGACCACTGGCCAATTAGGCAGAACTAGCCTTTTGGTCAGTTTTAAATATCTATGTTTTGGAGGGGAAAAAAAAAAATAAAATCAGAACGTTCTGTCTACATGTTCACAGTTTTTTTCCTTCTATTTCTGAACACTTGATATATTGCCTTCATGTATATAACATGGAAAAAAAAATTGATTAGGATGGTATTCATAGATGTCCTATCCACTTTGAACACATTTCCTTTTCTTCACCCTGCTTCCCGATAAGTAGAGCTGGTCAGATTTTTTAAGATGGCATAATCACCAACAGGGATGCTGATTGAAAAGACCTGTCCCAGCCAAGCAGCTGGCTTGTTGGAGAACAAGGATCAATCCCTTGTTTCTCCAACGCATTATCAGAGTAATAGTGCTTCTAACAGTACCAGCTCATGAATAGCATTATTTAAGTCCAAGACAGCTACTGAGGCTACCATGCTCTCTTCATTCCTCCTTACACTGTCAAACCAGAGCAGAAATTTTGTGCACTGATTTGCCTTAAGATGCTGTGCAGGGAACCGACACTGTCTCAGGAGTTAATTCATGAGTAGTGCTGCCATTCATTTAGGACCAGCTACTCTGTTAGTTACTCCCAGTTACGCCCTCATGAAGAATACCTGGGTAAGAAATTCACAGCTGCATGGGATGTGAGTAATTGCCCTTGTGCTTTTGCAGTTTACATTGTACACTGGCCCTTGCCTAATGTGAAGTGGTGAGGAAAAAAAATCAACGTAGTAAGAAAGGTTAACTGAAACCATAGGGCAGTCCTTTCCTCAATCTGTCCTTAATTTCTGTCTAAGCATACAAACCCTAAACCATAATGAAATCTTTAAAAAGCTTCTAAAAGATTCTTAAACATACTAAAAATGGAACAACTGTTTAATTCACAAATAACTCATAAGTTTAGGATTATACACACTTGCTGCAAGAAAAAAAATAAAATAAAAAGACAAGAGCGTCACAACAGGAAAATATGATGAAAATGGCTCCAACCACCACAAGCTAAACATTTTGATACCGTTCACTCCACCTACAACTCAGTAAACCCAATGTTGAATAAATACAGAGATGGCAGATTCACTTGGACTGAAGTCATTTGACAATTCTGAAGTGAGTTGTGCAGGAAAGTGTGTGGAACTCTAAATTCATAAAATGCGGTAGTGACTAATGAGGATGTAGGTGGCAGAGAGTCTAGGAAATATTAACAGAAAGAAACAGTAAGGTATTGCTAAAAATAGCACAGGCTCCAATTCCAAGTTTATTATTTTATGGCAAATTATGTAGCTAACATTATTAAGATTCAGCCTTGGTAAAAAGAGACAAACTACAGGATAAGCCTAGCTGCACAGAGCACAACCCATCTTTCTCATTTGCACAGTAACTCAGAGATTACTTTCTGCTTGAGAGAGCTGCTGTTTGTTCCCTTACATATTTGCCTTCTTCCATTAACATTTTATACTAATTGCTATTTAACTTGAGGTTTTCCTTTTAAGAAAACTGGAAAAATAAGGTTAGTGATCTAAATTTGTGTCAGCTTATCTGCAGAACACTTCATTCTTCAGCAGTAAAACCATAAACTAACATTTTGTTTCCTTCTAGATCTAAAGGAGCAGGTTTCTTCCTATTCTATTTAACTGAATATTCTATTTTGTAATTTTTATCAAAAAAATCTTGCACATAAGTTCTTGTAACTGCTTTATACTGGCTTCAAAAAAATATACATAGATAATGAGAAATAATTGTCTACTAACAGCCACTCTGATGAGCAGATGTTTATAGCCTCTACAATTTACATAGCTGACAGATTAAATACCTCCAACCCACATCTCAAAAGCCTTGTAGTCTTTTGCTATTTTTGCTACTTTTTCAGCGTCTTTGTGTTACACTACACTGTTTTGGTTTTCTGTGCAACTATTCAGTTTTTCTATAACTGGCACTTAATTGCATTATATATAAATGCAAAGTAAACCAATCAAGACTATGTCAAAACCTGAATGACGGCTACGGTTCAGTTTGCATGACATTGATGCAGATTAGGCACAATGTATGGTTTTAATCTCTCATTCCTTACCTAAACAAAACTTGGGTTAAAGGGAGTAGAAGCTTTGCTGGTAAGATTTATACTCACATTCTATCTCGGCTCTGTGCATGAAATAGCATTCAGAGAAAACACCTTTTCACAGCATTGACTATAGAAATTAAAGAAAGAATTAAGAGAACAATGGAAAACAGATTCATTAGCCTGAAAAAATGGGAGTATTCTAGACAAAATTAGAATACCCAAGAAACATGAAGAATTGATCCCCCTATACGCTTTCATAGAGATATTTGGAAAACAGTGGGAAAACAAAACAAAGCCGCAGCAAGATGTGAATTCTAGAGGGCACTGAAGAATAGGAAAACCTAAACAGTTAATATCTTGACGATGAAGACAGCACAGCAGAATGTTTAAACTATTCATTTTCAGAGAGCTGAAAATTATTTTATTGGTAAACCAGGGTAAAACAAAGAAAGCTGACACCCCCCCCCCCAAAAAAAAAAAAAAAAAAAAGTAAAATTTCAGATTAACTACCTCACAAATTCCATGGAATACATACCACAGATGTTCATTTTGCACAGACAAATCAAAACTAATCCTTTACTGAAAGAAGATGATTGTTTCTTAGATAAGGTGACTAACTCTGAGTTGTAGGGTGCACCTGCACTCATACTTTTCTGACTCATGTTAAGGCAGTCCCAGGAAAAGCTCATTAAATGGTTGCACTAGTGAAGGACTCACTCACTCATCACTGTACGACCTGATGCTAATCAGGAGAATAAACATTAAAGTCCTCTAAAATGCCCTGAAGTTGCAGTTAGTCAGAAGAAGGTGAAAACAAAATCTTGACAGCTTTTCCCTGAAACAGCACTGGGGTTATCACCAGTGATACATCACCAGCTCTTCAAAGCTATGACTTTGTAGAGAAAGTGCAGTAGTCAGCTTGACTTGCTACATAAAATGACAGCAATCAAGGAGATGCACTGAAACCACAGTGTGCTGTGCTGCATTTGCATACACTAACCAGAACAGGTACCAGCAACTTAAAACAATTGGGAACAAGGAATTCCAGCTATTTTTCAGTCAACACATAATTTTTAACATTGATCTCTGTCCTAAAAAGTTAATTTTTAAAAGTTCCTCCAAAAAGCAGAGTGCTTTCAGTTCCTATTAAAGCAAAACTTAAAGACAAATGTCCTGAACCCCAGCACTCTGTGGCCTCATCATCTGCCTGTGAATTAGCACTGCTACTAGTTATGAGTTGAGGATAGAACTTGACTGTGTATCAAGCATAAGACAGACACAGAAAAGATGGTCTCTGTGTAAAACAGCTTGCAATCCAGGCAGAAGAATTTGAAACAAAAGCTAGGCATGATAAACAGCAGGGTATCCAAGAAAACAGATGACAGCCTGAGATACTGAAAGGCTTTAAGTGACATCATACATGAAATCATTGGGAAAAAGCCCCATCTCCCAGTTAACTGCTCTAGATGTATATATGAAGTTACCTGTGGTAGATCAAATAAGGGATATCACATCACATCAACAAAAAATCTGCAGCATCTTGTGCTTAGATGTCTATTCCTTTGAAATATATACCAAGCTCATGTTTGAGTACTGAGACCCTTATATATGACCAGCAGTCAGAACGATAACCTACTGGCATCAAGATGCAAGGGGAACATTCTAGAGACAGCTAGCAGGAAACCCTAAACCCAGGATCTACCTGAAATCCTGAACCTCTTTGGGGCTTAGAGTCCTGAACTAGAGCTCAGACAGATACCACAACTCCCTCAATATTAAATCCTCTCCTGAGAGTAGATGCTTACAAAGATTTTTTCAAGCAGGTGAACAGGATTCCCTTCTGAGGATGCAGCTGCTGAAGGAAATAAATAGTATCAGCTCTCCTATTCAAATGGTAGCCTTTTTTAGAAATTATAGCATTCAAACAAAACTTCTGGGCTCCTAGAAAAGCACCCAGCCAAAGTATGTGTGAGATAAGAAAGCATACTTCACCTTTTCAGTGGCTACCATGCCCCAGTGCAGAGTTTTATGACAATCTCAGGGCCAGAAGAGAAGCACATAGGTCTGACAGGTTGCTGTCCTGCTTTCCAAGACTATATGTGTGTTTAAACCATGGAAAAAGGAAGTCCTGGAAGAAGAGTCTAGGACTGCCCACGCTCACCTGAATCCCCTAGCCACAGACACACAGTCTCACCCTGCCTTGTTCAGCTCAGTGACTGTTTTTTGGACACTTACATTTCCGATTGATCTACAAGCACTATCACCCCTTTCCTTTCCCTTGGGAAAAGCTCATACTTTCCCCTCCTAAAAAACAAACAAACCAACACAAAAAACCCAAACAAAAAGACCTCAAAACAAACTAAGATAAATAAACAGTAAATTCGCTTTCTCTGTTGAACTGTTCCTTAGCTGCTGTGTCCCTAATGCTGATTAATGTTAATGGCACCTCGTGTAAAATCACAAAGGGGACCCAAGGCCATTACTTTGTGCCTGGAATTGTAGGGTTCCCATCTCCTGATTCTTTCCTGCTGCAGGAAGCAGCATGGCTGTCTCAGTAGAAAGGTCTGAGTCAGTGTTGAATCACTGCCCAACATGATGTGAGGGAGGCAGGAGCATGCGTGCAGTTTTTGTTTTGCCCCCTTTTTTTTCCATAGACATAAAATTAAGACCACAGCCATTTTAAAGACCACACACCCCAAGGTACTTTTCACACAATTACCGATGATGGTTGTATTCCTCAGGCCATTTCAAACAGATAAAACATTCTGCTTTCTGTATTGTGTTGCCTTAAGAGCTACAAAGCTCCACATTGTACCGGAGAAATAACATTTCAACAGCGGATAGGAACAGCAGGAGAGGAAGGTTGACCTTGTGCTTCAATTTTAGTCAGAGGCTTGAAAGATCTAACTTTGATTTCTGAAGTGATAAGATCAAACTTTTTGGTGAATTTGGATCAGTTGCTTAGATACACATTCAAAGTGTTTCATGCCTAAACATCAGCCACATTGAAACTGTAATCCCGAAGACCATGATCTCCATCAGGCCCATCGGCCAGGCTTCTAGGAAAGGTTAATTCTCAGAAGGCACCAAACACATAATGCACTGCAGAGAACACTGATTTTGACGCTGTCTGTGGAGGAAAAGTAGATAATTTTGTTTCTTTAGTTAATGGGTACAATAAATGATGCACAACAAAGTTCCAAGTTCTAAGTCTTGCTCCAAAGTCAGCACAGGCACATCATCCAATAGCTGTTTTATGTAAAACACAAACCCTCTCCAAAGCGGTAACTTAAACCCAGGCCTTTTATTTTCCCTGATAAGTGTCAAAAAAATTACACCAAGTATCATGTTACTCCTCAACTGGGCCAGTGAATCTGCAACAAACTCCCATTAAGCAGAAGAGCTTCAACAGAAAGAAGGGCAGTATGGTCACAGCGGTAGGGATTACTCATTTTTGGAAGATGTGAATGTGTTCATGAGTCATGTGAAGACAAGAATCAGCTGGTATTTCCTACATCTTGGATCAGTGTTCTAGCCACCGAGATTGTCCTACTGCAAGAGTTGCCTTCCTACACTTTAGTGAAAACATTGACTCACTTTTTTGTCAGATTGAAGGCAAGCTACCTTAAAAAGAAAGCATAGGGGCTGTAATTCCTCGGGAAGCAGTATTTTTATTTTGTACAATTGGATGGATGCAGAGGGTAGGATTTAGGATTTAACATAACGGTGCTTTGCATTGTACTATTAGACCAAACATGCAACTCCCTGTTGACTATTCTGGTTCCTAAATTCCCAGGTGTCAAGTGTTCCCCAGGCAGTGTTTACTGGGTGCAAGAAGGAAACTACACACCAGTTGTAACTCAGCCTGCCTTGTGCTGGAGGAAAAAATACCATGGGCTGTGCTTTGGCCAAGGCCTGTGACAAAACTGTAACCGAGTTCATAGTTTGTGAAATGCTCATGAGCTTCTTCAGCACAAAACATTATATAAAACATGAGGTACTGTTGGACTGATTTCCACACCAGAAAGGAAACAAACTGTCTCTTTTCAATGCCACTTACAAAATTCCTTCTTGTCAGTGACAGCAGGAGGAAATTCCAGATAACTAGAAAGGCAGCATGAGACAGTGAGGAATACCACTCTAAGCAGCTTTGCATCATGATTTAGTACATAATTTGTACATTCTGTTAAAGCTCTTTCCTGTTTTGTAGCCCATGGTTGAAAGAGCTGAGGGTGTGCATTCACTGCCCTGAGCCAGGCATTGTCTCCGCTTCTTAGTGATGATTTTTAATTGAGTGCACCACCCAGTTGAATCCACTGGCATAGGAAGACCAGGTGCAAATAATTGAAAGTCTAGAAATAGTAGGAAGTAAAATACAAGATAGTTGCCTCAAATTCTGCAGCGGTCAAATGCCAGATCTTTTTAAAAGTGAAGAAGATAGTTAATTTATCAGTCTCACCTCTTTCAGACTTGTATGCCACATCTTTTTTTAAAATACAGTTTCTCTTAGTGCAAATAGACTAATCAAATCAGCAGTGTTTAGTAAGGAGGCCTTGGACATCATTTTGCATGCCCAGAGCATAAATCACTGTGTTATTCTATGTGAATTGTATCCAAAGCTTTTGTATATAAGGAATTTCTATAGCTTTAGTTTCAACAGTGTTCTGTGCATTAAACTGGAAATGGCCTGGACAAGCTGTGCTACTATCAAAATAGATAATTCCTCTTTCCCGCTAACAGTAGGATATAAAAAATAAGAAGCAATATTGCCAAGGCAGAAATTACTTTCTGAATCCCCTAAAAAATTAAGTCAGTGACAGTGATACTAGGTGCTATTAAAGAGCTGAAATATGCACTGAATTAGGAATTGAAAGAATAGCAGTGATGATTTAAATCTGAATGTGTGAAATTCCTGGGAGATGCCTAAATTATATCTTCAAATCTTAACGACCTTATGCATTAGTGCAGATAATAAAAGTTACTGTAAACTACAAATATGCACACGTCTGCAACAAATTATTCTTGTTCTATTGTACTCTCGTACCAGCCTGTAAAATAACTTCAACTGTTCAGTAGAGAGATTTCAACACTTCAGAGAAACAAGAAAGCCCTAAATAAAATGATCCTAGAATGAAAATTCATGCAAATTCACTAACTTCAAAAGTGAATGCATCTAGCACAGCACTAAAGCAGTTATTAAAACCAACATCTATTTTTGACAAAATTCCTTTTTCTACCTAGATTGAAGTAGACTGTAAGTCTCCAATGCCAACCGAACCTAGGAGGCTCTGTGAATAAGTGATGAGAGCAGCAGCATGGCAGTGCAAAGCCAAAGGCTCAGACCTATTGAGTCAAGTTTTGGACTGATGGGAGTTCTCACACAGATGAACTGCAAAGCCCTGGAAACACTTATAAGGCCCATATTGACAGACTCATGACTACCAAGGAGGTGCTACTCCAACAAAACGAAACAAAAAAATATTCCAGAAGAGAACCAAAACAGCTAAAAAGGATCCAAGTGAGGTCTTGCCCATCAGTCAGAAACCAAACGAAATATTTAGGTTTTGTGTAGACCCTTTGTCTCAGGACAATTTCACCCTAGTAGAAAGTGGTTTTCCTCTTAACCCACAGCAGTACATGTTTCACCACACCCATGTTTTCACAGTTTGAAATATGTTTGAAAAACATATTTTTTCACAGTTAAGCCATGTTTTTTAAAAGCTTGGCATGCGTATTCTGGGGTTGAGAGTGAAGGCAGGAAAAAGCATATTAAAAGGTACAGGGACATGTTTATCTGCTCTCTCTAATACAGTGATCTTGTGAGATTTTAATGATGCTTTATTTGTTAACTTAGCCCTTTTGAACTAAGACATTTTATTACTGAATTCAGATATGCAGAAGAGAGGCGTGACACATGACTTGTAGGTGTTACTTAGGAGAAGTCTGACCTTTCTCATAGCATTTTATTTATTTACTCATTTTTTACTTCCACTATCAGTTTATTTTGCTTAAAGAGAGTTAGAGGCATTATTTCTCACTCACTTTTGATTGTACTTTCCTGTCCCTTTAATTAAGATGCAGTTTTCTCTTTTAATAAGCTCTGAATTCATTTGTTGTGAAAGCAGTTTTGCCCACTCGGCAAAATGGGAGTTGTTGGTTCACTTGTTCCACCTAATGCCAAAAACGTTTTGTAAATTACTAAATACTTACAGCTGTAAATCATTTCTGTAAATTATTTCTGTAACAACGGTAAGTCAAGGCTCTTACTTTATGCATCACAGGACAGGTAGACAGCCCCATCCATGTTTTGTGCAAAACCTGTTGCTTTGAAAGGCACCAGAGCTGGATGCCGTGGCCCAGAACTGAGAGGCAGCTGGTGGGCAAGGCAGCAAGGCGAAAGTACCAATGAATTTTAGTACTTCAACACATCCTTTCATGACCAAGGATCATCACTGTCTATGCTATTCAAAGTGGCATGCTGATGGGTCAACTTAAACTAGCCCTTCAAAACCTGGCCACCCCAAGCCATGTATATTATGCCATGAGGGTAGGCCCCTTTGAGTCCTTGGGTTAAAAATAGCTGCATTCCTCTTCAGCCAAAAAGCTTCAAGGCAGCCTTATTTCCCAGAGGAGAATCCCTGTATCTCCTCTCCCCTTGCACCCTGAAGTGAGCTACCGTAGTGGACACGGAGATGCATTAGCATGTGGTGATATCCAGAATTGTTTTCAAGGGCTCAATAAGATGTTAAACAGAAGCCAACAATCACAAGAAGTGTGACGTGGATGCATGGAATACAACTTTCATTTTAGCCTTTTAAAAAGTTGTATTTTGCTTCTGGAAAGCATTTAGTTCCCTGTGAGTTATCAGAAACCTAGCATGTATAGAGAGCTGAGAATTTCTTCCCTGAAGCTGGTACTACAGCTCCAATTATCACAGATCACTGTGCCATCTGTGAGCAATTACCTTTCACATCCTTTTTAAAAGGTAGTCAACATGCTAAGCTAAGTTGGGCCTCAGTTCTTTCCTGAGGTTTGAATGTGTGAACAAAGACATTTAGAATAAGATGAAGTTCAGCTCAAGCCTTCTTCTCCAACTTGGCTGTTTCAAGAGCTGCTGCTTCAAAAATGCCCATTCTGTACTCTAAATTCTCCCTGCTTTTCTGTCTCTACTTCAGAAACCCCTTAAATCTCTGTAAGAGCAGTAGCACTCTTTAGATGGTACTACTCTCTTTCTACCAACCATATAAAAGGTTGTTCCTCTAGGGAAATGGATGCTGCAAAGCTAGACTTGTTTCTGCCCCTTTTTCCAGAACAGACTATTAACTCCTCCATCCTTGTATGCTACCAAGTTTGTTCTTACACCATCACGTTAGTGAGAATAGTAACCCTGGGGACCCGAGTGACATTGTACATTTGAAAAAGAATTTCTTTAGTCATTGAACTACATCTTCAACAAGATTAAAAGGGGCTGTCAGTACGTGGTCAGTGCTGTCCAGGTTCTATTTTATGTAGTGGAACAAAAGAAGCACCACATCATTACAAAAGGTCCTTTTTAAAGTCTTTAACTGTTTCTTCAATGCAGCTGATCATTCTTTCCATATTTTTAAGTGTTCAGAGGACTGATTATTTATTATAGCAAAGACCAGCAGAGCTGGAAACACTGTAATACATGATATCTACTTGTATTTCTACAGCACCTCTTCTAAATGAAGGTCCTAAAAAGACTGCCAAATTTATCAGACCTGAATGTTCTGAACAGCTCAGATAAGTGTTGGAAAAGCATATGTGTTTTTGAATTTACATTAGAAGTTAACCCAAATACATGTTTTCTGGTTTCCTACTTCAGAAAATGTGTACTTTCTTCATAATCCCTGGGAGCTATGTTAGCACCCACTTGTTTTTCATCATCAACAGCACTGTTAACAATATTAGCATCAGCAGAAACCGTTACCAACTGGAAGCATTCTCCACAGAGATGTATAAACTCTGGAAGGGATTAGAAAACCTCATGGAGTTGACTTACACTGGTGGAGCACTGAAGGGCAACTCGTGCTCACCCCTGTTCTTGCTGCTCTGTGGAGAAATTTTAATCTCTGTAGTCTTCAGTCCACCTCCAACCTCATTTAAGAAGAACGAATGCATAACATACAAACAGGATGATATTATTATGGCAGTGCTACTGTGGTCTTTGCAACAACCCCAACCACCAACGCAGTATTTCTAGTATGATCTCAAAAAGTCTCCAGAAAGTTTTCAAATAAAATACTATAGACACATCTTAGCTCCCCATTACTTACCTAGCTGTAAAACTACCAGTATTCTTCATTATTTTTCCAGATCCATACCATATTTCTACCACTAGCACCTACTACCAATACTAGAGGTTTAGTCTAAAGTTTAGGATTAAGAGAAGGATGAATGATTCAGGCCTCTCAGTCAAAGACACACACTTTCCACAGTCAAGGGAGAAGCAGTTACAATAACTAAATTAAGCAGATAGTCCATGGTTTCCTTATGGTCTCATAAGCCTTGTTTAATTCAAATGCATGGAAGATACCACTTCTGCTACTCACAGTAATTGTTAAAAAAAATCTATTCACTGTTCAGCTATAAAGGAAGACAAAATCTCTGCCTCAAGGCAAAAAGGCTAATTCTTCCCACTTCAATAACACTAAACGATAGAGTGCAAACTCCCTTAGAAAAATATCATTACTTCAACTGTGATGGAGTCTCCCATAGAGCCAATGTGTGAAGTTTCAGGTTTTGGAGCTCCTTTGGTGAGAAATTAGTGTGACTAACAATAAAGTCATGGCTACAGGTGTCCTAGTATAACTTCTTGTTCTCACTGTACCAGCACTCCTAATTCCCTCAGTGTTGCATAGTGTCTATCTAATTTTGCTCACAGGATTTTACAGTGCCAGCCCAAACCATTCCATGGTTCTATGAAACACCAGAACAAAAGATAAGCTGTGAGCATGACATTGTTAATGGATAGTGAAATTAAAACACACCAAAAATATGTGACTGGCTGAAAGACACAGAGGACACTGGTATATAAAAAAAACAGAACAGTAGCAAAGTCTAGTCTAGTCATACTTCCTCACAGACTCTACCACCCTTAACAACTCCTAAAATGATGAAGCACGAAGGCTGAAGTGAAAGGCACCATGTGCTTCTTGCAAAGTCTCTCTCATACACACAGTCACAAACTGCTGCTGCAATCCCACATTAATCATTCCAGCATCCTCTGCCCATGCTTCTAAGTCAAGTACTTGCACTTCCACTTCTCAACTTTTGCACAGGACAGTTTTGGTTCTGTATGAAAGTTATCCTCAAATCTCTCCATATCTTGTTATTTAGTATTTCTTCTAGTTGTCTCTTGCGAAAAAGTTCTCATCTAAGATTTGGGAAGTAATGAGATAATAGTTTTGGGAACCATTTAGGTAAATATTGAAAAAATAAAATAAGAAAACAGCCAACACCAATTCATTTGCTTTGTCAATTCCACCAAATAAGACTTAAACATTTCACACTGACTGCTGAGTCTCTGAGTCTTATGATTGCAGAAGCTGAGGTGCTCTGTTCTACTTCCTAAACAAACTTTTTTTTTCCCCTTCTGATGTTTGCAATTCCCATATAGTCTTATAATTTCTGTAACACCAGCCTATTTTTTCAAAGGTTTAATACTTAGCCTTAGGCAACAACCATGCTAGATTCCACAATAATATTGTCAATGGCTTCTTCTTTGTAATTCCCAGTGTGGTTTCACTTGTTGGTATGTGGGATTGCACAACTCTTTTAAGCTGTGCATTAATTTTTTTTGGTATGTCTTTAGTGCTTCCTCAGAAACTTAGATGATGCATTTTCACTTAAGGGTTTAAAACAACTCCTGCCAGGAATGGCTTCAGGCATCATGATGCCAAGAGGCAGTTCTGCCAGTCAGCATCAGTACTAAGTGATGAGAAAGCTGCGTACGTGGACAGGGGTTTGAAGAACTCTGAGGTGCTCCTTTACAAAAATCGACATACCAGATATTAAAAATAATAAGGAAGCAAACTGTTGCATGGCTATGAAATGAGACTGTTCAGAAGTCAGGAAATGTGAAAGCAAGCAACGTCTATGAGCTCTTTCTATATGCAGGGCATATAGAGCTCACTCTGGGACAGGTGCAGAAGGGTTTGCATACTGAAGTGCAGTGGTGTGCTGGAAGCTAGGTATGGCTCTCAAAGCATTTTTCTCAGCACCAATGTTCATATTCATCACAGGAATCACAGAATCCCAGGAATGGTCAGGGTTGGAAGGGACCTCTGGAGATGATCTAGTCCAGCCCCCTGCGAAAGCAGGCTCACTTACAGCAGGTTGCACAGGGTCACATCCAGGAGGTTTTGAATATCTCCAGAGAAGGAGGCTGGCCACAGGGCTCACTGCTGGCTTATGGTCAGAACTGCTCACCTGTGCTGCCACAACTGAGCAAAGAACTTATGCCAGTGAAGAAAACCCCACTGCCTTTAAGTCCCCTAATAGCTAAGTGTTCTTCAGTAACCAGTAGTCTAACACGGTAGAGAGCTGAGCCAATGTGTAGCCAACTAGTAACACCTAGAAGGTAATTTGGTCACTTTTAATTACCCTGTGTGCTACTTGCATACAGCTACGCTCCTGCCTGCTTACCTCAGCTTTTTAATCTGGTGTCTCCTGATTCTGAGCCTTGATCTGACCTTCGGCTTCATTCTTGACAAAACCTCTTCACTTCTGAGCTTGCCTGGCCCAGACCTAACAACAGGTGTGCACTTCCCACACATGGTGTGCACCTTCACGGTGCAAAACACAGGCACCACATAGCATACATGTGTATCACATAGGTAAAGAACTCGAGTATTAACAGCTTCCCAGCAAAGCAGAAATTTCTTAGCTCTCGAAACCAGCAACACATCGTACAAAGGAATTGCACCTTACTTACACATAGTACCACTACGCGTAAGATCCCTGGGAAAATAAGAAATAAAATTCCTGGATTCATGTCAGGATCAGCACCTTCGGGCATACTCAGGAATCAGGCTCATCATTCAGACTCACCTGGGTCTGGTGAGGCAAGGGATGAAGTACAGGCTGTAAGCTCGCCAGCACCGGGCTGCTGCCTGCACAGAGGCTGCTGCGTAGCGTGCCTCAGCCGGCCAGGCCGTGCGGGGGCTGAAGGCTAGCACAAGACACGCCTGGGCTCCCTATGCCCACAGCACCTCTCGTTGGCAGTCTGAGCTACGAATGCCCACCCATCCCACCAGTCCTTCCAGCAGAGGATGCCTGGGCTCCTTTCAGGAGGCATTTGGCCATATTTTCTGCCTGAGGTTGATTTTATGACATTACCGAGAGGGAAAATTGAGTGCCAGGCCTATCACAGTGCCTTCAGCTATACAATGTACAAGCTCAGGATGAAGATACGAGTGTCCTAAGATAAAGTTTTCTCTGGAATTCTCTGATGCCACCTTAGCCATTACCTGAGTAAAAAATTAGTGTAGACAAAGCTATTGCCCTTGCATGAAACATCATTTCCTTGTGGCTCTTTGAGAGCTGTCTTAAGCTGATGGCATCAATGTCAAAATGCAAATTAAACTTAACCCTACTTATCTCAGAACAGTCAAGTGTTTTGTACTATTCAGTAGAAAAACAGTCATGTGAACTAATCGGCCTGACAGGGTTTTTTTCTCCAAGTCTTTTTACACTGTTTAACCTAATCATCACCAATTAATTTCATCCAGTGTGAAGCAATTTAGAGTAAGTTCACACATTTGTTTGTTCACAAACACCTAAATAAATGTATTTTGTGTAATTCATTTTAAAAAGCTGCACAATGAAAATAAAGCTTTCAAATAGGCTCATATGGAATATTACTCTACTGGAAGCATAATGTCACAGAAACAATTTCCAATTTCACTCTTTCTATGCTATGCAGCAATTTCCCACATTTAGTTTTATTCACCAATGTCTTACTGTACTGCCAGCTTCTGTAAAGGATTTCCTTTACCTGCCAACACAAAAAAACACCAAAACTAACAACCAAACCAAAAAGCAAAACGCAGACAGAAAGCAACCATGCTGCTTTGGAGTTCTATTTATTTATTTTAATTTCTTTTTGCCTGCTCGACCAATAAATTATGCATAAGGGTAAATAATATTTCAAGCTCAACTTTTGACATAGATGAAGAGAAATACTTTTTTTCCAGAGTGAGAGACTTGGACTAAACACATGAGTATTTTTAAACCCTCATGTCAACTTTGGATTGTGTTAGAGGGAGATTTTTATTACCTTGCTATTTTATGTTTGTTGTTATAAAACTCCTTCAAAAGGGATTCAGATCTTTCTGCTTAACTCTATGTATTCTGACTTGGCCATATGCAAAGGGTGCTCATATATGTGAGCTACAGAGGGGGTGTGGATTGTCTCCCTCATAGCACTATGTATTTATAAGTTAAATCACCTGGTTTTCAGATTTTGAGAGAGGAAGAAATGCACATAAATCACAAGAAACATTGTGGGACTAAATTAGAACTGAAGCTTTTTATCTGTGATTATATCCCACTCTTCCCACTTCATGCAAAGACACAGTTAGATCCTTCATACTGTCATCTGCTACAGACTCTGTGGTTTCCGTCGTGGAGGATATGAGACACAGCAGTCTGGTTATTTTTCCTTATAATCTGTTCTATTCAAAGCTACTTTTAGTTCAGTTGCATACCAGTAATTGTTGCTTTGCAAGACAACAGCTTTGAAGAGCTGAGAAAAATTAATAACAATTTACTTAAAGCTCTGATTTTTTTGTCAGGCTTTGATAGTAATCAAATTTTCATTTTAATCAAATAATGATATCAAAAGAACCAAAGAAAACTATTATGCAGTATGTTGAAACATACATTAAACATGTCATTAAACACAAGCTAATTAGTCTTGTTTTGAAAAAGAGTGGCTGGCTAACAAGCAAAAGCAACAGTTCAAAAAGAGGAAGATTTCCTAAGTAGAAACACACCAATGTACACAACCACTAAGATAATAAAAGCTAATTATTATCAGGAGTAAACACTGATCAAGGAAATCTCTCTGATTAATAGAGCCAGAGTAGTGAGAGTGAGTGAACAAAGATGTGAACTTTCACTATGTAAATGGAAAACTTGGAGGGGACAGTGTTGACATACACAAGTTACAAGTCCCAAGGGGGACTTGTCAGCTGATCCGCATGACATAAGAAAAACTTAGCAGACTTTCATAAAACATTTTTAAAAATCCAATAATCACACTTTCTTAATAAAAAGACTACTAAATGGGTATCTAATTATCAAAATTAATTATAATCTGGAAAACACAACTACATGCCTTTTCTGTTTAAGCACAGAAGACTGTAATTCTCTGAACTACACAGAGCAGATACATTCTGGTCTAATGTGATCAAATATTCCTAGCCCTGTCACAATTTTTTTTTTCTCATCTGTTACTAGAATTGGTAAGGCTTTCTCAAACCATGCTTATCACTCTTGCTTCTGTAATATCTGTAGAGAAGAAAACTGATGGCAGCTGTGCATTGCAGCAATGAATATACCTTCTGAATATAGTGCTTGTGGTTTATGAGCAAGTTACAACTTCAGTGGAGGGGTATCAGGCCATCTCCATGGAAAGGAGACATTTTTTTGTAGGTAAGATGCCATGGATGCCAATATGTGACTACTTCTAAAAAAGAAAGTGATGTGCTTCCTCCCTGAGGCAGAGAAGAACTTAAACATCCACATGGAATACCTACTAGCTAGGATAAAACATTGGACCTAACATGCAGAGATACACAATCATACTTTATGCTACCTGTTGAACAATAATTAGATTCAAATGATAATATTCGAGCCCAGTATTTCTTGGCTGGCTTCATTCTTTCTCCTATGTGCTTTTTGGAGTAATGGATTAGAAACAAATCTGACTTGCATGGAATTTGGATAGGATGACTTTAAAATAAAGTGACATTGTAAGAATGGTAATTACTTTGCTAATGGTTAATAATCTAATCATGCCTCTTCCCAAGACAATGAAATAAGAGGATTTGTTGTCGCCTGTGAATCACTGACAAATTTGTGTCCAGTAGAACTAAAACAAAGAACACAGAAGCCCCAAATCCCAATTTTATTTTAAAAGGGTCAAAATTGTCACCATGTATCTTACACTTACTAAAAATGACAACAAAAAAGCCATTGACACGAAGTGAAATGATACAAATGCAGCTGTACTTGATGTACTAAAACCAGCACAAAGGTGTTTCACTTTCCTCCTCACCTTTCCATTTTGGCCCTACTGTTTGCTGTGATACAGTAAGAGAAGACAGTTGATGTTCTTGGCAGTAAGAGACACATCTGGACAGTAATGGATTCCTGGGGAGGAGCACTTCCATCACCCCACTGCAGAACTAGTGAGGAAGCCGGTGCCATACAAACTAGGACAGTGTATTTTGTTTCCTTGTGCTGGTTGGCTAAATGGGGAAAAGTAGTATTTTAAGTAAGCCCCAAATGCCCTGAACTGGGAAAAAGACACCATAAACTTTCTATCAGGTACAATTCTGTGCAACCTGCTAGAAGGAATGGAGGAAAGAAAAGATATGAGTTTGGTCTCAGTGGAGAGATGCCAGAGATTAATCTGGCGGACTATGCTTGCAACAATGTAAAAAGAAATTAGCCACTCCAACCACCAAAAAACCCAACCCAACCCTAAAAAAAACCCCTTTTGCAACAGCTTAACTGATACAGCTTTTTAAGTTTCTAAGAAAAATGGCAGTATACCTGAAAGAATAACCTCTAGTTTCTGCCAAGTGGTAACCAATAAAGAAATTTCTACTGATATCAGAGGATGCAATATTCTCAGAAAAACCCATCTTATTTCCAACTTTGCCAAATACTAGCAGAAATCTGTTTTCCAAGGGAACACATCCAAGACAAAGCACTTTTACATGGAAAAATTATATTCTAATAACTTATGTCAAACAACAAAGAAAAATAACAAGTGAGTTCCTGAACCTTAAATACCAGGTCATAAAACTCAAAGGAGGAGAACAGTTTGCTCAAAACTAGATGAAACTGTGGCAGACTTTTTAGAATCTTTCTGCAGTGGGAGCTTGTGTGTTCAAGGCATGTTTGTACAATATGGGAAAGAAGCAAGAGTAAGCAAGATAAGTGGTGATTCCAGGGAAATCATTGTAGACAGTATCAGCCTTCACAGTTCAAGAAGGAACCCTGTGCTTTAGGAAAGCTGTGACAGGGAGCTGCGGCAGCACTATATCGTACAAAAAACCCCATACCTCAGCATTCAGAAGTGCACTCTGTGTGCTTTTCTGCATACCAATTCCTTACAGTTTACAGTTCAGGACTGAAGAAACTTCAGTATCTCCTCCCAGCACATTTCAGTGCAGTATGTAAACACAAGTGTTGTGTTTTAATTGGCAGTCACCAGTGACCTGTGCTATGACAGTACAGGATGCAGCTGGACGTGTCATGAATACAGAGCAACAAGTTCAACACACATGCCATTGTGCAGAGACCACATGCCCAAGCACAGAACTTTAAAATAGCCCTCAGATGATTTGAAACCAGGCAGAACAAAATCTGGTCTTCACTTACTTAAGCAAACTGAGTTAGTGGAGAATGAACAGAGTATGCTTTCCCCACTTGCTCCCGTCCCAGGGAATCATCAAAAGATTCCAGCTTGAAACACCCCGAGTGCCAGGAAGGGGTTCTAACATGGAAGTTAGCTTTGGAGGCCTGTCAGGCTCCTAATTCTGTCTCCAGTGCCATGAATTAGCATTAGCAAATACATGCTAGCCTACTGTTTGTTGTAGATTATTTTCCATGCTCCCTTTAGCAAGCCTGCATTGCACCATTCCACCACTCCCACATGTTCAAGCAGCAAAGAACCGCAAGCTCATAAAAAAAGCTAAGTGTTTGTTTCCCTTTAACCATATCTATCTCCTGTGATTAATATCAATCTGTCAGGATAATTTTCCTGCAAGTATATTATTTTGAATATTAAAATAAACACTTAAAGCACAAACTGCTCTGTATAGGTTTGCTAAAAACCAGAATTATGCATCTATGTTCAAAAACAATACTTTCATTACTGGAAAAGCATTCATGCTTTCATTATACTTAATTTACCATTCTTTACAAATGAAAGCAAAGAAAGAACGTGTGTAGTTTTTTGCTGCTTCTTTATGATATATATAGTACTGTGTTTACTGTATGTTTTGAAATGAAAGAGCTTTCTTAATTTTTTTTTTTTTTTTGGTAGTTGTTTTACTTGGCAATCCTTAAGATGGCAGGAAAATGAACTGAAAAAACCAAGAAATCTAGTTCTGTTTGAATCAAGATGGTAAAATACAAACAGGGGTTTTTGTACAAAATATTGTGGGTTTTTGCTGAGGTTTTTGTTTTCCACTTTCTAAATAAAACCATGAAGAAAATAAAGGCAATGATTTTCCTGATGAGCTAATGTTTACAAATTTTGACTTTATCAAAGTAACTACACAATTTCAGAAGGAATAGCAAGTTTTCTTGAATAAGATTGTTTCCATTAATAAGTCTGGGTTTTTTTTTCCCTTTCTTTTCTTGCTGAACTACTTCAATGACATTTTCAAATTTGACTGAACAAGGCCATGGAAAACCTGAAGCTAGACCTGCTTCGAGCAAGACTTTGGACTCTGTAGTCTTCAGAGGTCATTTACAACACAAATTTTACTATGAATCTAAACAGCACAACTATTTCTGTTCCATTCTTTATCCAGAGTAATTGGTTAAAAATATCCAGTCAGGCCATGTTCAGATCAAGGCTGGAACAACTACTTACTCCCAGTATCAACACAACTATAACCTCCGTACGATGCTGTATCTCATGCTGTGGTCATAGCCTTGTTTTCTTTCCTGTCTCACCTTTACATTTTAAATTAACATCTATTTAATTCAAATTCCTGGCAAGTCCTGGAAGAAAAGCTTTCTTAGCGAAGTATTAATTATCTGTATCTCCTCAACTAAGGACTGCAAAATGCTCAGTTTAAGTTTTTTTGTTCTTTCAACAAATTATGACTACCAACTATATTAACAACAGCAATAGCTATTATTGATTACATTTGTAAGATTAGTTTCTGTTTCCACATTATGTATTGATTTATTGGGCTAATTATGAAGTATCTAGGCTGTAGGAAACACTAGTGTCCTAAAACTAGGAACATAGATATAACCCAGAGCTCATTAAAATACTACATTTTTGACTTACAGATCTGGTGACTAGCAAGCTTATGCTTTTACTGGCATACAATGGATACATGCCAACATACCTGGCTTTTTTTTTTTTTTTTATATAAACCCAGCTGTTTGCAATGAAACAGTTCTTATAATTTCCCAATTGACCCATAACGAAGGAGAGCAGCCAGCTTTAAAGCACCAGTTGTTAATATCCTTTCTTAATCTAGGCTTGTGAGTCTTACCTTTACTATAAGTATATTTTGTGAAGGTGAAACTGGAAATGCCTGTGTACGTGCACACATGTGTATATGTGTTCTTTCTACAGAGAAAAATAAATGTAAAATGTCATTGGAAGTGGCTGGCAAATACCTGAAAATTACCAGGTGAACCACCACAATGAGTGAGGTCCTGCCTTGGTCACAGCAGTCCAGTCAATGGTATGATGTAAGTGTCATTATGGTATGCTGTCCACATCACAGCCTGGATATAAATTGGATTCTGGGGACATAAAAGGTTTTTGTAAGTTACATTCAAAAAGTTTTCAAATTATTTCCCAATGAAGACAACCAGGAAACTCCTGATGCTACCAAAATGGATAGCAGCAAGGTTATGTTGTTTGGAGAAAAAAATTGCTTGGCTAGTTCATAGCTATTGATATCATACTTATTTACATCTTCCTGAGACCATGATAACAATGGGAATTGAAATTCTGAGTACTAGAAAAGAAGAACCTGCAAGTGTCAGTTCTGCCTTTCCCAGTTGATTTAGTACAGACCATTGACAGGTGGGCAGCAGCGTTCAGCTGCAGATCACCAACGGGTTTTTCTGCCTTGTGAAGCTACTTCTATATTTAACAGATAAAGCCAAAGGTTAATACTCCTGAATAAATCAGGGAACAGTAACAATATAATATTTTCTAAATAATATTAATATTTTTCTTGTGATTAAGAAAAGCTTTTCTAAGGCCAGCTATAGACAACAAGTGTTACATAACATGTACCACAGATTATAACAGACACCTAGTTTATGGAAATAGATACTACTTCTGTTTGAAGAACTAAAAAATGCACATCAGTCAGAAGACAAATGTATATGATATGATCTTCATAGCAAAGCTAGAACTCAAAGGAGTTGTCCAGCCTGTGCCTCATCTTTTGCCTGTGGTTTCCTTTTGATGACCAGTGACTGACCCTGTTTGCTAAAGAACTACATAGTAGCTCGTTGAAAGACACTCCAGAAATCACATGCGACAAGTCGTAAATGTTGCTGCTTCAAAGCAGCAAGAGTTCCTCCCAGATTCTCTCTTCTGACAAAGTTTAGATACTTGTCAGTCACTTGCCTTGGTGTTTAATGATGCAAAGACCAGACAAGTCAAAAAGATACTTCAAAAAAAAGACTTGCAACAAAAAGCTATCTGACCTGATCCACACTGCAGGCCCAGATCAGCATGTAATGAATCTGTATTCCAGAGAGTTAATAGCGTACTCTGTCCATTCTACCCAGGTAACTGTGGTGGAAGCAAGGACAACTAGCTTTGAACCGAGCATCCAAAGAGGACTTCTGAAAGTCTAAGTAAGAAGATTTGATAATACCAAGAATTAAGTGTAGTACATACTATAAGAAAAGTAATATATTTTTAACTACCCCAAGAAGGGAAATTTATTGGTAGCGTTAGAGGTGCTATAAACAGGAGAGATACAGCAGGGGGTCTGAATATATTTGACTAATAATGATTTTTAACATACAACACATAGCATATGTTTGTTTAGCTCTGCGAGAACCTGGTAATGTGTTTTCCAAGGAAGGCTGATATACCTCAAATGGGAAGGGGTACCCTATAACGAAAACAATTTACTGACAGCACCAGTTTTGCTTCTATCTGCACGAATTAGGACATAATACTGAAACACAGCCCTGCGAAGAAAACCTGTCAGTTGGGGCTTAGCATTCTTATGATATGACAAGCCTTGAAGGTGGCAAAAATATCTGAGACAGTTCACATATGGAAACTAATCCAGGTTGGGTTGTGGGAATTCCTCTAGGGAAATAATGTTTTGTTCAGGGGCTCCCAAGTAAGTGAAGATGGGGAAGATCCTTTATTTGGATTCATTTTCACAAATGAATTGGAATAGAAAGGAAAACTTGAGGCAGGTCCCTTCTTCCAAATTCATTTTGACAAAACTCAGTGATGAGAAATTACTTTACTGACTTCACATATTTTAAGTCAGAGGTAATTTTGGCAACAGCCCATTAACAGGTGACTCAAGCTCTAACTCAGAAAAAAAGAAAAAAGTAGTACATTCCAATGTTTCCTTTCTGACAGTATAATCCACATGAGCTGTGCAAAATTCACTCTACAAGCTCAGCTATCTTCCAGGGGGCCAAGAAGGTGAAAAGTAGCTTAGAGGTAAAAAGTGATTTTTAACAGGCAATAAAATCTCATTATCTTAATGCTACAATAATGTGCACTGTCATGGGAAATAGCATGTTCCTTCATGCAAAAATGTAACCGTACACATTGTAGTCTTTGTTCAAGGAGTTATTTGGGGAGCGGCAGGTGGTAGGTGTTGCAGTCATAAAACAGTTATACAAACCCACAGATATCTCCATACATACTTGCTTACATTAGATTTGCTTTCTGATATTTTAATACAGACTAACAGAAAGACTGGAACGGGAGAGGAAAAGATAGGTAGAAAATGATGAATGGAACTTACTCTTTACCCTGAAGTGGAATTCTGCAAAGGCATATCATGTTAGGAAAAGCCATTATTCCCAAATCAACAGGAATCAATTAGCTGTGGATTATATGGTTGGTTTAGTTATCATTTGCTGTATCTGCATTATACGTGCTTTTTTCACAGCATGATTTACTTCAGCAAAAAAGACAGGACAGAAGGCAGTCTGAGTTTTATGACTTTGGAAGTACAAGAACAAGCCCTACATTTCCCAAGGACCACCTCGCTATGAGCTTGTGGAAGGATATAAGTCAGAAGACTGGCAGACCAGACAGAACATAAACTACTCATTTCAGCCCCGCAAGACTCCACTTATCTCCTTTTTCTAAACAGACAGGGAATTAAGTAGTTATAGGTGCATCCGTGATTTTTCCTGCCTTGGATACAAATGATTTTTCCCCAGTCCTGGCTAAGGGTACAGTGCCAGCATATCTTTACTTCATGCCAGCCCTTCTGAAAACTGCCCATTTCCTCCACAAGCTAGTGCAATTGTTGGAAGACACGGAGAGCAGGAACAGCAGGCTTCTATCTTCTCTTAGCCCTTTTCGAGGACTTTGTCTTGCTCTGAGCATTCAATAGGTTTTATACACTACTGATACTAACAAAGTAACTCCCTTGTATTTCTACCAGAAAGAGATGGATGCAAAAAGTTTGAAAAATCGGGTGAAGCTGAATCAGATTAAAATAATTAAGACCCAGTTTCACATAGAGTATCCTGAATCTGCGTTACCCAATATTGATCTGAAGCCTTACTCTTCCCATTATTGGTAGATCTTGGTGAGAATTTTTATCAGACTGGATTTTGCAAGAATGACATATTGGACAAGGATAGGGTTATGTAGCATTCTTTTTTTGGGGTTTATTATTGCAGTGGGGATAAGGAGTATCAGAATTTAGAAAGGGTTGACTTTAAAGTACTATGCTGTGTATCACATGCAGTGATTTGTGAGGCAAACCCACATATTAAAAGCTACAGCTCTACCAAACAAGTACTTTAAGCCTAGTAATAATTCAAACCATATAACCAAATATTCCAGTCTATTCTGATCTAGTTCTGTCACATTCCTAAGCCATACTGTTAAAAAAAGAAAAAGAAAAACCAAACAACAACAAAAAAAAAAGCCAACAACAAAAGTGCCCACAAAACGACCCCCAAAAACCCCAGCAAGAAACATGAAGGTAATCACTTTGTAAGCCTTATTTATTTTGTTACAAAGAAAGACTTTTGGAAAGCTTTCGAGACAATGCTTATTCTTGAATAATGCCACTACGAATGTCACAAACGTATAGGATATGCAAACCAATTTCTGAAATGAAAATGAGTAAGCATCCAGCTGAACAAACCACAGTGCCCCACTCACATCCCTCGTTCCACACAGAAGCCGGAAAACAAATTTCTTCTGGATAAAGTGAATGCTGACTGATTGCCTTTTTTGAAAAAAAATTGCCACCTTAACAAAACCTGCCCATTTGCTCTATCCCTATGTACAACCAAGATTGCTTTTCTGAAACACTTTCAAACTCCACTTGCTGCCGGGATAACTGAATGTTTTATCTCTTAGGCTTGAATCCCCTTGGCCATGACATTATTCAAACACTGCCGATACAATAGTCTCCCCATGCAGCTGCTTCTGCTAACACATACCAGTAAGAACTTTGTGACAGCTTATGAAAAAATTTACATAATCAAAGGAAATGTGGTAACACTTGAAGTGTCCAGTAACCAGTACTTCATCACAGCACAACACCTACAGGAAGTGCATATGACATCCACGAGGACTAAATGAATCCATCAGGATTACTGGTATTAAAACGAATACCAGATGCATTAACAAGGGACTGCATAAAACAAAATGCTGTACAAATGTTTGCATCCCAATCTCAGCTTTCAAATAACATCAGCATATTACCCTAAAATCATTACTTTGCTATTCTAGTTCCTTTCCTAGGGAGCTCTAATGATAGTTCTTGCCCTACAGTGAATTCATATTGCATCTGGCACAGGAAATTTGGCATTTCAATTTACATAACTGTTTTCAATTGCACAAATTTGCTGTTCCCTAATTCTCAGCGTACTTTGGACAACAGTTTTCAATGCTTGACTGAGAAAGAGCAGAACTCTGAGCCAAACAACTTTTCTTTCCCTCCCTCCTCTTCTGTCAGTAGGTCCTCATGCTTTTCAAATGGAGATAAAGGAAGGTTAAATGTCAGATTTCAAAGAGCTGAAGCTGTCCATCTTTTTGCCTAGTTCAATCTGGATAACCGGGACTGACTAACAGAGACTGGATCACGTATTACAAGTGAGAATTGGAGTCTGGGTGAAAATTCAGAGACCAAAAAGTATGACATTTCCCAAAAAATAGCGTTCTCTTTTTTGTCAGATCAAAAGAGACAAAGATAAATGACAGCATTTCTATGAGACCAAACAAAATCAGTACAGCTTTATTACTAACTGAGTTTCAGCTGCAGCTATGGAAGGCAGATACACTTCTCTAGAATATGTACAACTCCAGGCTGTACACTGCTGGATGTTAAAGGAACGAACTATGAGTGAACAGTGATATGCCACACGCAATCTGCGTGAAATACTAGTGCAGGATTTAGAATGAAGACAACAAGGGACAAGAGAGGAGGGAATGCAACACGTAGGAATAAGCAAAATCAAGTTCTAAGAAGCTGCAGACCCTCTAGCTTAATCTAGGGGTAAGTAAAGTCCTCAGAGTGCCTGTAAATCAAGGGATATGCCATTATAGCGTGACCCAGGGTTTCAACTCAGACACTGAAGGTATTTACATTTCTTGAGAGAAAAGCGAAAGGCTGATATGGGGAAATTACAGAAAACTACAGCTGTGGAGAAGGAGAGGCAGGCTGAGGCTAGGGGATTTTGCTGGAAGTGTCTCTGCCATCAGGAACAGCAGCAATAACATTACCTCTCTGCTCACCATTGCCATCCATGGTTTACAAGTATGTTGCTTAATTTTCCAGCACTGGTTGCTGTGATATATTCCATGCCTGCACTACCTGCTGATGGCAAGGCAACTAGTTTTTCCAGCAGCACGTTCTCTGTGACTGAGTCTGGCATCTGAGATGTGAAAAAGAGACAACTTGGCTTCTGAACAGGGCATATCTTGGGTAAAGGAAGCCAGCACCATCTTCACAGAGGAATCTACTAATAGAAAAGATAAAGCCACAAAGAACGATCTTTCCTAGCAGCTCCCAATGAGATGTGTGGTTCTTACTGAGGCAAGAGAACTGATAAGCAGCACAGCTCCAGGACATGAAGTTTGCTAGAACCACACTGTCTTGATATGGAGCCATGTCCAGTGCCTCTTGGCCTTTTTGAAGATAGCAATGGCAGCTGCAGGGTGGGCTGGGGACACAGAGACAGCAGGAATTTCAGGGTGGAGGAGAGAGGAGTTGCTGAGCTCAGTGAAGTGAAACACCATGCCAAATTTCTCAAGTACATCTCAGCCACAGAAAAGACAGGAACCACTGGTCTATGCAAATCCCTTCTGTCACGCTGAAACCTTCTTGGCAGCCTGGCCTTTCAGTTTTTTTTCTGCTTCCATTAACTGCTGCCACCATTCCACCCACTACAGCTGTTCAGCCATCTCCTGCTGCCCAACTAGTATGTCCCAGTCCCTTCCTTCTTCTGGTCTTTGTTGCTACCTCCCACTGCCCAGAAGGAAAATATGGCAATCTTGGGATCAACAGGCTTGGGAAGCAATTAAAGGGGCAGATTTGACTTCTCAGCCATATAATCTCTGTGACAAAATTAGATAGCAAGCCACAGAAACACAAACTATGCCTATATGTAGCATAATCACGGCTTTCACAGAATTTACTATTTGATTTTCCTTGGTTATTTACAAATTCACTGCACAGAATAAATGACCAATTCCATCTGGAAGGTCAACCACAGTAAAGAGTTTTAAGAGATCTTGAGACAGTAATTTTGAAAAAAAAAAAAAAAATTGTTTTGCTTAAACACCCTCCAAAAGGTGGTATGGTATAAAAACATGCAGGTTTCTCAAGTTCCTACTAATCGAACATAGAGAGTGCACTCTGGAATACATACACAGATGCACGTATGTGCAGTGCTGTGGACTTACTGTACTCTTTTAAAAAGTAGAAGTTCCAGTTTACATCAGAGAGGTCTTTCAATTATGAGGCAAGAGCAAAATATTCCAAAGCAAAATACCACAGAGGGTGAAGGGCTGTATTAGTTGCTTTATCCATGGTAGTTAAAAACAAGAAAAATATATCCAAACCCCAGAGTCTGTGTTGAGTCTACTAATATCACTGCCAATAAGAGTTAAAATTTCAGTTCCTATGTTTGTCTTCTTTGGATACATTTCAGACTATTTTTACAATATGTGCTCTGACAGGGAGGTCTGAAAGAGAGCTGCCAGACTCCTCTTCCCCCATACAAAACTACGAATAATCACTTCTTCTTTATTCCTCCCACTTTTTTTGATATCATGAAAGCAAAAATAAATTAACTAAGCCGATTATTACAAAGAAAGGAATAGGAAAGAAAATCTGAAGCAGTTTTCAAGTGTCAGCATTTTCAGTGCTATTAAAAAAATCAAAACTGATGAACATTTAAAATGGCTGCAACAGTTTAAGGTGTGGTTCTGTAACTGAAATTCAGTTCCAAAGCCTTCTATAACTCCAGTGGAATCAATAGGATTTGGTTGAATTTGACACACTACATTTATAAAACATATGAACAATCACAGTACTGTCTACCGTTAAAAGATTTGTTTACGATTTTACCTTAGAGAAGCTTTGTGCCTGTAAAACTGGAAAAATGGAATTTACAATATTTCATTAGTTTATAGATGCTATAGTTCTTTGGGATCATGCATCGCCATGTCACTTCACATTCAGTAAACAATTCTATATTTGATCAAATCCTGATTAAAAAATGGGAGAGAGAATCTGCTTTGAAATACTCAGAATCCTCCCCAAATTATCATTTCAAAGACAACTTGATGAAATAACCTATGTTTACACCAATATTTTGGGTTAGAAAGAGATAATATTAAACAATCCATAATTTTGTACACTAAAACGCCTGTATATTTGAATTACCTACATAATGTGGTCATAAAAAGCAGTCTGCCTTTAGAAGTGATTTTTAATAGTTCATATCAACATCAATGTATGCTGTGTGCAGGCACTCACAGGCAGAATTGCAAGGGGGAATGGTCTGTTTCTCTTTTTACGACTTCTGAAGAGCAGGTACAAATCACACAAAAAAACCCTGTTTGAGTCTCTACATGGACCTCATTCTCAGATCTCTATTGCATTGCTTGCTTTCTCGTAGAAAACAACTGCTAATAGTTAATCCATTTTGGTGTTACCATGCTGTCTTTTCTACAGCTTTCTGCAACAAAAGCAGCATTTGAGGATGCTTAAACAAACTGTTCGGTTTAGTGGGAGAAACAGGGTACAGTTTGAAGGGCACTAAACAAATACCAAGCCAGTGAGATACCATTTTCTAGCCCAGAGCCTGAAGCAGACACTATCAAATACTCTCGGTTTCTGGTTTTGTAATACTGAATACTTACGGCTTGAATTCTTCCAAATGGAAACAACATCAAACATTTAATCCTGCTTTTAGAAGGTTTTTATACTGCATAGCAAAACCATTGCATTGTGTACATCTCACTGGAGCCTCATAAAAAGTAAAGTTAGAGAAACAGAAAGAAATTCCAGGTTGCTTTCTAAGGTTATCCATTTTTCTTCTCATTTATTGCTCCATCCAGATATTACTATTTTCTCACTTCTTATGTAAGCATAGTCTTCCCTACTTCCCACCTTACACAGGTTATTATAACAACATGTTGGATGACTGCTGGAGGTTTCCAAAATTAACCCCAAATGGACATAAGTGCACAATTCGTCAGGCACATTCAAGCAATCTTGTTGAAGCAAAGGGCAAGTTTTGACTAACCTTCCCCAGAATGAACTGACATGCTTTAGTGAAAGACAAAAATTGATCTTTTTCTAGGGAAGAATGGCACCTGAAGATCTATGCAAGTAAGAGCTCTACTGATAAACCATGTTTTTTCAAGGTGAGCATTTCATTGAAGGAATGCTAATAGAGAAGGTGTCACTCTAAACAGGATCAAAGCAACAAGCCAGCTTGGGCACTGCTTGTTCTGGCTACTGTCTCCCATACCAATGCTGCCATTTTAGGAGGTATACTGGGGACAGATGAAGAGCAGCTCACAAAGGAAAAAAGAAACAAAACCAACCTACACACACACACACACACACAAAAGAAACCCAACCACCCAACCAAGATGCAGAGGCTTGTGAGACTGTGCACTTTGCAAATTCAGAGACAACTAAATTATGTAAAAAAAAAAAAGTACCTGGTCAAGGGAGCCTGTCAACATGAGGCGTTTCTGCTCTTGGATACGTTACTGACAGCCAAAATGCCCAATCTAAGCTATACTGAAGGCAATCTGAAGCTCGGGTGAGCTCCTTGCAGAAAAGAGAGCTCTTCCAAAGAAGATTTAGTGTAAGGGAGAGTTTCTTTTTTCCTTAAAGCTCTCTTTGCTTTTTGTGCTTGATGATTATTCCTTCAGAACTTCTTTTCCTCTAAATGATGAATGACAGTCTTCAGGCTGCTCTGACTTGTGGTGGCTGACATCGACCCAGCTAGACTCTGCCGCAGTAACCAGCTTTCGGAGTCATGCCTGACTGGGAGCACCACTCCAGTGAAGCGCTCAACACCAGGAGCTGCTTCATGGCCCACTTCCCCATCCTTCACCATCTATTGATTGCAGCTCCTGGGCTCCTACACGTTTCTATAGACAGGCCATCAAGAACAGGAGAAGACAGACATAAACACAACCAAGGAAGGATATGATGGTCAACCGCACATTTTGATCTAGAGCCAACAGTATCAGCAGAGACAATGACTTCGGTGGCAGCCTACCAAATTCAATATGTTTAGTATTAGTGAGTTCCATAAGCTTTTTATATTAAGCAGGCTAAACTGCTACAATAGTTCTTCCTGGCATACTGTCAGTGGCTTAGTACAATGCTAGAACATGAAGCAGCAAAAAGAACAATACAAAACTCAAGTCCCAACAACTATTTTGCAAAAGGAAGATGGAAAAATCTTCAGAAATTTTATCTCCCAGAATCCCTCCCAATCCCAATAGAGAATAAACCTCTTTTCCACACAAGATTATACTTATGATTAAAAATAAAAATCTTGTGTCATCTCCTGAATTGCAAAAATTATATAGCTGCCAATAGATGAAAGAATAAAAGCAAAAAGAACACAATTAGCAGCAGAAAGACATTCATGCACTAGCAGAACACACCCTAATGGTCAGTAGTACTGAAGTTCTAGTGCTAAAACTGCCAGGACTACAGAGATGCAGCTACCAGCAGCAAATCACTGTCTAGATAGCCAGTGATTTCACACACTTTACACTCTCAGCATGACGATCTCTTGCTTTTCCAGTCTATGCCATCTTCAACTTTCACTTCCCAAGAAATTTTAAGTGCATGGAAAAAGGGATATAATAGCTCACATTAGGGCAACACCGATAGCCATCAGAAATCCAACAGATCAAAGTGATTTTGGCTCATTATATTAGATACCTTCTTGATTGCAGAGAGGGCTTGACTTCTCAACCTGTGCTGTTTAAAATAGTTTTAGAGGCTCATACTAGGCATCAAATAACTACAAAATCTGTGTATCAGGATTAACCATATAATTATTTGCTGACTGGTATTAAGCTGGACAAGGAGAAATAACGATCCACTGCAGAGAATGGTCCTAAGATTTGTGTTTAGTTCTTATTAAGATCTATATTTTAAAGGATTGTTTATATTTTTTCCAACAGTAAACCAGGATTACCTCATCCCTTGCACCTTGATAGGATGCTCCAGTTTACTAGAAATAGGAACTCCTTCAGCTCTGTACATTTATCTGTTTTTTTAATGTTACAAACCTTCTCTGCAATTTTCTACTATATTTTCATACAATTTTTACCATAAACAGTCATGTGCATATACTGAATATTCTTTAGAGATTGGTTTTTTTTTGTCACTCGTGGTTTTCTGCTCCAGATTGTGAGCAGTTTTGCAGATGGTATTCATTTCTAAGCTTAAGTGAGGTGATCTTTTATATTATTACTGTTCCTGCTTGTTCGTAACTGGCTTTCTTTCAACAAAATACAGTATTTGTGTGCTCTGTTCCACTAGTACATAATGTGCAAGAATTTTTCTTCATAAGAGTCAGGAATCCCAGCCAACTTCGATCTCTTTATATAAACATTTGTCTGCACTGTTCTGTTGTTTATCCCACTCAAAGAGAGATGAGGTGCAGCTGGGGGGATAGGGGTGCAGGAAGAAGAATATAAATATCATCATAGGCTATTGCATATAAGTTAATTAATCAAAATAGACAGGAGCGGGTCATAGAGAAGGTGATGGTCAAGTGAGCACTTCTCAGCGACATCGAAAAACTATGGGTTTTTTTTTTTCTTATTAAAAAACCCAAAGCAAATAGCTTCGGCCAAAAAAGAACATAGGTGCTGTTGTTTTAAGGAAATCTGCAACTAAAAACTCAGTGAATCTATTGGTATATACAAAGTAAGCACTAGAAATTCAACCTTAGCCAAATTCAGAAACAACCTAGAAAAATCAGCACTGACTACAGGTGTGGTCAACCTTAAACCACAGTACTCTGCCTTGAATTCCTCAGCCTTGGGGTTTGTCTTTTACCAATATGAAATACACATGCTGGGAAATAAAATGCCCCTAAATTATTTGTCTTTTCTACAGTGCAACAACCACTAGATATTGGAAGGGTGAGGAAAATGGCTTTGTGTCACTTTCTGTAAGCAGTCACACAGCTATTTTACCTTTGAAAG
This sequence comes from Microhierax caerulescens, assembly GCA_035590215.1. Lineage (NCBI taxonomy): Eukaryota > Metazoa > Chordata > Aves > Falconiformes > Falconidae > Microhierax > Microhierax caerulescens. The sequence continues at coordinate 101,693,418 of JAVJGJ010000047.1, forward strand.
CCAGAATTTCATAAGTGTGATATCTTTGTGTGAAACAGTTTACAAGCCTAGCATCTGGAGTGAGAAATACTCGTGTTTCATCACAACCCAGAGTTAAGGCATGGTGGGAAACCAATAGAGAAGAGGAGGTGGGGCTCTCAAGATACTCATCTAAGCTGTTGTCTGCTGTGGATATGTGAATGTCATCTTGGAACTCTCCTAGGAGTACAAAACCTCCAAGACTTTGTCACTACAGTGGCCATTCAATAGTGTGTGCCCCTGCTTTCCTTAAGTTATCCCCATAAGCACAGTACAAAGTGAGCCAGACACCGAGTGCCTGGGTGTCAGCTGGAGAGGGATACTGAATGCATAAAGATGTAATAAATATTTTAGGTTTCTACTCCTTCTGGGTCCAACCTCAGAATGTTAGTAAAGCCAACAACACCCAGTGACAGTTAAACATGACTGGGGTTTCCCATTGTTTTTTGTTGTTGTTGTTCAGGACTAGGCTTTGGTTCTCTGAGCATGTATAAATGCTGTAAAACCTCTCTGTAGTCCAAACCAATTTTTTTACAAACAGGTTTTTCAGACATTCTTCCTCTTAATACGTCTCCATTTTTTCAGTGGGATAAAATTTTCTACAGGCACTCTAACCATGTTTTAAACCACTCTTGTGCTCCACCCCAGCTGCAGAAAGTAGGGAAACCATGCTGGAAGTCGCTGAGTGAAAGGTAAGACTTCAAATACCCAGCAAAATACTATTACTCAATAGGAACAATCACCATGCAAAGTACAGCATACGGACATTTAAAAGATCTCCTGGGGAAACAATTCCATTAACCTTGCACAACACGGCAAAAGCTGTCTTAGTTTTTAATCCCTAACTTTCAAGAAATGTGGCTACACGAAAGCAGTAAATGATTGTGTCAGAGCTAAAACTAATCAAATCTCAGTGGAGTTCAAGGTGTTGCAACTTCCTGTTAGCCTGGCTGGCGAGGAGAATGCATCTGCCTGCAGTACAGTCTGATAATCACAAGCATTTTGCTGTGCTATAAATTAACTTTTTCTTAATTTTTTTTTTTTTTTTTTTTTCTTCATTCAACAGACTAGCAGCATGCCTACGGTCCCATGTTCTACTTGAAATAAAGGAGAAAATTTCCATCACTCTTGACTTTTTTGCATCTCATTTGGAACCAAAGTCATTTCTGTTCAGACTCCTGAACCTCTGCAGGTTCTCTTCTGCAGACTTGCTCACATCACTACCCTGTCATCAAAACATAGTTTATATGGCATCTGGGCTCATCTGCCTTGTTTTGTCCTGAGACTGTACCGGTATACAACCAGCATAAAAATAAAGCCCCACTTAAAGTTCCAGTTGCTTAGTTGGTGGGTTACATCAACATAGATTCTTTAAGATATCATTGAAATAGGTGCCAGTAAATCCTAGGAAGCATAGCAAAGTATAACATTGTGTGCCATTCATGATCAGTTCAGTATGCTTGCAATGATGGCGGGAAGTATAAAGGCATATTTTGTTAATTTAATGTTTTTTAGAAGCAACAGGAGATTTTTGTCATGGATTTTTACATTTCAAGGTCATTTTACTGCCTGTCTGTCATATACTTGACGCCTCACATTTCATCATCTTGATCATGACTCTCCCACAGCTAGCACTCCCCCTCATCACAAAGTCATACTGTGAAGGGAACTGTCGAACTTGATTGCACCCAAGAGACAGGATGCAATTCATGATATTAAGAACATCATTGTTGATGTCAACAGAAAGTCACTGCTAAGATAAAGCTGGCAGATGGAAGCCAGACAAATCAGAAATTGGAAAATACTACAGTTGGCTGCCAGTGCGAATTACTTTCAGGTGGTCAGGTTCATCCCTAATTAAGATGGCACCCTCAGCATGCAATCCTAATGAGCCCTCAGCAAAGGCATAATGAGTCCTAATTCTCAGCTTGCATAGTTGCATTTCTCAAAGTGGGTTGGTTACTATGCAACATGTGAGGCATATCAAGTACCTTGCATTTGCTAAGTGAAGTGGGAGTCAGATGAGATTAAAAATTTAGTTAGTTCATTTGTGTGTGCCTGTTTTAAGAAAGTATTGGAGGAAAAAAAGTCAAGTTAACAATTTATCTATTAGTAAGCTAGGGAAGTTTCATTGGTTTTGTGGAGAAGCTTATCTTAATAGCATTTGAGTAGGCATACCATACACATGATACACAAAGCTTCCTTTAAGTCTTTAGGTTATTCAAAAGCAGATCTCAAAGCTTAGAGAAAAAATGGACTTTCAGCATGGTTATCTCGTACTTAAGTGAGCTTTGAAACAAAGCTTTAATAAGGAAAGCTGGCAAGGTAGAATAAAAGCTAGGTCTTTTGTAGGGATGCATGGCCAAGCGGTTATAATGCTAGCAGGAAAAGACCTGGCCATTACTGGCCAAACCGTAGAATTGTTCAATTAACTTCAGAAAAGCCATCTTCTTTAGTGCAAAAAGAACAAACTATGCAGAAACACATACTCAGTCTCAGTTGCTGTTTTCCATGTATAACACCAGAACAGATTCCTTCTCTCATGAGCATTTTTATGACAGCTGCTGTTCAAAACGTTCTTGAGCAAACTAGCCTTCAAAGGTGTTAGTTAACATGATATGGTTAATCACAGACAATTCTAAGGCACTGGTGTTTATCCAGAACCTATTTGACCTATTACTTTCAAACCAAAGAGCCATTTTGACTTCAAAACCTATTTGAGACCTGTAGATGCTACTATATATGAAGAAAGAACAAAATCAATATTGTTAAACTCTGTGGGTAAGGAGAACAATAGAAAACTCACATTCTCTAACAATATCATAGTAAATCATGTAATGTAAAACATACCTAGTTTATCTCATAACAGAGGTGGCTAAGTAGCAACAAGTCTTTTAAATGTGGTGTCTTCCTAAATATTTCTTCATAGGGCAATAACGAGTTTTAACAGGCATCCAGATTACTATCTACTCAAATCAATTCACTTGGGAGTGTCTGGATTATAGGTATAGTGAATGATTTGCACTGCCTTTATGTATAAAACTTGCATACATCGCATTTCATGAAAAAAGTTTACCTACTTCTGGTTATCACTCATTAATATTTTCTTATAGGTACCGATGCTGTGAGCGTTTGGGAAAAGACAGCTCAGTTTAGTGAAAAATATGAAGTGCCAGATGTTCAGCTAATGTGAATCAATGTTGAAGAAAATGAGTCTGGCAAGGAAAATTTTGTTACTATATCCGGCTGGTGCATGTAAAGGTACAGAGCTCAGCATAATGGGGCATCAAATTCCATGGCAACACAGGCTGAAAATAAACTGGTTGATTTACAGGAAAAGATTCCTCCATTTTTTCCCCCTCCAGTGCCTCAAGAAACTGCCAGTACAAGACATCAATGCCGAAAAGAGTTCCTGGCATTCATACCGTTCTGACACCTAACACAGATATGCTGAATACTGATGTGAAAACTCTCATATATTCTTTTGCCATAGACCAATCTGACACAATTATTTCATCCTCATCTCCCTCTAGGCAGCAACTACATTTTGATTTTCCTTTACATTCTTTTTCTTCAGTGTAAGGCATTGCCAGGTACTAGCACACACTCTTCCAGGAATTTATACCACTCTTAGAGCTAATTAGGAATTTTCTGTCATTTTTAATTTCTTCATTATTTATTAGCAAATATTACAAAAACTAAACTGGTCATGGGCAAGTCAATTTTGTAAAGGAAGGTCATGTTTAATGTGTGTTACACAGTTGCAAAATTATCATCTTGTTTTGACATTTTCAAAAAGAAACAGTTTATTTCCTTGGTTAAAGTGTCTCTTAGTTCTGAAATGAAATTAGTGTATGTGTCAATAAAAGGTTTAGCAAAAACACTGCAGAAGGAGGTTGGCTTGACAAGAGTGGGGGTAAGTGTTGCAGCACAGAACAAAACTGCCCTGTGATTACCAGAAAGTACCATGACAGTGCTGTGCAGGCATTGTTCAGCTTACAATAGAAACATCAGACAGGAAAAACATCGCCAAAACGATTAGAAAAGTTTTGTATGGACACTGAGCCAGGAACTCAGATTTTTGTGATAGTCCAGCTAGAACTGAAAGGCTTCTCAGAGACATCTTCTGTCCCAAAGGCTAGATCAAGCCTTCTTACCCTGACCTGAGAAGTGTTTCCTACCCTGCTCCCAAGACCTGTCAATGGATGACAGTTTGCCAGGGTCCCTAGTGATTCCCTGCCAGTCTTCAAGCGTCTCCAGCTCTACAGACAGAGCTACCAGCAGAACCCTTTAGCTTTGCCAGGCCTTGACCTTAAGAATTAGCCTCAGAAACACTGAGAAAGCCTAAGAATTCATGTCATGTGTCTTCTGACTCTATACTCAAACTTGCACGGTCTGGAAGGTTCTAGAACCTCACAGTAACTGCCAGAATAGGTCATACATTGTTTTAGCAGAATTTATAAAATTAAGTAGGCCAGATGTATTTTGTTTGTTGTTGCTAGTAAAAGACTTATTTCTGGTGAATGACACCAACAGAAAACATCGGCATGATGAGATGGCGCAAGACCATACTTCGCTGTTACAACCAACTTTTAATAGAGGGCTTCTGCCTTAACCAAGCTGTAAAGACTGCTTGTTTGGACTAACATTTTCCTTTTGATGAAAGCCTTGTTTTGCCTGTTCCTGGCAAAGATAGTTCTAGGCACAGATGGAATAAATAACTATCTAAGCAATAGGCAGGTAACCTGCTAAACAGTGAGTCTAGAGAAGGGTTGGAAGGTTTGCTTGGGTGCAGAAGCAGCACCATGAAAAAAGCTTTGTCCCCTGCCGTTGCCTAGACAGGATCACATAAAAGAGAAATAAGGCTTTTGCTTTTGCCAAAGGATTTTAGGATAAGTGGGATAGCAGTTACTGCAGGGAGATGATATCCCACCCCAGCAGCAGCAACTGTCACTTGTGAGTCCTCTTACTCTAGTTCCCTAACAACAGCTGGAACACAAAACCTATTTTTTCCTATCTGTATCTTCAAGTACATCTTATCCCCTATCCCTGGCTATGGCTGGAAAGACTTTGCCCTTCATTTTTAGGGCAACAAAATTCAATTTTGCCTATGCCACTGAGAGGCTCTGAGAAAGACCTGGTTTGAGAGTAAAAGAGAAACAGTGTCAGGGTAAATAGCATTAACCAATCTCATTTTTGTATCAGTTTCAAATAAATTTAGAAAACAAGCTGTAACACCACCACTTTTCATAAGCTAAGTTACTGAATCTCATCTCATAAAATCAAAATCACATGAATGATTAGAAGTATGTATCTAAGCAAACTGTATAGGTTTAAATGCTGGGGATGTTGCTGAACTTTGTCATGTAGGTTTCAAAGATCAGTATGTTTCTCTGTGGACAGTGTTCTAGCCCAAGGTAGACCTGAATTTCACTGAAAGACTAAGGACTGTGCAAAAAAAACTCTATCATTCTTGGAATTCCAAAGCCTATAATAAAGAATTTGTTAGCATCCCCAAAACTGCTTTCTCCCAGCTGCATGTTATAAAATTAATTTGTGACTCTCATAATTGTAATCACAGTTATTCATAACAATTAACTGCTTCGTTAAAAGGTTATTTACTGTTGGAATTACAGAATTTATTGCCAGTCGATAACATATTTATAAGTGGAGTGGAGCAAAGCCACAGGGGATTTCAGTTTTAGAAACTACAGTTATCTTTACACCTTGGTTTTGCCATCTCAGATACCAAGCTATTGAGGAACAGGTTGAACCACAAGTTCTACTGATTCCAATTTTTGCTTATTGATCTATAAGTAATCCCCTTTTAATTTTTTTTTCTACCTTTAGGACTACAATTATGACAAAAGCTAAAATTTTAGCCCTTGTGTAATTATAATGCAAGTTAGAGGATTCCAGGTATCATTGTAGCAGATATGTATTTACAAAGAATGGCGTGAGGTTTTGTAGTGCACATGGCAAATGCTCTCATCAACATTGCATCAGTTCCAGACCAGGGGAAATCAAGCAGGACATGTCTCCAATACATGACAGAAATATTAATTGCAGACAGGATCTAGTGTCCCACTACAACTCCTCAGTTTATATCAGATTAATTGGACCAGCTATTCACCTCGTAAGGCTCGAGAGTTAAAGCAGCTGTTAAACTTCCCTGTTGAGGATCATAAATACCCTTCTCGCACTTACATGGAAGTGGTTGTTTAAAAGAACCAACACAAGCTCATACAGCACACAGGCACCGAGAGCTCTTACTAACCAGCATCACTTAAACATGTAGAGCAGAATCAACAACGCCATCAGCTGAGCTGCTGCTGAGCAGCAGAACAGGGAGAGCAATAGCCCCCTGTGCCTCCAGTCTCTGGCCCTGCGATAAGCACAGTTTAACTGTGGGGAAGAGCAAAACAACTCTCCAACAGTGTTCTTAAAGCAAAGCAGACTGGAAGTGTGGTACTGGCCAGGCTGGAAGAAGAGAGTGTAATACCCAGATTAGGACAACTACATGCTGCTCTGCATTTCACAGCAGGAAAACATCCAGGCATATTTACTTCCACATAACACTAAGCAGTTTGAAACCTAATTTGTTCAACTATATAAAAGACGCATTTAAAAACTGTGTCGCCACTCCAACACATTCACCTTGCAGCAGTCCTGATAGCAGCAAAGTTTCAACTGTAGCTTCTCCTTCAGGTGAGCTAACTTTCAAAGCTTCAAAAGTTATTGTTGTAGTAGGAGAGATCAAAGGCCTTGTAGCAGGTGTTTCAGCAGCTGCTCCTGTCCAACTTCTGCCCAGACAATTCACAGCTGGCTAGGAAAGTAGCTCTGAGAGCTATTCAGAGTTTAGGGAAGTCTTAGTTTCTTCAACTCAGGCACTTGGTTTGTTATGGAGGAAGTAGATTATTATTACATGACATTTTCTATGTAATAGCACAAGGAAGAACTTTTTTGCTCAGCACCTGGTTAGCCAAGTACTTAGACTGAACAGCTGTGCTGAATCATTCTGAAAGGCATCTTTCTGTCTGGCCAAAATACATAAGAACACTTAACTCACAGGGAACAGAGCTAGGTGCAAAAGTAGGGAAGAGAGGGAAAGGGCCAAATTCTTTACATGGTACAGGGCATTATAGCTCAACTGAAAAAGAGATCCGCTGACCTGTTGATGTTACTGTAATGGGGTGCTATAGCAATAAGTAAACATATGCTGTGTACCAAATTTTGCCTGCTGCTTGCTAGTGTCTCTTAGCAAATTGGAAATGGTCCAGAAAACAGCCACACAGAATGGAAAATAAACTATACAATGAAAAAATGAAACTCAACTTGTCAGAAAAAAGATTTATTTGTCCATGGTTTATACTACATGGGCAAAAAAATTCTTATGATAAAGATGCACAAGATCCAAAGTGTGAAAATTGAAGCCAGACAGTTTGTGTTGGAAATACAGCACACATTTTAGTACTGACAATAACTGACAAATCCTTACTTAACAACGAGGTGACATCTTTAAATAAATTTGCGAGGTGGTTTAAGTTATGGGCTCTAACTCCACCAGAAGGTCTGGGATGGTGGAAAGCACTGGGCTGAACTGCCTCAGGATGTAGATATGCATGTACTGCCCACTTCTCATCTTGGAAAACTGTTTATACTGTCATAAGAAAACCACATAACTGAAGGATATGTACAGTGCACATCTACTTTCACAAGCATCCTTGGGAGGCTTAGACTGCCCCTGCTCACTGTGGCTGGCATAACCACAGTGTGTTGAAATCACTGTTACCCCAATGCACAACACACTCAACAGTCAGTACACACCGACATGATTAACATCCAACTTTGTGCTAGGGCTATAAAAAAAACCAACCTAGAACTTCTATTATGGAAACAATTTTAATAGTTAAATATTCGCTTATATTTTCATTTGAGGAAAAAAACAACCTACAAAAATGAGAGGTTTTTCCTAACAGGAGAGAATTTTCTTGGAAAAAAAGAGGTGCTGATCTAACATTGCTTTCCTACTTAAAAAGTTTCATTTTGGCATGAACTTTGACATATTTATATTAAAAACTGAAATGCTGATTTGAAATATTAAATTATTTCATTCCCAATGTCAGCACCATTGAAAGTGCTAGGCAGAGATTTTCCAAAATGAAGTGTCACTGAAAGCTTTGACAGAAGGTTCTGATTCGACAAAGTTGCTTTTTCCAAACAGAAGGGGGGAAAAAAAAAAAGTGTTAGGAAAATTATTAACTCTGCTTTGAGACCTCTGGAGTTGAGTGGTGGCATATAGTCTTTGACTGCAACTGAGGAAATTAAATAGTCTACACTCTTTAAAAGGCAGCATTAAAAAGCACTTTTTTCCCCCCCTTTAGCAAATTTAGCACACCTGCAAAAAGTCAGGATGACTGTCCTAGAAGCTAACTTCCTTTGCTAGAGAACAGTTTGAAAGCAAGGAAAAGCAGTTTGCTTTCCCCTCTTTTTTTTTTTTAATTTTGAGCAAATCAGCTTTCACCTGAGTAGACCATCTGCAGCTATGAAAAGACAGCTCAGTGTCCATCCCTTTTCAACGTCTTGATCTACTTCCTGAGACACATGGTCAGTTTTTCATTTCCTTCAAATGTAGAATGTTAAGTTGATACTAATTCAGGCATTTTAAAGCAAACAAGACAAGTCAGCAAAAAAAAAGTAGTGGAATCAACAGTGAAGAGAGGTCTGCTGACCCAAACAATCCTAAATTGAGGAATGACTCTAAGGGAGCCACCAAAGTCCTGCAGATGAATACTAGGGTCAAGGGTATGGATTCTATCCCAAAAAGCACAATTTCATAACCATGCTACTGTAGCACTCCACTTAACCTCTGCAACTAAAGTAATTTAACCACTTCTATAATGCTGAGACCTACAGATGAAAGTAACTTTGCATGCTGTGCATTATTAATGTAAAATAACAGATACTAGCCTGAGGTTTGCATGATTTAATGCAGTAGTGTCACTCTTGGATTGCAAGGCACCTACACTGCAACTAGCCAACCAACCCTAAGCAAACAATTTTAGGGAATATACTCTCTGTTAAACTGTTTAATAATGTTTTTCTCTTGATGGGTTAAAAAAGAAGCCATACCACATGAAAGGATAACTATGATATCTACTTCACACAATGGAGAAAAATTACCTTTGGATTTAAGCCATGTGTGCAAGGAATTTATACAATGGTATATATTTATACATAAGTTCCTGGCATATTTGTGTGTTTGTAGGAGCTCAGAGGGTTTTATAGATATATAGCACAGATCGACTGAGGGGTTATTTTGTGCTTTGTAAACAAGATAAATAACCACAACTGAATTGCTTTGTGAACCATAAACAAACATATAATTGAAATATTTCAAAAGCTAAAATATCCTGTATTAAATAGGGACTGGAATATGTGCTTTCATAGGCACATGGTGATTTTCCAGTGAAATAAAGGGGACTGAAGCCTTTGTTCCCACTTGCATAGTGATTATTGCATGAAGTCCATGGCAAAGAACAGTGTGAAAAAAAAAAACCAAAACAAAAGTAAGAAAAGAAGGGGCGGGGGGGAGGGGAGAAAGAAAGAGAACCAGCCCATTCCTGCTCTATTTTCTTCTCCCAGCTTCACCATTACAACCAGACCTTCCCATAAAGTAGCCCAGACTTCCTCCTTTTTGGATACAGAGATACATGACTGAAATAGGTCCATACAATAACCATACCCTCATACTGAAGGTAAGACCAGAGACAATCATTGAATGTAAAAGCTGAACTCTCCATCTCCTTCTGCCATTACCTAGTGAAAATGAGTTCACCTCATACTTCCTTTTCGCTCCAGCTGTTTGGCCATCTTATCCACAACAAACTATTCAATGAATACTTCAAGCATTTTCCTCACCAGCTCCCTCAAATCAATTCACCCTGTGCTTTAAATCAATGCTGCTGAATTGGCTTCACAGATGGACAGTAATGTCGGGAGTAAACACGGGTAAGTTATGAGGGCTGAGAATGTTCAGCCTGTGACTCTTCTCATCTTGGCCAGCAAGCCATTACACACCAATACTATTTCCCATTGGGCTGGAAAGAAGACAAATCCACGTAGGTTTTTACCAGTTACATGAGCCCAAGCATCTCAGCATCCTGGATCTTTAAACGCATATCTTCACCAGGGTCAGGAGATTCATTACAAATTTATAAAGCCCTCTGAGGTCCTCAGAGGAACGATCAATAGCTATGACAGTGTCATTATTATTATGAATGTATTGCAGTTTGGCAGTGTTGTGTATAGTAGAAATAAGGGAGAACAGAGTCATCTAATAGGCTTTTATATAATTTATATAATTTATATAATAATAAATAATATTATGACTGGAGGCATAGCATGAGTTACCCAGCTGTCAAATTTCAGAGAAGTGCTGGCTACCTGTATCTCATGCTGAAGTCATCTACTGGGACTGGGCTCCATTTGTAAGGAGTATGGAACTTGCAGGGTTAAGCAACGAGAACAGGGTCAAATGAGGCTGAAACAACAAGATTAGTGTGCAGGGAAATGCAGAGCATGGTGTATCTGCACAGACAGCTGTAACAGCCCTTTTTCTTCTATAAACCCTGCTTAGGGTCTGCTTGGTTACAACTCCCAAGGAGTATGTATCTACACTGTNNNNTATAGCTGGCACTAGCTGCCACGCAGTGAGAAAGGTTTTTTTAACCAGGATGTTTTGTCTCAGTCTACACAAAAGAAACACAATTATGCATAAAACAGATCCTTGACATTAGCCACATCAAATCCAAAGGCGAAATATTGCCAGATTTAAATCTCAGCCTTGCACAACTGTATCTGCTGGCCAGAAAGGCCCCTTGCATTATCCAACTGTAGTATCAAAGGTTTCCTCTGAAACCAACCCACCCCCCCAACATCTGCTATCAATATTAGAAAACATCGCTTCATACTAGTCTGTCCTATTCACATGAGTTTACCGATGTGAAAGCAGATGATCTGCATGTGGCTAGCCATTAAGCTCTCAAGCTCATTCCCCCCTGGGGTTTTTAACCTAAGGGAATTGTTCCCAGATTAATCCTCCCTTGTTTCCTGCCTCCCTCACAGTAAGCTGATGGAATTCTAGCTGACTTCACTACTCAAATAAAAGAATAGGGGAAGGGATGAATGCAGGGCATTGGTGTCAGCTTCCATGAAGCTTGCCAGTGTTCTGTAAGTAAACAAACTTGCTTCCTCCAGACAAGATCATCAAGCAGGAGACTGGATGGGTAAACGATGCGATGAGTTCTGTGCAGAAGAGAGGCAAGCCATCACAGATCTTGGCGCAGGAGAAGTCTTCACTGAACCCCTTGCCACCACCCATGCTGAAATACATTTTCTTGATATCCTTGTTCTTTACTTCGTAGACAGGCCTTTTATTTGAGCCCAGTCCCACCTGTCTGCTAAAATCTTGCATTCAGTTCTGAAAGTCAGGATCAAGCAGTTTCCCCAAGGTGATCATGATACCTCTGAGAACCTAGAAAAACATGCCATTTTAACAGGTCTACCAATACTGTTCTAGTCCTAACTGAGGATTATGCCACTCCTTACAAGAAAATCCTCCTTAGGCATTTATTTTGTGTCTTCTACTCAATAAAGTCATCCAAACTCAGCATCTTCTGCTGCTATATAACTGCAGCAGCAAGAATGGGGGCAGCATTACAAGCTTCCACTTTACTGCACCTGGATTTTAAAATACCATGCACAATTACTAACTGCCTCCCCTGGCCATTTCCTTCATTTATTTTGCTCAAGCAAGCAGGCTTTGCAAACCTCAGGTTGAGTAGCCTCAGCAAGCACCAAATGGTCAATGATTTATTAAGACAAGCTGTAGGTGCAGTAACGCTCACCAGGTGGCTAATAAACAGGCTTTGTGAAATAAAACTAAGAAAAAATAATCAGCGGTCTTTTCTTGGGATAGTTTCAAAACCTTTAAATATGCACAGAGCAGGCACACACTTTTTTTTTTTTCTTTAAACAGTTTGACATGTGCTTTGAATGTTAAACAGACATAAACTTGGCATTTTCTAAGTCAGTGTAATTCCACAGTGAAGGAGAGGGAATATATTAATGTGGAAATAGTCTCCCTTCTGCATGGAACAGAGTTTAAATCTCCTAGTGAAATGGTTTTGTATAATGGATTGCAAGTATAATCTGAAGGCCAAAGAGGGCTTTGACCATGCTTCAATGTGCTTCCCAAGCTGTGGTGACACAAGGTAACTGTGAGGCAGAATAACGTCACAGCCAATACACTGGGAGAAGTTGAAACAAACATACACCTTCTTTCTTTTCTTTGCTAAACACAGCAGAAGCTGCCGTAAGTACATGTTCCAAAAACTGTAAAATTGTGGAATAGGAGTAAAGATAAGAAAGCGTGTTCTGGGGTGAACACGATACATATATCTCAACAGTAAGTAAATGTTTTTTTCAGACAGGTCATCTATCTTGGGCATATAAAAAGCTTAGACAAGTAGCCTCAATAGCTCAGCAAGAAAATGGTGGATCCCAAATGTTTCAATTTTTATGCTCAGAAAAATCTTATATGGAATTTAAATTTTTCCAGAACAAGAAAACATGAAACCTTGCATTAACATTTTTTTCCATGTTTCTCAGCAGTTATAAACTTGAGGGGGGAAAGTATTTAACTAAAAAGTACATTGATTACAAGACTAGTAAAATAAATAAAAGAAAAACATAGTAAAGAAAAGTGAAGAACATACTGACAGTAAGGTAATAGACATCGAAAATTGATACCAATTTTGATTCCAGAAATGTATCTGCTTACATACTTTCAACAAAGGAATAAGATAATTTGTTTTTATAAACATCACTTTTTTTCTTCCATACTCCTTAGTTTAGTAGTAGCAAACACTGATGTCACTAGTACTAGCTGGTTGGCACGGATCAGCTCTCGATAGGTCATTTGAGAACAGACAGCCCTCTCTGTAGATGGCATCTCGTTTTACAGCCCTCTCCGTCCATAGGCCAGACACTGGCATGATGTGAACCTCAAGAGAACATGTGTATAAATAACAGCAAGAGACTATGTCAGTGTATTCAGCCACAACGTATTTCCATTGCCAACACTTTTTGTGTTACTTGCCATTCGGCACTGAGAAGACATAAAGACTGTCCTCTGATCATCTATGTATTTCATTATATAAGCCACACAAGGCATTTCCACAGATTGGGACCCAACAGTACTACGCAAAGTAACATGCAGAAAGCATGTTTGATTACAAACAGAGAAAGGTCTCTTACTGAATCTATAAATAGGTCACTGCATTTGCCGATCTATGAAATAGGTAAGCACTATTTCAGAAAATTTAAACATTTTGGATCCACCATAGTCTTGCCAGGCTGCACATATATCATGACATCCCAACATACTTTTATCGCCTCTTTAGCACAAAAGATCCTGCTTTCCTTCTCCTGCCACTGGGATTACTCCACTGTACTTCCTCAGGTTGTACAGTTCTTTTACAAGGAGCAAAACCTGAGCTGAAAGATAAAGTTTTTGGCCTATAGTCTAAGGCTCTAGTCCTGGAACATGTGGTTAGGACTATCCATACTCAGGAAAATACTTAAAACATGTACTGAAGTCAGGCTGATCTCAATTAGATTTTATTTATTTTTATTTTATTTTATTTTTATTTTAGATTTATATATAGATCTATACATTTTAAATGCCCTTCTGAGTGGAAGAAAGAACTCCAAGTAAGCATAGCACTCAACCTTCTGGGAGATCTACACACTGCAGAGAAGACTCACAGATGTGCTGGGATAAACTCACTTGATCCTTCTGGGAAAAACTCTTAATGTAAATAGTGTTGAAACAGTATCTTATGTTTTGGCATCAGCTTCTGTCTAAAGTAATAACATTGATGCCATATTAGTCACTGTAAATATGTTGCTTATGAAAGGTGACAGATGAACACATTTGCAGTAGGAACAGGTCTTCAGCAAGGATTTGTGGAGATAATAGTAAATCCATATGTACACCCAGGGTATAAACTCCAATATACAGAGTTTAATATTGTGAGATACATATAAACAAAAACCACCCTCCACACCAGGATTACTGTCTTTCCTGGCCTCCATCATCAGTTGACTGAGGAATGACATCTCTCGCCAACATGCCAAGCAATGACTCCCTCCCAATTTCAAATAAGGAATATTATCAAGTAACTTGTTTACCTTTTCAAATTTATGATGCATGGTAAAACAGTGTTGCCTTCTGCCCCGGTAGTCAAATTTCACAGAAATGGGTTGTCACAGCTGACAAAATTTCTTGTGAGAAACGGTCTCTTTTCTACTGAAACACCCAAATTACCAGTCCCAGTGGAGACCATAGCATCACCCTGGAGATGCAAGACCATCAGGATAAATAACCAGACAGAAGGACACATCTTAATTCTCAGGCAGTGCTCTGTCATCTTCTGAAACTTCCTGGTCCTGAGAGATTTGAAGTACTAACTAGATAAACTATAAAAGATGGCAAGGAATGATCTACAGTGACTTGTGCATCTTTCTCTAACCATAAATAACTTTATATTTAATTTCTGGCAGTATGACAAAGCAAGGAGGTAATGAGCCATTATGGAAAACCCATCTGTTGCTCATAAGGGGAAAAGCTTTGTGCTGGTAGATTTATAGAGGAAAATTTTCAGTGTAAGTCCCGTTATTGTTAATGAGAATTGCACATCTAATTGCCCATGCTGAATGTGTACCCCATTATGTTCCTTCACTGTCTAGATGGCTATTGTGTGCTTCAGCAACATGAGAAAAATACTATCAAAAGAAAACCCAGCGTTCAAGTGACAGTGACATTCACATAATAGGGGAAGGGACATGAAGCAGAACAGGGGAGGCTAGGACAAGAGGAGCACAAACATACTAGTCAAAATTTCTGATAATACAACAAAACCACTAAAATACTATTTTTTACATGCAAGCAGAGAAGCTATTTAATACCGCAAAACAAACCATGGAACTGTAGTGCATTTGGTGTACTCCAAAATCCATGTTTTTATTCTTCTTGCCAAGTTCTGCTTATTAACCCTGATTCCCAGTTAGAATTCTAACCTCATATTGTTTACTAGATGACTCTTGAAAATTAATTGCTCTAGAAAGGGTGCCCCAAGCAAAACCACCTTGACTAGACCTACTCAACAGGGTTTTCAAGCTTCTCCAGAGCACTGGAGACCTTGAACACCCTGGCAATGCCTTTAGCTTTCCCTTTCCTATGACTTACTTAGCTCATGCACACACTGGACCCCACCTACCAGTTCTGTACCAGTTTCCCAGCCCCAGCATCCCACAGCAACTGGAATAGGGCAAGACACCTGGAAAAAAGGAACCTGGGCCACCGGTTGCACCTAGAGTTTTGGACCCATAACCCTTCTCCATGCTTCTTCTCTGCCTCATGCCACAGGACAAAACAGCAAGTGCTCAACCCCAGTGGCCCTGCAGGCTCCTGAATAAGCAACTCTTCCACCCATCTCCAAGACTCTCAGCCTTGGAGATGCTGAAATACCCTGTGGTTTCCTGCAACTATTTCTCTGGTGTGGGATCTGGGACCTGAAGGCACTGTTCCTTGAGGCAGCCAAAAAGCCTGATCTTACATTAGAAGATTTCACCAACACCAAGAAACAGATGGAAAAAGAGACGTAAGGAAGCAACGGTAACAGGTTCCTTCCTGGTTTCATGTTTGTGATTGGTAAGCACCATGGGGAAAGGAAACACATTGGAGTGACAGCTCTACCCCAGTGACATGAATGTAAAAAAACAACCCCTAAACAGTTTTTATTTTACCAGGTGCCACACACCTAGTCCTATCAACAGTGACACAATATTACTGTTACTCAGAACAAAACAACTTTGCCCTACTCAGAGAAGCCTGTTCAAGGAACAGGCCCTCTAGCCAGACCCAAACAACAGCAACACCTTATCTTTGTGACATCCAGATACACAAGACAAGGCAGCTTTAACAGAAGCTTCTCTGGGTACAGCCCCCAAAACATCTCTCCTCCTCCAAACTAAATTTCTGTGTCATAAGCACTGGGCTTAAACAACACTGATCTCCTACTTCATCTTTCTAAAACACAGCTGCGAAGGACAATCCACTGCTTACAGGCAAACAGAGCATTGTAACCATTCCCAAAGTTTTCTCCATTAATAAATTTGATGACACCCCAGGTATGTCCTAGGTATGCTTCTGATGGCCGTCAGGCCATGAGAAAATTCATCCTGCTGCAACTACACAGTATGGCTACAACTGAAGTTAGCCACTGAGCTTGGCAAAGCAGATGTCTAAATAACACCTGCAACATGACAAATCATACAACGCACACATTTTGCGGGTTGTTCAACAGCCTTTCCTACTGGGGGGCCTCAAGGCCTGTCAAATATGCCTTTGCTTTGCATCAGCTCTGTGAGGTAGAGACAGCATTCCATATGCTATCCCTGAAACACAGTCACATCTGGAATACACAAAGTAGTCTGAGAAAAAAATCCAGCTGAATCTGCTGAACCTAACTGAAACTGCAGGACAGTAAGCAATCAGAATATAGTCAAGAGTTTGGGCAGATGACTGTCTGACATGAAGTGCTCTGTGGGTCTTTAGGTGCCATGAGTAGCAATTATCATCTATATTAATTTCCTTACCAGGAACAGTTTAAGAAACAGTGGGCTCTGAAAGAATTACTTATTGACTCAGTGCTACTTTAGGTGCATGACTGCATCATCTTTAAACGTCTTCTGCCCAAGTATTAATTCAGACTACTCCTTTGGGAGCTGGTGATAATAGCTTAGCACAGCATGCTACAGCCCATGGCTTTTAGAAGGACTGCTGGCTCTGAACTGGATGAGAAGCTTATAGAATCACCAGAGGAGAAACACTCTAAATTGTTGTAAGGATTGTCCAGTTGAAGATCATACTCCTTGTTATATTGTGAAGACTAAAAAGACATGAAGCTTCAGATGACCATATGTGAGCTGCAGACTTTGTGAGACAGTTTTAAAAGAAATACTACAAAGAATTGAAAGAGTTACTTTAGCTCTAAATTTCAGCCTGTATATATGTATACATACAAGCACACACAAGCCCTGAATTTATAAAAGCTGGGGTTTTGTCTCAGAGATCATTTGCTGGGATGTGGTTTAAAAATGAAGATAAGGACTCATGAAAGATCAGGACAACATAAAGGGAAACAAAAGAAAAGTTAAACAATCAAAAAAAAACCCAGTACAATTCAACAGAAACCACCTCACAACACTAAAAGCAGGAAAGGATATCATGTCCCCGAAGTGCAAATATAACATGACTTTAAAAGAACAAAATTCCTCAAGAGAAAAGGAGAAGAAACAATCCAGGCTGAGCTGTGATGTGGTACATCTCCATGTCAGTAGATTTCAAACAGCACCAGAAAGGGATCTGGCACACACCTTACATAGCATCCTGCAGAACACCTGTGGACAGAGAGGGAATACATCTTCTCCTAAAGGCATAAAGCATGCCTTTATACTTTGCTGCTGTGGAGAAAAAACAGATGGGAAAAACGTATGTTTAGGTAACAACCTAGCTGCAGTGTAAGACCATGACTGGAAAGGACAGCCCTTACACTCCAGCTGGCCAGGGTACAAGGTGCTGAAGTTCCCCTTGCCTTCCTGAGCCTGTATCTGTCCAACGACTCCATGCTGCCTGGCCCTACAAAAGGCAGCAGGAAGAAGCACTCTGCCTGGAAAATTCTGCATTTACAGATAGTACATCCATAGCACATCTGTTTCCCTACTTATTTAGGCTTATGCCACATCTGAATTGATGTGCTAGAGCACCTATATGGCTCAGCAAATTCTTTTGAATAAATGCAGTTACAGGAACATGAAAGGATAGATTATTCCATTTAAGAACTGCTTTAAGATTTCTCCTAGCACAAGCCATAATGCTCGCGGCAGCATTTGCTGTTGCAGTTCTACCAGTGTAACTGTACCAGCAAACCCCTTCAAATTAGACAAGACCTTACTGCACCAGCCAAAAGCCTAAAATTGTTTTTCTCGGAAGACCTCCTCTCTTCCGTTGCACATCTCTCTGTCTAGGTTCAATTGCTGCCTCCCTGGGGACCTGCAGTGTGTACAGGGGTTTTTTGATCTCTACAGGCCTTGAAAGCAGCATGATCAAATGGATGACTGAGGAGACTTGACAGGTACGCAGCTGTGTGCTGCAGCTCCACTGCCCCCTGACTTCCAAGCTCATCTGTCTCTCGACTCACAGCACACAGACAGGAGGGAACAGGAGATTAAAGCCACATTACATGTTACTGAATTACACAGGAAAGAAAACAGGTATCAGCAGAGGGAGAGATAATGCTCCCAAGTAGTAAAGTAGACAACAAATTCTAAGTCTCTTTCCTCTGACTGAAAGGAAGCCTCCATCTCATTGTCCCCTGGATCTGCTTTGATATTCTTGTTCAGGTTTTAGCAATTGTAGACTCTTTAAGGCCAAACAGATCAGTTCCCTATTAAAAAGACATAATAGCTAACAACCCTTCCAGAAATGACATTGTGGTCTGTTCACAAATATTATAAACAATCAACTGAAAATTATTTTTTTTTTCTCCCCTGAAGAGCTACTTAAGCTAGATCTGTGCTGAAGAACACTGTAAGCTAAAGAGATGTCTCCTGGATTTAAACTGACTTACTCAATACCAGACACAATTTAACCGTATCAGCGCAAAGCTCAGTCAGTACAGGCGGGCTTACCCTACAGTGGGCCATCCATGCAGGCCTATTATAATTGCCAAATGTTCAAAACCAGTTTTCCTGGAATGATTTTGAGAAGACACTGTAGCTCTTTGGCTGTCTGAGGGAAGGGAATAGAGAACTGCACGTAGCTCACCAGGAAATTTATACAAAGTTAATATTCAAGACAGTTTGGAGCCCTAGACAGGCTCCAGAGTTCTGCTGCATGTTGTATTTCAGCTTCCATTTCTGAATGCTGTCCCTGCAGGGTTTAATATTGCTTTGGACTCAGGACAGCTGGACTGTGTAATTGAATGTACAAAGGAGAAGGCTGACAGAAATCTGTACCTCAAGAGTAGTTCCAAAAGACATAGACTTACTGAGGAAGCAGAGGCATTAAGAAGAGTAATTCTTCTATTGTTGTGGTTGAGCGCACTATATATGTTCTGGGTTGCATAGTAAGGTTGTGCCTGCACAGGCAGCTGGACAGCACAGCATTGCCACACGTACCCCTAGTTAGCTGTAACGTTCACAGACTCCACAAACTGGACCAGTGCCACAGAGGCAGGCATCCTTGAGGGTCACGTTAGAATAGGCAGACTGGTAGCTCCAAAAGCTTTCTGTGTATTTTCTGTCATGCTATCAGAAACAGATTACTAGTTCCTTCCATACCATTGATACCTTGTGGAAATAGACACTCACCAGGCAGGCCGTCTTGTAAGGACAGTACTTATATTTACAGCAACAGCTTCAGTAGGTTGCAATTGTGTCTTCTCAAAAACAAACAAAAGAGAAAAAAAAACAAACCTAAACAAACCAAACCCCTGTATGTCTCCTTTTGAAATTGCATAGTGAAAAGGCCCTCCATTTTAATTTCATTTTGTAGACAGCACGGTTGTGATCATAAGCTGACAATCAGACAACTGAAAGTGTGTAACATGCACAGTTGTCAAGAACAGTGTGCTCAAACCAACATTCCTGGTAAAAATCTGGAAAAATAATGAATTTATAAAGTAATTTATCTCACTTTACTCAATAAAAATGAGGGGGAAAAGGATATCTTTACGTAGCCAAATCTGAATTAGTCTTTTGATTTAAAATCCATCTACTGAAAAACATTAGGAAGTACCTCATAACAGTTGATTATTGTTTGATAGCATAAAACCAGATTTCATCGGGCAAGAAAACATCCATAAAAAACCCACTAAATAATTTGGACCTGACTGCACAAGCCTGGTTACTGCACTGCACGCTTCTGTAATGGTGGATGCACTCCTTTTCTATTCAATGATTTGACTAAGCATTCTGCAGGCCAGAACCAGCCAGCATACATTATACTGGTTAATATGTCATACGGTAGTATTTACCAGCTTGAAAGAAACTTCTTCATTAGACCTTTCTGCTTTTGATATCCTAAGATTTTAATTAAGCAGTGTCACAACAGGGTGTGCATTAACAGACCATTGGCACATGCCTTTGGAGCATTGTGAAGCACTGGACCAGAGACCAATTACCTTCTACCACCCAAGCAGTACAACAGCAGCCCATTAATGCACACCCTGGTGTGGCCATTTCAATTAAAGTGTATTTGTAAAACGAAGAAAGGACAGGCAGTGTTGAATCACTGAGAAAATCAGATGTTTTTAGGCTAGGATCCTGCTGATTATTCAAACTTTTACAAATGTACACACTGAAATTCAGTAAACAAATTGCCTAGCTTACTTTGTTACACTGCATAGTAAGAAATTGGGCTATTAAGAGTACAGAATGTTATTTCCATCTGAACGTAGAGAATGCAAGGAGGAAGCTATGGTGTCAGCACTTCTGCCGTCTCCATTCCCCCCAAAGGAGGTTCAGCTTCTAGAATCTGGCAGACAACACTGAGGAGAAATAGGCTTTACTCATCCCACGACAGGGTTTATCCATGAGAGGAATGGATAGACACAGTTAAATTCACTAAGAACTTAGTATTCTTCCTGGTGTTTCTTTTTTGTGGTTTTTGTGTTTGTTTTGTTCGGGTTGGGTTTTTTTTTGTTTTTTTTTTCTTTTACTACAAAACTCATTTTCTACTTCCATAAAAATTACATGCCCAATTTCAGTAAAAGGCATATACACATTTGGCAAAATATATTTTAACTAAATAAAACTAAAAATCCCATGCACATCACACAAGTCTTGTTTCCTCACTGGCTTTCAATTCCCTCTTATCTTGTCACTTCTTTTCCATCTATTCATTTATGTCGGAGACTGTTTATGGTAAGCATGATCCCTTTGAGATGTTCATACAGCCCCAGACAGAATGCCTCCTGCTTTTAATGGGGTGCTTTTGGCTACTCCAATGCAAGGTAGGAAAATAAAAAGCATACCCCTATGGCCAACTAGCAGAGTATAATTGCATGATAGAGGAAAGCACAAAACTTTTATGTTTTTTTACTACTTCACTCAAATTCAAGTGAGCAACAACATTAAAGGCCATAACAGTACAAGTTATTGTGGAAAGCACAACATGAGGGGGTCAAAGTTTTTTGGTATAACTCTCACTCAATGCCCATAGAAGCCAACTTACCCTAATAGGTTGGGATCAAACACTTACCTACAACAGAACTATTGCCAAAAGACAGGGTTGAATGAATCCAGGAGGAGCATTAAATGTGTGCTGAGCTATATCCTACCTTACTACTTACCTACAAGGGTAGGCTGAGAGATGATGCGCTGAATAACAGTCAATAGATATTTGGCAAATAGAAAATAGAAGCATCAGAAAAAGAACTAGTTAAGTAGCAAAAGGGTATATAGCTAGTAAACAACTAGGAATGAAGCTAAACGTGTCACGGTTTAACCCTGGCCAGCAACCAAGCCCCACACAGCCCCTGCAGTAGGATGGGTGAGAGGATCAGAAAAGTAAAAGTGAGAAAATTCATGGGTTGAGATAAAGACAGTTAAACAGGTAAAGCAAAAGCCACACACACAAGCAGAGCAAAACAAGGAATTCATTCACCACTTCCCACTGGCAGGCAGGTGTTCAGCCACTGCCAGGAAAGCTGGGCTCCATCACGATTAACGGTGGCTTGGGAAGACAAATGCCACAATGCCAAACATTCTCTCCTCCTTCTTCTTCCCCCAGCTTACATATACTCACAACGTGACACCATATGTACGGAATACCTCTTTGGCTGGTTCAGGTAGGCTGTCCTGGCTGTGTCCCCTCCCAGTTTATTGTGCCCCTCCAGCCCTCTCACTGGCCTACCCCGCCCCAAAAAAAAAAAAAAAAAAAAAAAAAAAAAGTCGTT
>JAVJGJ010000047.1:101715623-101754346 GCA_035590215.1 Microhierax caerulescens
GGCCCCGCCCAGTTTATTGTGCCCCTCCCCCCCTCTCACTGGCCGCCCCCGCCCCAAAAAAAAAAAAAAAAAAAAAAAAAAGTCCTTGATTTCTTACTTGATTTCTTATAAACATTACCCAGCAACAACCAAACCGTCAGCGTGTTATCAACCTTGTTCTCACACCAAATCCAAGACACTGCACCAGCTACTAAGAAGAAAATTAACCATATCCCAGCTGAAACCAGTACAGTGCAAGACAATGTTTTTAAGGAGAACAACTGTGGATAGGTTTCCTGTAGGAAATAATAATAGGTTTACTAGCCAGGACATTGCAACTGGTCAAAACTCTGAGAAGTAATGTTCCATAGGGGAAAGCTGGCATTCATAGGAGGGTGGAGTGGATGGCACAGAGCTGCTTTTCCTTCTTCATTTCCCCAGGTTTCTAAATGACTCATGAGCCCAGACACATAATGAAGTGAAGTCATATACATCAGCTACCTTCTCCCAAGTCTCAAAGGTATGGCTCAATAAATCTGCAGTACAGCTAGTTAGTTACACAGGTGGCATTATAGCCTCTAGAGATTTTAATCGCATTATTGCATGTAGCAATTGGATTTGCCTCCATATTTCAGGATCTACCCGAGCCAAGTTTGAAATGAAAAATGAGCGATGTGGTGAAGACACATAACAAAATGATGAGATATTGTCCCTCCTATTTTCTTTTCTTTCCACAGGGTATGGTCTAATAACTCTAAAAGCAGATGTCATCTCATGTCAAATACTCTTCTCTCTCTCTTGCTGTAATAATGGATTTTGACAGTTCTAATTTCAAAGAAACTACAATGTCTTCTAGTCTCAAGTCACTGCTTAAGTATTAAGAGAACACAAGTTTTTCTTCAGCAGTTACCCATTGAACTGAATGCTGTCGACATTTTTAATTCTGTATGAACAAACTCCCAATGCAGACAATATGCTGCCAGAGCGATGGACATAGTTGAATTATATTGACAACTAGATATCAACCTCTAATCAAAGCTGCAAACATCAAATGAATTTCAAACACATTTGAGCTAACGGTGCTGTTTCTCCAGCTACCGGTTCTCCTTGCCTCTTATCTGTTTTTATGGAAATTTCTTCTGGTATTGACAGACTCAATCTCCCTCCCATATTTTCACTTTCCTTCAAAGGAAGGATCGATCTTTCAATTCCAATCACAATGTAGTCAGAGAAGATTGGTAAAGAAGCAGCTAAAGCTTTCACTAGAAGCAGTAAGAGAAATTTCTTCTGTTTTTTCCTCAATTATAACATTCAACAAGACATCTTGCAGAACTTTCAGGATCACTTAAGAATCAGGTTCTACTATTTCCTCTCTGTTCTAGACGAAATGATCCTATCATCTGGAATTTCTCTTTAGATAAGCATCCTATCAAATTATTAATCAGATTAGGTGTGTATACATATATAATAAGTATAAAAGCAATCTATAAATACCCTGAATACACATATGTATATAAAGAAATGTAAAGTCTGTCTTAACAAAAGAGATACACATATCAAATATGCGTAGAATTAAACATATTAAATGCAACTCCTAATTCAATTTCTTTTTAAGGACAAAGACAAGAACAGCATGTTCTGGATATGGCAAACATTTTCTGGAGAAACACTATAATTCATTTCATTCTAACTTTCCTAGAAGCTCTGTGCACTGGTATCTACTGACAAAGCGTTATTGTGAGTTTGACTTGGACTAATGTCTAGATAAAATAAGTTGTGAAACATTAAAAATTTAACTCTGAACAATATATAGTGCAGTTTAATATTTATGTTGTATATTTCTATTTCATTTATACTAAATTGTTATGGATAAGATTAAAAACTAAATTTCAGATTCAAGGTTAGTAGTATCTTACCCCTTATTTATATTCAAGGAACCTTTAAGTCAATTTTTTTGCTTTCACAATAGGTTTCCATTCAGAATGAATCAAGGTATTAGCACGTGGCTTGCAGTAAACATATCAGATTGAGCAGTGGATATACAACTTGCTATGAAGATTCAATTGAACATTTGAGGATAACTACTTCATTCATAATGTTCTTGTTTGCTTTCTGCAAAGTTTCATATGATGGAGAGTTGTTACCACAGGGAAAGCAAGTAAAATATTCCCCGAAAGAGAACTAAGCATGCTTTCCATAAGCATTTGTGTGCATAGTATAAATAAGAGATACTAAAGTTTGCATCAAGTCATATCATGTTTAAAATACTACAGTTATTTTAGAGATGGGAAGACAGTTGGAGTCATTCCATTTATAACATTTCCTAAAACTTTCAAAATGAGACAAAAGAAATAAAGCATAAATTAATCTCCTAAATGGACTTTTCCAATATGACCTAAGTTAACCCCTTGAATCTCTTCTAATAAAAGTCAGTTGCTAACAGCCAGAATGAATAGGTGTTAATCCTTGTTACTAATAATCCTTTTTCAAGACAATGTGAGATCAAAGTTGAATTAGTTCTTCATGGTTCAAAGACTACCTGGTAGAAGTTAATAACACAAAGTGATATAATGGCCTTACTGACAGAAAGGAGGCATGAGGACTTTACCAATACAAGGGTGTTACCTTGCTAGCCCTATAGAAGAAAATTATTCTTCCATAAGGAATGTCTCCTTAGCTGCTAATAATTGATTACTTGCTTTAAGTCAGCAGTTAGTTGCTGCACTGCAGCTGTACAAAGTTGAAGCCGTTATTCCAAAAAATACGGGAACTTGTTAAGTTCAAATATGACCTATTGTTAAAGGTTTATTTAAAGTATAAGGAAAAATAAATAGTTCCTCTATTATTACCCATGTATTGTGCTGACAGTAGTTACAGCTCATGAAAGGTTTGTAGGTTTTGACTACTAGCTCATGATTTTATTTTGTCCTGACACTTCACTGTGATTTTGCACATCCTACTAAAAAGGCAGGGAGCGCTAGATTTCCATGTGTGCTTTTAAACAGCAGCTCACGAGGCTGATCACTGTTTGGATTGATTTATGTTTTAATTTTATGGATGATATCACACAATTATCTCCAGATGGAATAATCGGGATGAAGCATTGCCAAAGAACATTAGACACTAAAGAAGTCAGCCAATGCAATCCACTCAGTACTGTAATTATTTTTGTTTTGGCTTCAGACATTTGTACAGAGGCACAAACTCATTCTAGTATGGCCTTGTTCAGGATCTATTTAAGTCAATGGAAAGACTTCCGCAGATGACTTCCATTCCCTCCACGCTTTCACCTATGGAATATCTCAGAGATGTCTTCACTATATTTCCTTTCTCTCCTCCTCAGTTTTGGCCTCAACTCCTGCTCTGCCCCCCTCTCCTCCTTTTTTTTTTTTTTCCTTCCCAGCACTTACAGCTGATATTTGGACCCATAATTTGTGGTTTATTAAAGACAGACAAATAAAATCAAAGTTGTTCAGCCTGGGTAAACCAGAAAATTATTAATTCCTGTAACAGCCTACATAGTTCTGATTTGTATTAATTTATTGGATAAGCAAGTGATAACAAGACTGATCAGTTCAGGTTTCTCAGTGTAATTCAACCAAATACTTCTTCCTAGATTAAATCCAACAAGTCAAAGGGACAGACAAACTTCCTTTCTTTCCCACCCCACCCCCCACCCCCTCTGGAAAACAGACAGACATTATTTTGCTTAACAGGCCCTACGTTAAGCGTCCAACATTAAAGCATACAATTAATTTTCTAGGAGTGGATTTTCAAAAGAACCCGCCTCAGCTAAGAGCACAGATGCCATTCCAAACCCTCAAACTAGGTTTAGAAACTTAAATAAAACCAAAACCATTATTTTGAAACTTAAGTGTAGGCTTCAGGTTGTAACTATTTTGGTTATAGTACTTATTGCAGAACCCAAACAAGCACCATGGAGGAACATAGCAGATGGTCCTCTTGGGGCATGTCTACGTTGCTAAATGCACTGCATCAGAGCTGATCACTCAGATATTCGAAGTAGTGTCATTACACCAGAGCAGCTCACTGAAAGATACAATTATTGTGGATTCAGAGCTGTACCAATGTATTTATACTGCTTTCAGAACACATGTACATTTGAATGAATTAATTTCTCTTCATCTTTTGCTCAGGCTATGTTAAATATGTTTGTTTATTATTATGTATTTATAGCTGGCCGAACAAGGCGTGAAATTTTTGACATGATAACGATGTATGGAGTTCTACTTCCTATTGTTCCAGAGTCAATGAGCAAAACTTTCAGACTTCAAGAGCCTGAGCCAAAATTGCTGAGTTTCCCAGCTTCCTACTAGATTTTGCATCAGTTGCATAGTTTGTAACTGACATTTATTCTTAATTCAATAGCATGTTCTCTTCCTACAATGTAAACATATAATGGTTTTGGGGTAGGGCAGCATCTCTACTCATTTCAACTAGTTCCTGAAAACATAAACAGAATTCTACTTTGGTAGTCTTATGTCATGTATGGAGTCCTTTAATATCATTTTATTAACCTCCACTGTAGACTTTTCCCATAACTTTTTCTGAAAGATTCTTTGCAAAAAATCATTAATCTAAATATAATTAGTAAGTATTGAGAAAAACTTCTGAGAAACTGCTGTGTTCTTTCTCTTCTCACTAAGCATTCAAAGCATTCAGGTAGCCACAATAATAATTTCCTTACAAAATTCCTAAGATGTTCTGTCAACAGTCATAGAGAAAAGGACCACTTGCCTCTCATTTCATAGATTCAAGTTTATACTTGGGGTTTTAGCTATAGCCTAAGAACCTAGGATATGAGTTCACACGTTATGAGCTACTCGTTAAGTACCTCTCTGTATGATCTGCAGTAAACAGGAGGTAATCTCTGGTGACTTATCCTCTAACACAACAGCAGTAAGCTATCTCAGAGGGTAGAAGTATCCTCTAAAGTGCTTGTCACAGATTAGCTAATGCTGTGTAAATTCCCTGAGCTTGCACCAAACAAGTAAGAGGTAACGCAGTGTTTTGGTAACTTGCTCTATTTCACCATACCTCTTGGGTGATTTCTCAATCCCTACAAGTAATTTGGCAAAATAAATCCCATTTAAGAGCCCACTGCATCTTCTTGCAGCACACACACATAGCATAAGAAAACAGAAAGCTGTAATTTGAAGCACAGAGATACCATAGGCTAAATTGTGATACTTCTTTCGCCATTAACTTCATGCTGAGTTCAAAACGTTCTTGCTGAATAAGGTGCTTGCTCTAGCCACAATACAAGGAGACATGCTGACAAGTCGACGAGTGAATTTGTTAGACTGGCATTGAACCTGAGCTAATAAATCTTCTTGGAACCTCCTGCATGGTATAGAGATGTTCAGGTGGCACTTAATAAGCTTGGCTGGCTTTGAACTGCCTCTGTGCAGTCCCAGCCTTTGTGGGAAATAGGAATGCAGTACTGAAGCCTTGATGACTCCACAAAATGAGCCTGGGTCTTTAGGGCTATTAGTTTGTGTTCTGCAGACACAATGTGGCTAAACTGCTCAAGGACCCAAGCTGGCTGGGAAGACAGTACAGCTGTCTCTTTCTGGCACTGGACCTAAACTAATAAGCCTGGGCAGCCCAGTGGTGGCTTGGTGAGGGGAAAGCTCAAGTATCGCTGCTTCCATGGTATGATTAAACCTCAAACTGATTAAAGCACCCACAGATAACTGAGCATTGATTGCACCTAAGTACAGAATCACACAGAAAACATGTGGTAGGGCCAAGGGCTGTGTCTACATCTCCTGTATCTCAGTCTTGTGCCTACAAGAAATAGCATACAAGACTGTTTCCCCTTACAGAAAGGGGTATATTTTCAGTAGTGTTCCAACAGAAAAAAAGGGTGCTTCTCAACCCAGATTTGTTAGCACATAATGAAACCATAATTAACAGAAGACATATGACTGTGCCTAGGCTGATAAATAAAAAGTTAAGAAAGTACACGATAAAAAAAAATTAATCTTAGAAAAAGCCAGGGACCATTCCTTATACCTGACAAGTGGAGCACAGCCACCATACTTATAGGTTGTACCCCTGGGGCAAACTGCTTATGTGCAAACTACACAGCATTTCTTCCCAAGTCCCCTCTAGTGCCTCCATGGCCCTAAGACATAATTACCAGTTAGTGGTTTTATTTCAGACTCTTCAGACTGACCAATGTGATTACTGACTGTGCTGTAAGCTATCAGAGTTCATAGCACGAAGCTGAAGCTGTGTGTCGTGTGAGCACATTATGAGGATGCTTGAAGGGGTAAAGCCTGCTGGGATCATGTTGACAGATCATATGGGAAAACACAGCCAGACCTATGGCAGTCTTATCTGCTGAGCTTTCCAGGTGCAGTCGCCTGAGTGTGTTTGCAGAGTTGGTTTAGAGAGCCAAGTTGTGTGCCCCAGAACAGAGCGAGGGTAGGGAGGGGTGCAGGGAGGATGCCAATAGTGACAAACCAGGATCTGGTGCTTTAGCATGGTCTGGTCCCCTTTTATTGAACAGTGTACATGCATCCTGATGTTCCCAAACTCAAGTGGTTTCAAGAAGAGATATTTATATTTAGAAGGTATTTATGTATTCTGGGAGTGATGATGGACAGTACTTGTGCATAGTCTACTCAGTAGATACTTCTTTGCCATGTAAGTAAAATAGCCTTTGAAAAGCTTGCTAAAGTTGATTTCATTACCTATCCTAGGAGCATGCTCAGTGCTAAGAGAAATATTCATAATCTCTTCCTAGCAGTTCTTTCTCCCTGCCCCTTTCCCCAAATATCAAAACAAAACATAACATTGCATGGCAAGGAAAATAACATAACAGGAAAAAAAGTACACAAAAACCCCTAAACCAAAACCCAATCAGAACATGCATGTGAACTTCATAGGAAAAAGGAAATATATCCACTGCTGTATTGTAACAACAGATCCTATTGTATTTGTTTGACACCCATAAGGTTGTTGTACTGTTTGCACAGAACAACAACCAAAAATGAGAGAAGTCACCTTTGCTTCTTCCTAATTATTATTAAGATTGTGCAATGAGTTTGAAAAATTCCACTACTCCCTTTAACTTTATTACTTGCAACAAAAAAAACCCTGTACTAATAAAGATAATTAAGGTAGAGGAAATGCAAAAGCATTCTGCATGCACGGATAACAGGGTAGGAACCAAAACGCACCACCAATTTACAACATCCTACCTGACCTCTCAGTAAAGGTCAGTGGCATTCTTTGAATTCATGGACTTCCATTTCAGAGGAACACAGCTATAGATGGAATGTATGGGTAGTAGAAATAAGACTACAATAAACTCAGCTAGTCCCCTTTGATTCCTAGACAAGGACAGAACTAGCTACATTGATGCATTCTAAAAAAAAAAAAATTGAGCTCCATCTTGCACTGCATTTGATGGAGCATATTCTTAAGCACTAAGAAAATACTAAAACTAGTGGTAGAAACAGCTGCAGCAAAAAGGTACAGTGGACATGTCTAGTACCTGGGGGGGGGGGAAGGGAATGGACAGAAGATACTGGTGATAGCTGAAACTGCTTCATCACCAATGGTTTGCTCCATTACTCAAAGCAACACATCACTTTTCTTGCTCTATGGAGTCACACTGTAAACAGCTTCTTCATGATGCTAGTTCATATATAACAGTACAAATCTTTTGTATTCTAACACCTCCTCTAGTGTTATTTTGGGTTTTCAGTACCAACTGCTTAAGGCAACATGACCAAATATAAATTCATTCTGGAAAAGCACTCTGAAGTGTTCCTGGAACTCAAATCTGCAACAGACCCAATAGTGCAGCCAAGTACCTACCACTAAAGGATTTACAGACTAACACAGCTTGACTATTGGCAACCTGCACCTCTCTAACTTATTTTGAAGGCTTGAGAGTGATAAGTCATTCGCATTATAACACTTTGCTAAATTTGGGTCCCAGAAAACAAAATATCATGAGCTAAGGCAGAAACCTCATGGGTTATCTCAACCAGTGGTCACAAGCTCCTGAAGTTAGAAGTCCAGTGAAACATGCTTATGAAAGAAACATGTTTATGAAGAAAAACCATCACTGAAGACAACCTTCCAAATCATGACAAATAATCATGAAAAAGCAGCAACCACTGTTGTCAAGATCGTAGAATTATCTTTATTATAGAAAAAATACTCTTAAATGATGTATAACTATTTAGAGGACCGAAACTTGTCCAGTTAAAAAACGTCCTATCATCCAAATGTTCTCCTATGTTACAGTAACTGCCTTGGTGTGGGGGCAGGGAGTTAGGGTTAAAAAATCCCAGCAGATGCAATATATCTTGATTTTGCTATAGCATTTGCATTCAGCAAGCTATGAAATAAAGTACAGGTTAAATTATCAAACAGTGGGTGAAAAAGTGATTGCTTTGGCAATTAAATGGATCTATTATCAAATTATTAAAGAGATTATTATTAAAGGGATCTATTCTAGGCCTGATTCTACTCAATGCTTCCTTGATGACCTGGATGAAGTATGAGAGAATATGCTTAAATATTTGGGAATGACAGTAACTGGGATTGCAAAGGGTAGGATTCACCATAATGTTGAAAACTGAATATGGTTGAAACAACACAAGTAAATAAAGAACAAATACAAAGTACTACATGCTGGAACGACAGATCAAGTATTAGATGTGCCATAAAGTACATAAACCGTTCTACAGGAAAAGAGAAGCTGTGGAATTATAGTAGGTAATAAATAAATATATTTTGAAGTCAAAACATGGCATCACTTCTTCTGATGCCCTGTATGTAGTGCTGGTAAAATGTGCCTGGTGCACTCTGTTCAGTTTTGGGCATAATGAATTGAAGAAGGAGAGAAAATATCAAGAAGAATGGGATCAGTGCTACAAAGCTAATCAGTGAAGAAAAGCAGATTGAATTTAGTGAAGAAGTCTTCTCTGGAAAGAGGAGACTAAAAAGATGTATAGCTGAAAACACACATTACAATCATCTTCCAGTATATAAAAAGGAGAAAAATGAGACATTACTGTGTGTAGCCAAAAATTCTGACCTTCTGAGTGTAATCAAGAATTGCAACATATTATTCTGGGAATGGGAATGATTAAGAAATCTCTTTCATTGCAGTATTTTTAATTTTTATTTTATTTTTTATTTTTTTTTAGTTAGCTCCAAGACGATCTGCTAGCCATACTTGTCCTGCATCAGGACAGGGGAACTTCTCACACACACTCTCTGAAGTCCCTCCTAACCGTATACTCCTAAACATACACCAAAAATTATTTGTACATTGATAAAGGTGGTTTTGGTACAGTGCTCTTATATAATTATGCTTAAAGCTGAACAGCCCTATGCAGACCCTTTTCAGTACCTTTCAGACATTTGTGCTAGGACTCCATGGGAGTTTAGGCAGACAAATGCCTCGGTGCTTGGAATTATATATATTTACCAGAAAGCATGAATCTTGACTGAACTACGATGTTTTTAAAAACTGGGTTTCTGGTTTGCACTTCTGTTTGGCGTATCTTGGTAGCAGCTTATAAGGTCCAGCATTACATTTTTGGCAGGTAGTGGGAGTCTGGTGTACTAGCAAGTGCTTTGACACTCCAGAGCAAACACCAGCAAAGTACAAAACCTGGTTTAATGAAATACATTGTTTAAGGAAGCAATGCCTCATTTTTTAATGACCTCTACTACCTTTCTTGAAAAAGACATATTACCCAATTCCTGTACATTAGAGTTCATCCTAAAAAGCCTGCTACTGATGTATCCACGTGTCATAAAACACATGCATAAACCAGTCCAGACCACTGACGTGTGACTGGTCGACTCAGTTGCTCTAAATTCTAGGAAATCTTCCATTGAATACCAAAATGAAAAAGTAGCCAAAGGGAGAAGCAAAAATCATGTTTGCCACACATTTCCAGCTTCTTTTGAACTTCACAGACACAAAATCATTTTGTCTTAGGTTTGAACAGCATACCACAAACACAATCTTCCAGAAAATAACCTCCGACATTGCCTTTTGTAAAAGCCAGTTCCAGATCCCCTTTTCACTTAGGGCTAAACCAAATCTGCATGGTGTGCACTAATTTAATCTCTGTCACTGAGTCAGGAATGGCAATCTTTTGACTAGTTGAAGGAATGAGAAATATCCTCTTCCCACAGCCCTCTAAGTTCAGCTAATTATGGAAGGGAAAGGCACCAGAAGGGAAAGGTGGGACAATATCCTCTGGCATTATCTTTTTCATTAATTTACACCCCCTCCTTAAACAATTCCATCTCTAATGCCAGCTTCAATATTGCAGTACAATACTTTATAGGGCCCAAAATAGGTAAGTACTGGAAAAAAAACCCTAAACCACTCAGAACGAAGGGTCTTGTGCACAGAACGACAGAATACTGTCACTGCTGCACGGCGAGCCCTGTGGCAGCTATTTGTTGTGAGAAGAGATTTCATCTCAGAAATTAATCTCTCCTTAAAGGTAAGCCTTACTCCCAGTGAAGATAGAGGCAAAATTTGAAGCAAATTCACCACAGATAGAATTTTACACCCACCTGTCAGGAACATGAAGTCTAGCCAGCCCTGCACTGGCACTGCCCCAGTTACTGTAGCAGTACAAAACATACAGCCCTCTACCCCAGCTCACCCTGATGACGTATGCAGAATAGGAAATGCTTGCAAGGGTAATTTAATCTATCTGGCCTGTGTAAGGCTCTCTTGATAATCTTGGATGCCATGCCATGTCTCTGAATAAATGAGAAGCATGCCTCTGTTTTTTTAATTGAAACCAATTTCAGTGCACAGAGTTCCATTACCAGGCCGTTCCCCTGAGATTCTTCTGAATCCAGGTGATGACAGCACTGCCAGTGTCAAAGTTTATTCCTGTGCAATCTTGCATAACATTGCCCTATTGGGAAAGAGCCCCTGAAAGGGCTTGAAAAAGTAGCCAGTCTGGATAAAGCAAGCAGCAAGGCTTCAAAATCTGAATTCTGACTGTCTACTGCCAGCCAGTCTGAAACACTGCCCGATTGTCCAGAGCAGCCCGAGATTGTGTGGGAATACAAAGCTACACTTGTAATCTAGACAAGCGAATTGGCTGCTATTTCCCACACAATGATACGGATTTAGCTGGAATGTTCTCCACTGCAAACACAACCAAAGTAGAAACCTTTAACACTATTAGCCAAAAGCCTGAATTTTGTTTCTTTTGTCCTTTAAAAGGGACAAGTACTAAAAGACTGAAGTGAAAATGCAGACATCTAAAATTGGGCACACGTCTATTAATATTCGAAGTACATCTGTTTGAACTTTCTTTTGAAAAGGACCACCAATAATTAGTTTCTTTCTGCAGAACCTAAGATATGGTAGTCCCCAATTTGATCACCTGCATAAAACTACCCAAGTTTCTTTTATCTCCCACCACATGCTGCAACAGGTCTTCCTCCAACCTAGATAAATACAGCCTTGCCCTACACTTATCCATTCAAAGATCATTTTCTTATCTCATCTTTCCGTTCATCTCATGTTCCGTATCTCCAGTTCCTCCCCAGTTTTCTTACTTTACTGAATCCAATCCAAGCTGCTTCTTTTAGCTTTTTACATGCACCATAACCTGTCACTCACAGTGGAAACTCTGACTTTTACCTCACTGTCCATAGCTGTCATCTTTGCCTTCATTTGCATTTGGTATTGGTTATCAAAGATGCAACACTAAATAAATTGATGCAGAAACCAGTTTTCAGCATCTGGAAGGATGAGATTTTATTTCATAACAAAAATTCTCAGGCACTACAGTGATATGCAAAATACAAGACTGCGCACTAACACACCAAAATAATTTCCCATAGTCTTCTACTGGCCTCTGGGTTTAATGTGTTAGTTACTAAATAAACAGGACTGAGATTACTAAAGTCAATAATATATTTATCATTTTCAACTACTGCAGCTCTTCTCAGCCAACCTTGCTGTTGGTATTTATATAGTCATTATCAGCATAACACATAAGCCTGGCAAAAACTTTTTTCTGGAAAAGCTGGTTTGGAATTTTATTATAGATGTGATCAAGAACACACCTCAAAACAATATATATCAGTTATTGATTATACTTGAGATTCCATCTTCATTGGCAGCTTTAAGGACTATCATTATATGCTCTAATGACTTACAATTTTGAAGAATGAGAACTTGTGACTAAGATTCTTACAGTGTCACTGGTAGGCACGGTGGTGTAAGAGTGAAGTGGTCAATTATTCAGTCTCTTTTAGGAGTACCCAGAAAACATGGGCCCTTTGAATCTCTCCCACTCCCCATGCTCCCATCTGTCCACATATATGTGTATAGGCATATCCTATATGATATATATGATATATATATATACATACAGACATATGTATATATAACCTGTCCCCCAGAATCTGAATCTGGATAGTCATGAGTGGAATGTGCCTGAATTCTGGTTTGCATTCATTCAACTTTCTTCAGTTGCAGAGCCCACAGACTAGTAAATTGACAGAACACCTAATACTTAGCCTAAATCATTCCCACAAATACTTCTTTAGCCTGTACTCAGACACATATTCCGGCTAGCCTCTCCCAGTGTTCACCAACTGCAAACAAAGTTAGAATTCTCCCTCACTGGAAAAGAAATCTCACAGAAATCTAAGCCCACCACTTCTTGTCTCATCTGTCACTGAGAGGGAAAGCAAAGCAGACTCCTTTCTTTCTACAACACCTTTTCATATATCTGAAGGCTGCTACACTGTATCCCCCCCCACTCTTCTGATCAAACAGCCTTTATCTTCCTAGATCATTTTTCCTATGTGTCCAATCACGGTCTCCAGACTGCTGTTTGCTCCACATCCCTTCGCAACATGTGTGTTTGCCTGTATAAGAGGGCAGCTGCTGTGGGAAACTTGATATGAATCCACTGAAATCTGTCAGGCATTTAGATTTCCATTTGTCTTGTTAAAAGGTCTGTAGGACTCTTCACATTGCCTTCAACAGGGGCCATATCACATCCCATTCATGACAGCACGTGTGTTCAGCTTGCTTACTACAGGCGTTCTGAAAGATATGGAAAAGTCAAGGTTCTTCTCTAAAAAAGGATCACATGCATTCTGTCATTCCCTTTAGAGCGGAGATAATCCATGAGGACAAAGCAATAACCTTGGCTCAGACACATGCTGGCTTTGCTCTTTACGTTACGCTCCCAACATTCCTTTTCTTTCTGCTTAGTGTTTCACGAGTACTGCAGGTCCTCTGGCAGTGAGGCTCAGAGCAAATCACCAGCCCACGAATCAAACTTCCTTGGGGATCTGGTAGGCAGTTGGTTCCGCAGTGCATATACAAACTCTTCAGTTGATGGAAAATCTAGTTTACAGAATCCATGTGTATTCTGAATCATGAGTCAAGAGAATTACTTACTACAATTGTAATTATTGATGGAGGCTTAACATCTAGCAATACAGTATATCCTATAGTTGAAAGTGAAAAATAATTTAAGAAAAAGTTAACGACTTTATTTAGAGAGTTTGAACTGATTGAAATACCACTAGTTTGTGATTCCACTCACCCACCCCCAGCTTTGTAAGAAAATATGTGAAAGCCAGAAATACCACCAAAGAGAAGAAATGGGCAGGATATCTTAAAAAAAAAAAAATAATAAAAAAAATAAATGGAACTCAGCTTTAACCTTGATCATACACTTAAAAATCAAACTCATCCCTTTAATTATACAGAGGCCACTTAAAGAAGAAAAAAAAAAAAGTAACATGAAATCCTCAAGTGCCAAACTTGATGAAGGAGACATTTAATAGTGACCATGAATGAAAACCAAAGCTAAACAGTTCACAGACATCATTTGATGTGCTACATGAATTAACATCTTGGAATAAGATCCTTACAGTTTCAGATGATTTTATCAAACTGTCACGGAAAGATTTACTTGGGATGGAAACCAGCAAATAACTGCAATGATCAATGAAGCCGACAGCATCTAAAGAGGACCTTTTCTCAATTTGAAATGTGTTTATACACACAGCACCAGTTGATTTATTTTACTCTCTCTATATATTTCATTATCTTAATGTTGTCTTTCACCTGCAGGAATTCATCACACACTGCATGCTGTGAAATGAGTTACCCAAGGTGCATCTTAGACAGGAAAATTCTCCTTTCAATGGGAGTGCAAGATCAAAATAGATAGAAAGACTATTAATGACTTGGAAAAATAATTCTGACTGCTCCTTCACTGGTCCAGATGCATCATTCATGCATTCTTTCAGACCACTTCTGTGCAGTATTTTACTACATAGCACAGGGCTACTCATAAGAAACTGATTCTAGTCAATGTTGAGTCTAGTCCAGGATCAAACTTAAGTATATCTTCATGATCCAAGGCGCAAAGTGGTGCAGCCATGACTACAGTTCAGGAAGCCAGTTGGCCACAATTACTACCTGCATAAGCCAACATAAAGCACAATACTAGCTTGCTATGATGAAATAGACATAAAAAGAACAGGTCATAAGCATATAGAACACCCAAAATGTCCCTGCTCTGGAGTAGTTGGTGCTGTAAGGCAGTCAGCTCATTCCCCAAATTGGGCAGCATGATTGGGATGTGATTAGGACAGACAGTGAAGGAACAGATTGATCATGTTTTCACATTGGCTTTGGAGAAGAATTCTGTCAGTCCTCAAGCACAGAAACACACTGCTGCCCAGAGGGGGTTTTAAAAAGTTTAGTGATACAAATCCTTTCTTTAATGGGAATTTATGTTGATTAAAAAGGTGTTCATGCTGTCCCACAGACACTTGATATATAAGCAGTCCAAGGGAAGTCTCCGTAATACGGACAAAACAGTTTCAGTAGATTGGGGTGGCAGAGCAGCCTGGGGAAATCATTAGCTTGCTTGGATAGCATTCAGCATGTACACATATACACAGAGGAAAGAATGCTGCAGTGATCCCTTTTGACAAATACAAATCATAGGATCACAGAATTATTTAGCTTGGAAAAGACCTTTAAAATCATCAAGTCCAACCATTAACACAGGGCTGCCAAGTCTACCACTAAACCATGTCCCTAAGGGTTGTATCTACATGCTTTTTAAACACTTCCAGGGACAGCGATTCCACCATCTCCCTGGGCAGCATGTTTCAATGCTTGACCACCCTTTCAAAAAAAAAAAAAAGAAAAAAAAATTTGATTTCTTTACAGTTCATTTGCAATAGGAGGGAGCGCCATTATCTCCTTTCTAATGCATTTATTCATAGTCTAGACGCTGCTTTGAGAGACAAGATAATCCAGGTCAATTTCCACATGCCAGCCTGGGATAGGGCCTCACTCAGAGGCCTCTGCTGATCAGACTGTCGAAATGAATGTTTTCCAACCTTCCCAGCTGAAACTGTTAAACTTCACACATGTGCTCAGATGTGTTGAAACAATGGCTCCTTTTTCATTCTCAAACGGGAGAGTGCCATCACAAACTATCTGTAGAGATCCACTTTTTTCTTTCTATCCTGACAAAGATGTGATGAGCAACCTATCGCTAAGATGCTCACCCCCGTGTATGATCTTTTTGCAGTTGCAGCCCAAATCCTTACTCCTAGTAACACAAGGATCAGAAGCAATGATAAGAATTCCAGTTCAGAAGATTACATGAGGCTGGTTGTGGTATACTTGCTTTCATGTTTAACACTGATCTTCTACTACATTTTCTTAAAATTAATTCCAGCAAGGTTTCAGCTAGCCACTCTCCACTTTTCATGGCTATTCTACTTTCTGAAGTACTGCAGGAAAGAAGGAACTTTTTTGCTCCAAAATACCTACGGAATTTAGGTCAGAATAGCATTATACTACAAAAGCTATTAAATTACAGAAGGCTTACTTTCTCCACCTAGTGGCTAAAACACAAAGCTAATATTCTGTCCCGTAGAAGTGCCCTAAAGAAAAAAGGCAAAATAAAGAGAAAACAATAATCCAAAAAGATAAAATCGCCCAAATCCTTAATACTTTGGGAGCTTCATTTTAGCTGAAAAACGGACGAGGCTTTACTCTCCCCTCCGTCTCAATAAAAGAAATTTTGCCTTTTCAGGCAAAAAGGGACATGGATTTTGCCCCCAATGAAAGCTGCTAGGCTAAGATCCCTGGGGGTTCAAATCAAATGTTTTCTCATGGAAGAGGCACAGTGCAAACAAGTCAGCTCACTATTACAACACTGAGATCTGCCCAGATGCATGCGAAGCAACACAAGAGGAAGAAATGCAAAGGTGTTTTTTGTTTGTTTTTTTTTTTTTTTTTTTTTTTTTAACATTTGTGCTTTTAAGCTCACTGCAGGCACTACTTTAGTGGAACAGTCCAAAGCTCACAATCAGGTTGGCAAGAGCCCACATGACCCTGAAGAGCAGTCTGGAGTTTAAGTGGCCACAGCCACATCGTTTCTCAGTTACGTCCTGTAGATTTACAGTGATATGAGGCACTCCAAGAATACCTCCAGCAGGATCACCCTTCATCTGGGTGACCCTCCCGCTTATATTGGCTTCGTAGGAACATTATATGCTTGATCTGGTCCACAGGTTTCACACTGGTTGTTTCACAATTGTAGACAGATTTTACTGTGCATGCAATTATTTTCCAAGACCAAATGAAATCCATGTTAAGAAACAAGAATACTGATGGGTCCCTATCTAGAATATAAAGCAATCAGGAAAAGTAGCCAAGAACAACTTTGCAAGGCAGCAACTTACCAGCCTACTCTTCCTTCCCCAGCTCCCAGCAGCAACGAATACCAGTATCACCTGTTGGGAACAGCTTACAGAAAACAAACACTGGAAGTTGAAGTACAGATAGAATACAAACCCATTGGTGGTTCCACAATCTGCCATTTCCTCCAAGACACAAAAGGAAAGTGGTCCCTCCTCCAGTTACCTTAAGGTAGGATCTCACCTAAATCTGGGTACCTCAGGCTAGGCTTCCAAAAGGAGATAAACAGGTGCCTCCAGAGAGTGAGTTACCTCACTTTGCTCATAAGTT
The DNA here is from genome assembly GCA_035590215.1 of Microhierax caerulescens. NCBI lineage: Eukaryota > Metazoa > Chordata > Aves > Falconiformes > Falconidae > Microhierax > Microhierax caerulescens. The sequence goes on from JAVJGJ010000047.1 coordinate 101,732,671, forward strand.
GGTTCAGGATAAGCTACACCGGCCTCTCTAAGGTCCATGTCCCTAAAAGAGACCTAGGAAGACTAGCTTAGAATCAAACCATCTCTGATGTACAGTGCTGAAGGACAGTAGAAGATTTGTTCCCTAGCATACTAGGACTGACATTTTTAAATGCTACATGCTTTATTTTTTAAGCGAAAGAACCACTAGCTTTTCAGAGTGCGTAAGGCTCCACATGAGTGTTTTATTTTTAAGATAAAAAATCCAGTCAGCACATTTTTTTACTATTCCAGGAAAGGAGGGAAGACAGGGAGGGAGAGGAAAATTTTCTGTTCATATTTCCCCCTCCACCAGCTGATCATCTAATCTAATTGGGTCTAAGTTTCACAAAATCAGGACAGGTAAGAGACTGAGGAAATGCGGATAAGTTTCTTCCACTTTTTAACAGCCCAGTCCAATGAATTCTGTGGTATCATAGAAGTTGTCTGGCTTGGCAGCTTCCCACTACTTATTGACACATGCAGATTTGGTTGGAGATCACAAACACCTCACTCACTACATTGTAAGGGGCACAGCTCTGGAAAAAAAAATCTCTATCATCTCTCTGATAATGAGAAACAGTAGAAAAACTTCCTTTGTACTTAAAGCCCAATAAATCTAATCCCATCCAAATGTATATGTTTGCAGTTATTCTAAAAACCCAGGGAATTCAATGTGTTTATGTTTACAAAGAACAGAACCTTAGGAGAATCTCAAATTCTCCAAGCAGAATGAACTTTGCAAAATAGTTGCAGTTATTAAAAACATGGGTTTGTGGGGAATGTGTAAGGTTGGTTTGAGTTAAATGGAATTTATGTTCACCCTTACAATTAAGCAAACAGTTAGGTGCTTCCTGGAGTGGAGTTTGATTTAAACCTGTATTTAAATGTTTTGCAGGTCTGGATCATCTCTACACCAATGACAATCATAAACAGGACCCAAGAGAATAATTTTGATTTCAGGATTTTCAAAATTATAGGAAAGTTAGAAAACATAAAAAAAACCCAAACACAAACAAACAAGCCCCCAACAACAAATCCCCACACCAAAACGTATGGGGAAAATAGGCATTATTTTTATGGTTTCTGAAGATATTGGGGGGGTGGGGTGGGGTGGGGGAGGTGGTGGGGGGTGGGACTTGCTACATCCATTTTATATACCCCTATCATCATCAATGGGTCATCTGCATCTTAAAGCGGGAAAAGCAGAACTATACTATACTTAGGAACACATAATTTATATTAAGATAAATCTTAAATATTGTCAATTAGAAATGTCCTTTCAGAGTTGCAATATTAAATCTCTCAATGTCAGAGGAAGGCACTTCCTTAATGTATTCTAAGAAGAATTATTACTGACCTACCTTTACTTTTCAAGCACTGAAAAATGCCGAACAGACACTTGCACTGTTATGAAACATCACAACAGTTCAATCAACTTAGGAAGAACCCTCACCCAATGGCTTAGCAGATAGTTTAGAATAGACTTTTCTGTGTTTCTAATTAATAATGCTAATTAGTAAGTTATATCACTATAGTAGTGTAATATATAGTAGCACACATTAGTAATATGTCTTCTGTACTCAGAGGAACGATGGTTTAGAAAACAAGTACTTTAACCTACCTCTGGTATGTTCTAAAAAGCCCAGGACTGTCTCTAAGTCTTGCACTTTCCAACTTTGGTATTAAGCTCTGAACAAGCTTAATACTTAGAGTTAGCTATTGCATGGTACTTCATTTTTTCTTTGGATTTCAGTATTTGATTTCATGCAAAACTGAAGTGAGAACAACATACCCTGTGTGCTTCCACAAACCAGTAAAGGGTCACAATTCCATTTTCAGCCCAAACAGGTTGTTACTTCAGGTCTTACGTGAATCATATCTGCTGGGCAATGCAGCACCAAGCCATAGATCCCAGAACTAGAAGAAGAGACCAAGCGGTCTTACATGGCACAGCAGACTACCATGCAAATCCATAAGCTTGCTGATGTTTGATGCAGAGATAACAGGAACAATCTGACTGTGTTTGTGCCAGGGTAATCCACCTTTTCTTTTAATAAAACTGATAAACAAGTATGGCTACAATTTAGTGAAGGAACATAGTATAGATAAACAGCTCCAGTACAGAAGTCAAAATATGTTGCATCAAAATCTTTGCTACAAAAAAGCTAAACATCTCTATTGACATAGTATATTTAAAAGCTAACTCAAGATTCTCAGCACTGCATTTCTGACAATACTTTTCCGCAGCATGGGTAAGATTACTTTAACCTGTTAAACATGATAAAATGGCTAGTGCCTTTCTCCCTAAAATCTAGCTTAGCATCTGCCTCTCCAGTGAAGGATAACACCAACCCAACAATGTACAATAGCTGACATTGCTAGGTTAAATCTCCTTTTCCACGCTATCAAGACTCATGGTGGAAATCTCAAAGCAGCTCTTTTGTTAAAACCCTTACTAGCAATCTCCAATTTAAGTTACCTGAATCTGACCAAAGGGATAGAAACACAGATCAATAGTACAGAGAGATAGAACAGGATGACTCTTTCAAGAAATTCATAGCATTGCTGGAAGAATTTGCAATTACATTTCAAGTAGGATCTAGAAATACCTGTGCACTACGTCTGCTTTGTGAATTGTCTTAATGGCATCATCTCAGCACAAAATGGATTCTTTGACCTATCAGTCAGAACACTTGTGCTTTGGGCTAAGTCTACTTTATTAACTCTTGGGCCATTTCTGCCCCCCCCCCCCCAGAAAGACACCCCGTATATAAGTGAGGGCATTCACATTTTCATCTAAGAAATTACCCAAATATTTGGAATCTAATACAGGTTGACAGAAGTGTCACAGGCAGGCTGCAAGAACAGAGCTGTATGCATTTCCCACTAGATACAGGCTATTTTTAGATAGTATTGTCTCACTAGCCAAGCAAGATTTACGGCTATCCTAAAGGTGAGATGGAAGGGCAGTACAACTCTTTACTGATACAGTAAAAACAAATGTTAGTTGTTGCAAACATGAGAGGGTTTGCCTTTATATTTTGAAGGTGTTATTAATATTCTCTAGGTTACTTACAGAAGAAGAGTCATTTTTGTTTCTTTTATTTGGCTTTTTTGCAATGATTACTTGATATCCTACTTAGATACGCAAGTTAAATATGTGTATATGTTACAGCCAGCAAAGACAATCATCATGCATTCATATCCCACATTTCCACCAGGCGAGACAATATGTTGGCGGTATAAGTGACAGCTATCTGCACTGCTTAGTCTTCAGACCTGGCAAAGGTTATTAATAGTCAGTATGTACTGGAAGACTTTTTTCCTGTGCTCTTCTGCAGTGCTTAAGGGACTGAAATAATGAAACTGTTGGCAACATCTTTTTAAAAGGTAATTGCAGGTAAAAATACAAGCAGAAACGAGAAATAAGAAAAAAACCCTGGCTATAATCAGTGAATTACTTAGGGGAGAAGAAAGGGGAGAAAAGGCTTACCGCCACAGGCTCTGCTCCTCGCTGGCTCTGCCCCTTCCCACACTGACCCAAGCTATTTCACTCTGCTGAAGCAATTTCACATTGAAGTGATTGAGACTTGCAGAGGCTGATTCTCTATCACCACACACCTTGTATTTCTGCTGCAGTGCGATTCCATTGTACAATGTTTTACTTCAATTGTCTGTTTGAGCAGACAATTAAAACATAGTACCACATTAAGCTGATAGTCTACCACCTACTAGAAAGAATTCCAGAAGGTGAAAGATCCACTTCAAAGCAGAGCTGTCACAAACAAGGAAGTTCATAAATGCAGGACCTTGAGACAGAGAATTGGTTTATCCAAACCTGGGTTTATCCCCAAAATATGTTTTTCAACTTCCTAAACCTCCAAAAGATTCTGATTTATACTGGTACTTAAGACTGAAGCCATACTTCAGTTTAGACATGATCTTACAAGCCCATTCCAGATTGCCTCACTATACACATGACAGAAGTCAAACACACTGCAAGTGCACTGACGCACTGTGTCTTAATGCAGCCCAGACGGATCACCTCCAGGACATCAGCTTTTTTTGCGGCAACTGGAATAGTTTGAACCAGCTACTTTTTACCTGCAGAAGCTATTTATCCTTACACTACTGCCTAGCATGATGCCAGTTGTGATTTCCAGATAAATCTCAGGAGACAGAGTGATAGTGGAAAGCAACAGAGAAGCCTGCAGCTACACCGCCTGCGATACATGCCTGGAAACTGCTCCTAAGAGTGGCTTAGTCATAATATGCACTGACCTGATGGAGGGCCTCGCTGTTTGTGTCTGGTTTTAAATTATATGCCCCACAAAGTTAGGCTGGCTGTAATTGACTACTGTAATCAACACCACAACATGCTGTTTTGATGAGTATCACTGGTTCCTCACACTTCTGTCTGACATGCTGATGCTTTTTCAGCCTGTTTCAGTGTTCATATTTCATACTTCAGGTTTAGCACTGAAGCTTCGCTCAAGATCTGCTTTCATGGCCCCTGACACACTCCAAAGTTACTTCAAATTCCATGAGATCCTTCCTTGTCTCCTTTCTCCCTCAGTAGACACCCAATACCCAAAGTTCAGGTGTGCACAGAGTATGCCTGAGTGGCAGCCAAAGTATTTTGTGGGCTCAACAGTCCTGCTTACCAGAGAATTAATTGATGGAGCATCTGTCACACTTACTGTTCAACCTGTGCACTCAGAAACATCCAGGATGTTGTCCTGTGTCTTACACCACAAACAGGGTCTCAGTTACCCAAAATTAAAAGGATGTGCCAGATTCATGACAGGTGTTCCACACAGCTGCTCTGGCATTAATCAGGTCACTGAAACAAGGACAGTAGCTTTAAGTTGGAATTTCAAAGGTGCAGAGACCTGCCTCCTCCCGTGACCTGAGAGCAATGCTGCAGCAAGTTCCCTGGTGTCCCACCTTCTCACCCTCCTCCTGCAGGAACAGTACCAACCAGCACGATTTGAGCACCTGCACCTCAGAGCAATACCTTGGCCCCTCTCCCCTCAGTGGCTTCATTGTACCAACCTCTTGGGGGGAAAAAAACCCAACCCAAACCTACTTTTCTGCTAAGACAAATGCATCTAGGAATACATCACACATTTGCAAGAGCTGCTTCCTTACACTTTGGTGTAAGCAAACATTTTCAGTTTGTAACAAAAGAAACAAAAAAACCCAACCCCAAAACCACAAAAAAAACCCAACAAAAAACATCCCACAAAAACCCTAAACACACCCCAAAAAATCAAAGAACACCTCCGCAAAACCACAAGAAAAGTGATTGAAAATAAAAATTTGTGGTTTATTGTTTGTTTGGCATTTTTAAATTAAGCAATTTTTACTTTTTTTTTTCCCCCTGTTGTTTTCTGTCTGTTCCAGTTTATTAGCTGTGGTCTGTTAAACATCAGAAATAGCTTGTTTCCCTAAAATAATTTCTGAACCTTTTGATTAACTTTACCAAATCTGAGAGCGAGACAGAGGTCTCAAAGTAACAGTATATTTTTTTTAATACATAGTTTTTTCCATTAAAAGGATAGAAGGGAAGTTCAGACAGGAAGATGGACACCACTGATGCAGCACTGAAAGGCTAGTTAGTCTAGACACGCGTGCCATTTGGCACCCACCTATCGGGCAGCCAGTCAGACCACATGTAGCTCTGACCCAGCCATAGTATGATGGACTTCCAGATCTGAAGGGCTTGAGTGGTGATAGATTAGAGAGGTTTTACACAGGGATAAGAGCGCAAATAGGGAAATGGGAAGATCTGTAAGTATTGCAACAGGAGACTGACAGGGAGGCAGGGAAGTGAAGAGGATGCAAGATCCAAATCCACCGAAACTCAGGCTTCATTAACTCAGCCACAACTGATTTATTGTTCTCAGTATTCCTGTTCAGAATTACAAGAGACAGCTTCATTTATTCTTCCTGGTTTGCCCATTATTTCTACGCGAAAAGACTCCAAAAGAAGTGCAACACCAACAAATTCAGCTTTTCACAATCTCACACACACAAGCCTAACATCCCTGTTCCATCTTCTTCCATACAGTGCCTTCAGAAACACACACTAGGAAGAAGGGATGGGCAGAGAGCTAATGCTTATTGTTTCACATTGGTATGTGAAAATGAGATGTCTATATACACTTTCAAATTCCAATGCAACAGTCTTGTATGGTTGCACCCAGAAAAAAAAAATGTCTGAAAGCTAATCTTAGTGGGCGATGTGCTAGATATTGGTTAAGAAGATGAATTTGTTAATATGTTCCTCTTCCTTAATAGCTCTAAAGTAGGCAGGCAATTGTGCACCATTTATTTTGTATAAAAATTGATTTTATATTAAAATGACAGTCCTATAAAAATGTCGCAGAATCCTTGGGATTCAAAGGCAGTCATATATCATAATTTCATCTCAGAATGCATATTAACCATGTTTTACCACGTGTTTTATTTCTAGGAAACATATCCTATTGAATATGTTGACACAGTAATGTAATACACACTAAGTAAACACGGGGAATTATTTATCCTCAGACATGGGTGTACAGCTGCCACTCACTTCAGCAACTACACAAGGGCAGGTCTGGACCTCTGTTTTCAGTGTAAGTTCAAATGAAGCATTAAAAACCTACCAACAGGAAAGCAGACAGAAAATGACACTGCTCTGTCTGAAACAAAAGGAAAGACTAGGCTATACTTGTTTGTGTTGAGTTGTCAGTTCATTGATTAAGAAATACCAAAGTATAACCATGCAACAATTAGTTTAGCTAATTGTAGGCCAAGAAACTCAACTGATGATCTGGCATGCTTCCACTATTATTAATGAAACGATGACAGTTTATACTAGCTGAAGGTACAGCTTCTGTTATCACAGGGTAAACATCAGCCTTGCCCTATACGTTTATGGAATAATTCATTATCAATTATTTATGAGAAAGTTGCATTCCAGGTTGCATCCTTTAGATCTTAAGAGAAAATTCTAAAGAAGCTGTTCACAATTCAGAAGTTTCCTTCATCAGATTTTAAGCTTTTCATTAAAACTGCAGTTGGCTTTTCTGCCAGGCTTCTGTAATGCATCAGGGAGTCATACATTGGGTTGAAATACACCACTGTAATATGATTTCATTTCCTGATTGGAGAAAATACCATTAAAAAAGACAAAATTACATCTTATTTTAGCCTCAGAAATAACTCCCTCAAGTACTAAAAGATGCAAATACAAATCCAGTAATACTACATTTCACAGTTATGTAACTCACCACCTCCATTTTTACTTTACCTGAAATCAAACCACCTGCTGCATACTCACATTTGAACATGCTCACCTGCCAAAACAAGCTTTCTAGTCATTAAGCCCTCCCACAAAACTGCAACAAACCAAATGAAAACCACAACCAAACAATTTTTTTTTTTTTTAAAAAAAAAAGTAAAATCCTGTAGCAGTGGCTGTCAGTGTTGAATTACATATCAAGGAGAAGAGTTTTATTCCCAAAGGTTTGTTTGCTTTGGTAATTGATGTCTCTTCCTTTTGTCTTTTAAAATCTGGCTTTAACAAAATGATAACTTAAAAGCCCTCCTTATTCACAGCTTGAGGTTGAAATGGAATCAAGCAAGAGCTGGAATGTTTTTCCAAATTAGCAAGGGAACCTACTGTTGAAGTAGACTATTACCCTGCGTGTGTTTGTGCGTATAGCCTTATTTTCTCATACCCACAACTGGGCTAGCTATCATTTACCCACCTCAAAAAGCTGACTCTTTCCTGTTCTTCTCAAAGAATTTAGTTAAAACAAAAGAAAAATCACTGTAAAGCCTTTAGTGCTCGAAAGCAGTTTGCCACTTCAAATGGCTGAGCAGCACTGCCTCATTTAGGAAATAACCAACAAAGGAGTCTTGAAGTATTTGGGCAAAATTCTGTGGGCTACGTTTTTAAAGGGGTTGTGCGGTAGCTCTGAACATCTCATGTCCAGCAAGTACTTACATGGAGTGAGTAGCTGTATGCAAAAGGACAGTGCTGCAGTCACACCAAAGAAATGTGATTTCTGTGTAGATCTGTATAGATCAGCTAGCTTGCAGGACTGCTAAGGGAGCTCTTAATATAGATGCAAAGTCAATGTTTTTTTATTTAATGCACCACATACCATACATTTTGGTGAGACCAACAGATGCAATCACTTTAGAAATCTAAGTCACAGAAAGGCACAGAAACATAACAAGAAATCTCTTAAAGAGTCAACAACAGAAACAGAACATGTCCTTCCTATTCTAAGCTCCCTACCCTTGCACAGAAGAACACTGAATTTTAATGGAGATTAACAGAAATTACCTAGTTATTGGGCTAACTTGCTCACAGGTATCAGCATTCACAAAGCAGCCTAGCATGCAGAAACAATGGGTAGCAATTTCCCAGCCATCTCTTGATCATTTTCTCCACGTTTTTAGTTTACACTGAAATCCGCAAACATAATCAGTAAATGTCCTCCTTACACAGACACTCCAGAGCTCACCAGCAATGAAGAAGGGAGAGAACAGCAAAACTACTTTGCAGCTCCTGAGAGAGGAAGGGAAAATACTACACGCTATCAACTGCATGTTTATGGGCTGCAGTTGTGGCACGATTGTGCCTTGCAACCCAAGATCTCCATGCTGACAAAGTTTAAAATAAAAGGAGCTTAAAGCAGGAATTTCATAACTAAGTGAAGGGCACGCACAGGGCCTAAAACCACCTGTAAAGTTGCAGCAACAGCAAACATAAGACCACGTCAAAAATACTGAAGAAACTGAAGACTATGCTAATGAACTACCTTTAAAAAAATTACAACATAATTCCACCTTGCTAGATGAGTCAGCTCACACATCAGCCACCAAAGCAGCAGTTGTTACTTACAGTTTCCTTTCTCCTTTGTCTCACCACATTCCTTGGACTCGAACAACAACCCTAAGATGCAGCACCACACAGCCATCTTCTCCTGGTAAAGGGGATCACATATAACCTTGTGCACCTGGTGGCTCTCCTCATCAGCTGCAAGCAATTCTAAATTAGCCCTCTGGAAAAGGCAGGTACAGCTAGGATTGACTCAGCTTTTCCTGCCATCTGCACTAATCTAAAAAACCTGGGTGAAATCCAGCCCAGCCCTGGTGATTATCTTCCTCCGCCATGAGGAGAGGCCACCGGAAGTGGCCCTGGCAGCAAAAGATGGCCGCCTGCTTCTGCACAGCCCCCGGGGTGGAACTGTGCCCCTGCTGGCAGCTGTGCTCAGGCACCTCATGAACTCGCACGGGGGGACAGCGTGTGGCTTCGATTCGCTGTGTGCGGCAAGCAATCCACTGAAAGGTAGGGCTGGAGGCAGCTGCCGGGCTGGACACTGCCTAGAACCTTCTGGAAAGGGCAGGAGGGCGAAGCCGCTGCTGAGCGCACACGGTGCCGTGCCCAGCGGCTGCACTGCCAGGGAGGGTCCCCAGCACTGGGTGTCAGTTTTATCAAGCTGAGCTGGTGGGGCTGCTCGGGTGACACCCGCTGCCCGGGAAGGGCGGTGAAGGGACTCCATGAGCAGCCAGCGAGGCCAGCTCTTGCCTACAGCGCGGCACAGCTTGCAGGGCATCGAGGCGTTAGTTTCAGTAGAAAACCCCAAAGTCAGGCAAACATCATCATGTTTCTGATACTGCAGTGAATGTTTTTCATAAAGTATAGCTGGCTTTTCCAGAGGTTAATATTGCTTCCCAGCAGCCCAGATTTCCTTTCCATAAATTACTGCAAATTACACAATTTCAAAGGTGCATAGAGAAGACACAAGCTCAGGGCTTTGGGTTTTTTCACCCTAAATAAAATAATAATAAGAAGAAAAAGAAGTCCCAAACTGGTTCATAAAATCTCCCCTTTTAAAACAGTTCCCTGCTTGAAACCGATTCTCTTGGCAGCAGATCCACCTTGGGATCACAGATCAGTGGCCCAAGACTGAGGAGCTGCTGCAGATTAACGTAGAAGCAGCAAGGACCAGGGCTGCTGCTGCCCAAGCAAGCTAACCTTGGCAATGAGAGAGAAGGCAATGGTGTTTATGTTGTGAAAGGCCCAGGCTACTGAAACTGATGGAAAAGAGAAGCAGGTCCCTGTGACCAACAAAGGTGATGCAGCACGTCGGGACTGCAGCGGTTAACCCAACACGTGCACGCAGACCATGGTGGCACAGACTGCCCGGCTGGCCGGCTCTTGTGCTCACACACATGCTTCTCAGTCACTTTGATGTGAAAATGAGGGCTTGTAATTACACCAAATTTTCCCGTATCTCTAGACTTTCTGTTCCAACTTTTATGCAGCACTCCAATGGGCTAAGTTTAGTCCCCTTGTATGTCCCAGTTGCATGACTGATATAATCTGACTCTCCAAAATACTTTCCTGAGAGGACTTAAGTGGAGTGAGAAAGATGGGTTGGCAAAGGTATATTATTAGACATTAATTGTAATGGCCAAGAAACTCTGGAATTCATATTTTCAAATAGGGGTATGGCTTAATATGTTGAAGCATTGTATTTAATATGTAGTAATATTATATAAAATGGAAATTAGTCAAAACAATTCTTTAGGGAAAAGCTTCAGATCTATACATCGGGGGAGCAGCAGAGAGAAGGCCACCTTCCTGGTTGGTTGTTTGGTTTTTTTTTCAGCTATTCTATCATTCAATCAAATCTATCTTCACTTAAAACTAAAAGACACGGGCTAGTGCAACATAGTACAGCTTTCAGGAGCCCTATTTTCACCGCAGAGTGCTACCTGGCATAAGTAAGCCCACGTGGCATGTTCTATCTGTCTGAAAGAAACTGCTATATTTTGGGTGCTCCATCACTACACCCAACAATTTTAATATTCACAGCTCGCTAGCTGTTGTTCCCCAACCTAAGTTGCTCCCCCATTTCTTCTGTTCATCTCCTCGTGATTTTTTTGCAGCCTCGTTCCCTTGCACCTCCCTCCTTTTGTTCTTTTCCGTATATTGCAGCCCTTGAATCACACCCCTGTTGCCAGACAGTTTGTCCTTTGCTGTGCTGAATGGGCACTTCAGAAGGCAGCATGTCTTCTCTCAGGAAGCGCCTGCTTATTTCACACACGGAGAGGAGCATCAATTCAGCACAGCGGGAGAAATTACAGAACACAGCCTGGAGGGGAGGTCGATGAGACAGAACACTGTTCTGGAGCATTCTGGCTTCATTTAACCTCTTATTAAAAGTAGGTTAGAGCATCCTGATATTAAGGACCACGTGAAGGGGGGTGGGGTGGGGGGTGCATGTGTGTGGAAGGAAAGAAAAGCATAGAGGGGGGAAGGAGAAGGAGGGAGTCCTCATCTAGGGAGCATGTCCTTGCAGGTAACACACACAGAAGTCCTTGGTATTATCATGCTTTGCTCAGCAGTTTGCAAGTGTGCATTTTTTTGTCAGGGTGGCAGGTCTGAGCGGTCACACTTCTAGCCATGCTTTTTCTGTACCTGGGCAGGGGTAGGGGGAGACGTAGGGAGAGAGGGTAGAAAAAACCATTGCCACTGACAAGTAATACAGACAAATCTAGAAAATAAGTTGGGGTTTTTAAACTAAACCCAGAAGCATCTGAAGCTCCAAAATATTTTGCAAACATGATCAATTATGCCTTCAAACAGGTGCTGAGAAAAGACTCTTATTCCCATTTTTCTACATGGGGAAACTGAAGAACCTTTCCCAAAAATTAGTTTGAGATGGAGCTCTGCACTGGCCAGGCACAGGTGAAGGGGTAGGGACATCACTGCTAAACTGAAATGTAAAATTGCATGTTAATAGAAAATACCCAGAGAACCATCAAGAGAGGCTGCTGCTTTAGCTGCATGACACTTGCTAATGTAGACTGATATTGAGGGGGGAAAATAGACCAGCAAGCTAAGACAGTTTTTACCACTGAGTTACAATGGATAGCTGTGATCCAATAAAGACATTTGAGTGGGATTTCATAATACGTTATTTCTGTTTTAATCAGGCACTATAAAGCAGCAACAGGACTTATATACTTCACAGCCACTTTGGATTATTGAACGATCACAGTAGGCTAAAAGAGCACTTAAAGCTCATCAAATTAAGCAAAAACGTACAAATTACCATCAAGCCCACAAGCCAATGCATTTACAGGGAGTGAAGAAGGGGAAACAGAAGAGAATTAAAGGATGAGGCATGAAAATGTCCTTTACTGTATGCTTTTAGAAATCACATTCATGACTGAAGAAAACAATTAACGAGCATCTCAGTCTATTCCTTGCGCCAATCCAAGACCTATTTCCACACCCCTCATTTGTCAATTATCTATCTTTCCTGGTAATTGATTTCTGAAGTATTTCCAAAGAGTGTGACTTATTGTCTCCCACATACCCTACAACTTACACATCATGCCTGTCACATGAGGCAGGCTCATCCTGGAGCTTAACCACCACCAGTGTGGATAACGAGCTCAGGATCTCACACCCAGAGCCCATTTTTCAGGGTACCATGTGGGCCTGAGACACTGGTATGTTTGAAACTGTGCCCTTCTGAATGCAGAGCAGCTTTCCTGTCCCATAAAAGCCTTGTCTGGGCTTAATGATCCTAGGAAGCACGTTTCTTCTCCCTCTTGCTAAGCTACTGTTGCGAGTGGGTACCTAAATGGAGACTCTTGGCTTGTTTTTTGGCATTATGAGTTTGCTGGTAACTCAGTCACTATTCCCTTCCTTTGCTGCTGGTTCCTGGACACCCACCATGTATCAGCAATGCATTTTTTATTTTCTTTTTCTTTTTTGTGGCTCCCATGCAAGTTTTCAATACACTTGCTTAGGCTCCCAGGTAAGAGCTGAGGCTAAGACAGGCTGAAGATGTCTTCAGCAGGAGCCTGCCCATTTGGGAAGGGGTCGGCAATTAATGCTTTAAAGGCATAGGGTGAGAAGAGGGAAGTTTCACCACTGTGACACCTAATCAGGAGGGAGGGAAGGAACAGCTGGAAACAGGCAGATGGAGAAAAAAATGCAACAAACACTATTTTTTTCTTCCATACACAGTACCTGAGATCGTATCCTTTCTGTTGTGCCTCTTATAGTTGTGATAGACTACAGGAATTAGCACAAAGTAGTGATAATAACACAAGCTAAGATAGCTCTTTAAAGCATGAAGAGAAAAACACAAGGAATTGCGAAAACATCAGAAATGAAGAGATTGGAAATGAATCATGAACCAAAGACTTTATGGATCTGATAAACTGTTTGCAAAGGATAGTCATATAACCTCAATCAACATTGCAGTAGAAACAGCACCTTTCCAGCAAGGAATTTACAGTAACAATTAAATATGGTTGTCCCCAAATATCTTATTATTATTTCACATGTCTATGAAGGCAAGACCTCAGACATTAAGCAGTCAGCTGACAAATCCTACTGAAGACTCTTCAGATCAAGGGGAAGTTTTGTTTCTAAAGCAAATTGAAATAACTGAGAACTACTTAAGAAAAAAATTGGGAACACTAAGTAACAATCAAATTTGTGATGTGTGTTTTAAATATATAACCCACACTATAATGAATGTTTTATGAGTATTATTTGCCAATTTCTTTTAAAACAATTTTTCTCTGTGTATTATTTATTTTTTGCTCATCTTTCAGATCTCTATAGTATTCTTACAGTGAAGAGGTTACACCAAACTATTGAAGAGTCTAATTAAGACAAGGAAGGTAACCACTTAGGATAGAAAAAGCAATCCCTTTCCATTTCCTACTAAAGTATTGGATAGATGGATTGTATAGCAATGTGGAACGGTTGGATTGAAAAGATTTCAAATCTGGATTCCAAGGAGTAATCCTTCAATGATTGAATTGAATTTAAGAAGGAAGAATACAGCAGGTATTGCAATTTAGAAGAAAGTAGCTACCATAAATTGTGCTAGAAGGTAAAATCTCATGATAGGCATTGTCTCCTTAATCATCTTTATTTTAAATAGCACAGAGTGCCAATACCATGAATGTCCCAAATGCAGAAGCACTATTTCTAGTGTGGTCTCAATGCAAAGTGTCGGTTGGTCTTTCTCCTCCTTCTGTGGTAGGATAACAGACCAGTAACGCTGGTGAGGTTTGCAGGTGTCTAGCACTCATACGTTTGCACCTACAAATACATGCTTATGCCTCGGTTCATATGCATGTACATTTACAAAAATATACATACACACACACATATAGATAGTGGCTATGGATTACAGTCTGTGGTGCCACCTGGTGGAAACAAGTCAGCAGCATCTCTACGGGTAGGTTGAAAAATACAAGTGCAGGTATCCTTAAAATACGGAAGGAAGAAATAAAACCCCCAAAGAAGGAAGGTCTGATCCATATGATTTATAGCAGCTTCGGTGTTCATAAAAAACCAATCAGTTCCAGTCTGTCTCAAACCCTAAAGCTTCTTACCTTGATTGTCCCAGACTGTCACACTCATTGATATGGATCAGCAGTCATTGATGAGCTTTTAAAAACCACAAAAACTTTAAATGGGTTATGGAAAAATGCAAAGACTTGCTGACTTTTCTGACTGTCTCCATCCCTGATTCTGTATGAGGTAGATGAGTTGGAGTTTTTCAGATTTACCAGAACAGCAAACATCAACATCTTCAATGTCTGCATCTCATAGTGAACATTTTTCCAGTGAGCAAATATATACAGGAATACAAGCGCGTGTGCTTTTTTTTTTTTTTTTTTTTTTTTTTTATACCACATCAACTTCATTAGGCTTGAGCTGTCTCCATTACTCTCAGTAGATGCAGTTCTTGGGATAGAAATGGGCTTCTATACAATAATAAGTGATCACTTAGTTTAGAGATTACTTGGGAGTACTGTTTACCATATAGGCAGAGGAAGGCAGTCTTCACATTTTGTTTGAAGAATTTGGGCTGGCTTTCTCAAAATTCCCTTTAGTTTTTGAAGGAAAAAAAAAAAAGTATAAATGGGCTAATTACTTTCTAAGAGAAAGCTTTTATCTTCAAGGACAGCACTTGTATCAGAACAGACCAAGGCCTGAGGGAGTCTGCCAATAACAGTAAGGTCTAATTCTTCACTAGGTTATGCAGAATTCGGTCATTTGGGAATATTCTTTTATACAGAGTTATTATATACTTGTAAGGGTGTATCTACAGTTACACTAAGGACCAAGGATCAGGCATAACAGTGTTAAGTCTTCCGTGGTAGAAATGAAAACAGCAAAACCAGGTGTTGTAGACAAACAAAACCAAGGGTTGAAATGTTCATCGGTAAGAGAGGAGACATTATATCTTGTTCATATTCTTTTAAAGGTAGTTTGACCTATTTCAGCTGTCTTATTTCAGATTAAGATCCTGAAGTGAGTCAGTTAAATAATGATCAGGGACATTTAAAAAAAAAAAAAAAGGCTGGAAAGTTTGTCAAGTTCTGTGCCTCACAAAGAAAATACTCCAGAAAGCAGAGACTATAAGTATACATAGGTGAACAAGCACAAACACATGTCCATGCACTAGCTGATAATTAGCTTCTGCAGCCGAGGCAGAAGTGCCCCCTACATTTCTTCCCTCCTTTTCTTTCCCTAGGCTCCCTTCAGTCTTTGCCCATTCAGTGGCTGTCTATCACTTCCCTACTTCCTTCTCAGGCTCTTGTGAGGCTCTATCCACCGCCCTGACAGCCATCAAAGCCTCTCAACAAAGCAGATGGAAAGGCAGTGGGGAAGAAAGGCAATATGACTAAATAATAATACCATCCCTGCTGAGATAACATCCTAATCCAATGGCAGTTTTTCTTGATAGAGAGGGAAAAAAATCTTGGCTAAGATTTCAGGACTTGAGTTGTGCTTAAACCATCTTTATAGCCAGCAAATTAAATGTATTTCTTGCCCTCTAAAACTCATCATTGTCAAAATGTGTTATCAGAGCTCACTCAAAAAAAAAAAAAAAAAAAAAAGTTAAAATTTATTACTTCTGTTTTAACCACTGCCTTATTTCTGCAATTCTTGCTTTTTTTTTTTTTCCTCTTGGATTCCTTTCTTTCTCATTGGTTATATTAAGATGTCTGAATCACAGGCTGCTTCTTGTATCCAGTGAACTCAGCAGAACAATTCTTTTTGACTTTACTGGGTATAGAATTGGATTTACTGTCCATCGCTCTAATCTGTTAGATTACTTTCCTTCAGTTATTTCTTTCCCTTATGTAAATAAACAATGAATATAGGGAAGCTGTGCTTATTGGCTAACATAATTTGAAGAATGGAAGCTAAACAAAAGCAATGGTTATTTTGGGGAACAATTTCTGTACATTTTTAACAAAATCTTTGTCTGTAGTTTTTACTGACTAGAGTTGTTCAAAACCAAACTTTCATTTGCTACAGAAATGAAACCCTTTTCCAATAACTACAGATCCCCCTTTCTGCCTTCCTGTAACTGAGATTCTTCCCCACCCCCATCACCCACCAAACCCACTGGGAGAAAATTATCTTTTTTTCTCTCAGTTTTTCTAACCAAGCTCCTTGTTTTCTGTGTAAGCCCAGAAATAATTACTGGGGGTGGGGGTGGGGGGTGTCATTTGTAGGACAGTTCAGCAGGTTCACTGGTGAATGCCTGGAAGATCCTCTGATGTGCATTGTTACTATGATTAATGACTCTTATTATTGATGCAGAACCATAAATTTATACAGAATCTGTCAAGAATAAGTAAGTGAGCGGTGTGTTCTACTATGGAGAGTTACAGCAGGAAAAGAACAAAGATTTATAAAAAGAAAATCTTTACAGGTAAACAAATGCATTACAAAACTGTGAACATACCCATGTTGTAGTTCTTGGGAATGTCTTTTCTGTATGATGGGAGGAGGACTGTTCTCTTAGTGGATATAACAAAACCAGATCATAAAACTGAATTGGAATTTAACAAGTGAGTTGATTCATTTCCTCATAAAACCTTGAAAAAGTAATTTCAAGACAATTTGTTTATGAACACTCACCTGAACCGATGACACCTGACTGCAGAAGCTGACAGTAAATGGGAAGGTGTCACAATTCTGGGGAGCAGGGAAGGGTCTTGCTTTTAGCCTCAGCAATTTCTTCGCAGGCTCACAAAGGAGCACTATCACCTCTGGCTGCCGTGCGCTCTTTTTTTCTGGGGTTCAGCTGCACATCCTCATTTGACAGTAAACTCTGCTCTTAGGTACAAACTAGGCACAAACTTGGTGTTCGGAAAGCAGGGGCTGGTAGTGTCTGGTAATCTGGAAAGTATTTAGGTAATCAATGGGCAAGAACACACACCCTGGGATTTGGTAGTATCTGCCTTGTAAGTTTAGATATCCGCCCCTGCCTAGAGCTAACAAAGTGGAACCCCTGTAATTTCAACTGGGGCCTCAAGAACAATCAGGGAGAAACAGCAGAAAAATCCTTCAGGGAATCCATATTAAAAAATACACTTATCCTATAGGTCAAGCTGACTCCTTCAGTGGTTTTTGGTTGTAAAAAGGTAAGAATGCCATCTGATTTTGTGCATAATGGAATATATCTCTGAAATTATTATAATGTTGCAAAGCATAATATGGAATAAGTAAGACCTGAACTCTCGAGAAAACCTCCAAACCCTGTAACTGTATGCAGAACTGAAATCAAATATCACAAAAGGGTACAAAATAAGAAAAGAAAGCAAAACCCAAACCAAGTCATACAGATTGCTGTATTAGCCAACAGAGAGGGAAGGAAGGAATGGGATCAGAAGTGTTTCAAAGCTGAGGTGAGAGGGGATATACAGCAGCATTTTTTTCCTCAGTACCTCAAAATCACAGTAACTTACATGACCGCATGCATCACACCTCTTCTGAAATCACCTCTGCCTTTCCTGCGCCCTCGCACCGTACTCAAAGGCATAACCTTCTAGGCTCTTCCATGCTTGATTCTTCTGGGCTGCTCTTGTTCCCTCTGTGGTTGAATTCTCTAAGGTTTCCCATTACACGTAGCATTCAGCCCAGGGACTCCTTCAGCTGGCACCTCTCACACGTTGCTTCTGGCTTCATTCTTAACACACCTCATAGGTATTTCCATTGCTTTTTCTGTGCTTTAATTACTGAAAATGTGCCTGGGCAGTATCAACTGACACTAAAATGATTTCCTCTTTAACGTCCATTGAAAAATGAGTTCCGTTTCTTGCTCCAAACATCGCTTTCATGTCAGTTATTTCATGAGCCCAGGGGAGTTTTACTAGAGCAGCCAGCTGCCAGGGGCAGAGCAATGCCTCGACGGCCCAAGCTGTGCTAGCACATACTTGGCTGTTCCTGGCATTCTGCGATTTGAGTGCTCAGTACCTACTGGAACGCCACACATTTTAATAGATCTGCAGACTTCGGTGGGAAGTGGAGACAGCGCTGCAGGGGGCTACTCTGCAGACGAAAGGAGTAATGAAGTCTATTGCAAGGAAAGGAGGATCAGAGGCTTCTTAAGTAAAGCTATGGGAGAGGACCAAGAATTTTTTTTGTTGTTCATTATGGTGAAAAGATTCCCCTGCTTTGGTCTTTGACCTTTGCACAGAAATCATTTTTCCTGTCTAGAGACTTGAACTTGCAAACTTTTTATTCTCCACTGACCAGATCCCTCTGCTGTGTCTGTTGCACCAAACGGCACCTGCAGCCATTAAAAATGAGGGCAACAAAAGCCCAAGTTCACACTGGCATGCGGTGAGGCGGATCAGATGTACAGGCACGTTTTACACATATGCTTTGCTACCAGGCAGGTTTTATTAATGGAAGTGTTGTAGGAAGAAGGAAACAGGTTGTTGGCTGTGCACTTTGCTTTTTCAATTGCATTCTGAGGAGGGGTGATGGTTTAAAGAAGATGGAGGATTATACTATGTAGAGTCCCTATCACACAAAATTGTCATGGGTCTGCATACGTACCTGTACATTGGTATCCACAGCACAATGCCTTTTTTTGGACGGCATTTTATAAATGGGCAGAGGCAAGCAGAACTTTGCAGAGGACTTGTAAGAGAACTTTTTAAGAGAACTTCGCAGCAGCAGTCTTTCTTGCCTCTGCTCAGTACTGTAGTCTGCAAACACATCACATAAGTATGAATCTTAAAGTGTATCATCCTTTTTTAGTTCTTTTTTAATTTAGAAAGTCATTCATTTCAGAGTACAGTTCTACTTTACCCTCTACAGTAATTCAATTAATAGCTTTGTTTTGCTGGTTTTTTAAGCTTTATTATTTTAAATTCAGTTACCTCTATGTCACCTTTCTTGGAAAAGAAAATCAGCAACCTAAAATATGACTGATACCGAGGAAGTCAAGGGAAACAAGTCCAAAATACTCAGGGCTAGAGCAGTATCTCTTGCTGCATTTCTACTAATGTCTATAGTCCAGTGTAGCTGTGCTTATGAAATGTCTGGCAGGCAATGAGTAGTTGGGGGCGGGGGGTGGGGGAAGAAGACTGGGGCTTTATTTTGTAAATCATTTATTTTGGATCATTGCAGATATCACTACTGAGAAAAGTAATCTTGCTATAAATTTTTTTATCCCATATTTCTGAGTCTTTGTTTCTGATAAAGCAAATGCTTGTCTGTGCCACAGTGAGGAGGAGACAATTTTCTGGGCTGGGTGTTGATGTCCTGCTATCTGACATTCAGGTTTCCTTGTCCTCTCACAGCCTGTGTGCACATCAGCCATCCGCTCTGCTTCAGTTCTTTCCCTTTTATCTGTGTGTAGAATGAATCAAAATTATTTGCTAATTCATTCACTAGGGCAGCTGATGCTCAGTCTATCTCAACCTTCCTAAACTGTAGCTGCCTCCAAGGAGAGGCAAAATGGGGCAGAGCCCTGCTAGCCTGCAAAACCTCTTCCAAGTTAGGGAAGGTAACTTCCTGCCTCTTCTTTTTTGGAAGTTTATCTTTTTTTGCCTCTTTTTGTGCAGTTAGCTACACCCTTTAATTCTCCTACTCCATAGATGAACTGCTTCTCTCAGGTAAACAGTCTACATTACCACAGTGAGCTTTGATGCTCAAATCCCTATTTTTTAATGAGATTTCTTTCCAAGCCTAACAAAAATTAACATGCTTTGGGAAGAAATAACCAAAGTCCCCGAAGAGAATCCAGTGTGGTTATTGCTTGGAGTTCATGCCTTGGATAGTTTTTGAAGGTTTCTCCTAGTTTCTGTGTAGCCAAGTAATGGAAATTGCCTCAGAAAGCTCACACTCTGCATGCTAGATGGGATGCGACATGTGGATGGCACAGATAAATGAGCTGGAAGTGGTCTGGGAGGAGAAGGAGGTTATAATAAAATAAACTCAAACGTAGCTGAAAAGCAGAGGGTTTTGGTTTTGCAGTTCCCTGATCCTGGGTCACCACAGCTGAAGGAACTTTCTGACACTTTCTTGTTTTTTGGGTTTGGTGTTTTTTGGTGGAGAGGGGACAGGGAGGACTTGCTCTCATACTTTCTGTCAGAGGGAGCTGGCTAGAAGAGCTGAAACGTATTACAATACTAAACATACTTCATGCAGCCAGGGCTGGCAAATGGAAAGACTATTGCTGCAGTCCAGGGAAGCCCTTGATGCGGAAGGAAACCTTTGCCAGGGGCCTCTTGTGCCTCTGTGTGTGGACAGATTCCTCATTAGGAGCACGGACACCACTGCCAGTATGCAGTGAGCACAAAGAACTGCGTTCAAAGGCAAAGCAAGGAGAAAAAGTCATTTGCAGAAAAAAGCTGCAGTGCAACCCCTACCCCCAACGCAAAAGTAAGACAAAAGAAGGGACGGTTTCATGGCTAGCTCACTGCACAAGTCCTTGAAAAAAGGTCCCCATGTAGGTTATGTTTAGGTGAGGCCCTCTTTTACAAATACAGTTCAGTTGTCTTTAGCAGAAACAGTCCTGCCATGAACACCCTATCTTGGTCATTGCTATAGGCAACGTTCATTACCAGCCAGAGCAAGCTCAAAGCTTTAGAACCACTTAAAGGTCAGTCAGGCCTTTGGCATAAGTTTTTTGGACTGAAGAAACAGCTCTTCCAAGCCATATGGGTCTGCACAGGGGTGAATCATACACCTCAGGGTGATTTTGGTGGCAGTGCTTTCACCAACTGAAACTACTGGGTAACTGTATTTTTCTCATTAGCAGTAGATGTTTCTTCTGGAAAAAAAAATAAATCGGATATTCTCCAAAAACTGCCATCTGCAAACAGCTGTTTATATCCCAAAGCCCTCATAGTACAATCAATACGTGGAAAGGGAAATGGATTTTGGAAAGCAGTCCTTGAAGTCTGTGCTATAGCCAGCTATTGCTGTGAAAAGTAAGCAGTAATGTTGAAGCCCACTATATTCAGCTGTGTCTGAGTGTCTAGCAGAAATATGAATCACTTAATGGATTAAGCGGATCACTTTCCCTTCACCTCATAAGCCTAGCACAACATGTCTTTTTCCTGCGTTGCACAGTACCCAGAGGAGACTGGGGCCTCTGTGTGTTACTTCAACAAATATTTATTTGGAAGCTCATTTGGAAGCATGCACGGGACATAATACCGCAGAGACACAGCTGAGAAACAGGGAAGAGACTGTGCAAAAATTAAGCGAAATTAAGCGCTTTTTTTTTTTTTTTTTTTTTTTGTTGTTTGTTTATAATTGGTAACTTTGAGGGGCCCGTGAAGAC
>JAVJGJ010000047.1:101754446-101765555 GCA_035590215.1 Microhierax caerulescens
GGGTTTGGCACATCTCCTTTAGCACATGGTCCACTATCTGCAATAAACATGCGTAGAACTCCCAAGCCCAGTATAGATGTATAGATTGTTGCTTTTCTTACCTGATGTATATGCATCACCCTAGTTGGCTTGTGGTTTGGAGACAAGGGTGATTAAAAATAATCACTGGTCTGCCCAATTGTGGGAGTTACCCGAGCTGTATATGTTGCCTGACTGCAGGAAGTAATGGATAACTGAGACAATGCAAAAGAGCCTGCAAAAAACCTGCCTTGGAGCTCTTCACCCGCTTTCCAGTTAAATGGCTAATAGTGCTATAGAAAGAAGGAAAGCCTGAATGAAATGGAGCAGGCAACATTTACGCATCCTGTTGCAGCAAGTGAATGCATCCAAGTCAGGGTTCATTCAGCTTCCCACTACATACCTTTAGAGGACATGTGCAAGTCCAGATTAAATCCCAAGTGTTCTGAAACAGTTTTGTACAGCTGTCCTAGACCTATTACAAAGTACTCCCTTTTTCCAAGCCAAGTCTGAATCAAAGCATAGCCGGTATTTGCACTCTAACATGTTACTCTAACATGGCTCTCACACACACACTTCTGTTACGCTTTATGGAATAAAAGCCCAATACATAATTTATCTTCTACATACTCTTGGAAAGTAGTAATTACACTATATATACATAAAAATCAAACAATGAATTTAAATGGCCTGTTGAAGGCCACAAAACAAGTTGATGGCTAAGCCAAAGTAACTGCAGTTACCTCTGAGTAATCCACTATCAGAGCATGCAACATGTTACAGAACTAATTTTGCCTACTGAAAATAAGGAAAAAAAAGAAGGTTTAAAGAATATAGCTTATGAAACCATGGCAATTAAGTTCACATCTTCTGGTTTACTAATCAAGCTTATAAAACAAAAGATGTAGAAGGACACAAGCTGATCTAGTTTACAATGAAATTAATGGTGTGAATAATGAAAGATTATCGACCCTTTCAGTAACAGCCAAATGGACATAAATGAGTAGGCGCATAAAATACTAACAATTAAAATAAAAATTTGGGTCCAATATGCCAGTTTCACTATCAGCATGGAACCTCACCAGACACTTTTCAAGCAGTGGTTCTCACAGGGTGCTAAGGGCTCTTCCTCCTACAAGTCTAAGAATTTTATTTTATTTTTTTACTGATAAAGAATGTGTATGTAAGCTAACTATGCATGCCCTTCCAGTGAAAAAACAGACAAGTACAAGACAAAGTGTTCATGCCCACAGTCATTCTGGTACAAAGATAAGCCAGACATAGCAGCTGTAAAATATGAATAACGATACTGACCATAGTACAGCATTTAGTATTTCTTCATTGTAGGCTTTTTTATATTTATCAGTGAGAACATAATTGCTGTTTAGAATAGGGAAGCGTGTACAGAGAAATAATTTCATTTTCGTAAATACTAAAAAAACTCACCCCTGAGGGGCAGTGCTGGAGAGAGATGCTATTTGGAAAACTGAGTTAAGTTACTACTACAGGGCCATTAACACCGACTGGAAGATAATAAAAGGAAAACTAAACACTAAATCTAAACTCCAACTCAGCATGACTTTGAGACCAGGAACAGGCTCCTAAATCACACCTTGTCTCTGCAGACCCGTTTACAATCCAAGCGCAAGCCACTCTGGGGACTAGATTGCACCACATATACAGAGCCACGTTCATGTAGATACTAGAGATTTACAGCAAAACCAGGCAAAGCTACGTGTCTGTAGTACAGGTGAGGAACTTCATGTCACCAGTGCCACCCAAAGTGGATCCTCCAAATGCAAGCTGCAGAACCTTAAAGCCAGGTACCAGAAGACCTTCCCCTCACTCCTGAAATTGTGAATCCGTTGTATCTACCAACAGGCGGGGCTGAACTTAACCAAACTACACATGGTTTTCACTCAGCTTTTCAATGCCTTGAATAAATACTGAGAAGAGATTTGGTGCTAGTCGGCCCTTTCTTACGTTGTGTGAAATGGCAGGCTGCTTATACCAATTTCTTACAACCACAGCAGCGTTTTCCTTTTTGGAACACGCAAGTCTGATTTTTTTTTTTTTAAAGGAATTTTGAACTCAAAGCAGGAAGAAATAAGCCATGCCTGTGTGTAAGCCTCACAGCATGCTGCCAACCAGCATTTTCCCTTAAAGCTGTACAACAGCATTCAAAACACATCTGCAAGCAGCCCCTCCTGGAGACAAAACACCTAGCTAAGAAAACCATGGACACATTTCTCCCTAGGAGTAAGCAGGAATCTTGCTTTGCAAAGCTGCTGAGGGTGGCAGGTTTGGTTTTGTTTAACTAAAGCTCATTCCCTCTCTAGTCAGTGCACTTTGCAGAGGGAAAATAAACAGGCTGGAAAAAACCCAGAAGCTTGCAGGGGGGGAACCTGCAGGGAAGCAAGCTGCAATGTAAACAGGGAGGCAGAGCAGGGCTTGGGGTCAGGAGGGCAGGACTGGATCTGATGGTGGGAGTGCAGGTACAGCCCCTGCCCCGCACTGGGGCGGAGGCAGGAAAAGGGGGCCAGGAGCCACTTTCCAAAAAGGAAATTTCAGGCTGCCCAGGATTTCCAAACTGCAATAATTTTCCATGGGCCAATCAGGGAGGAGCGAGGCAAAAGCACCAAATTAGGAAAGTAAATACTAGAAGGGGGAGAGGGAGGAGGAGGAGGAGGAGGAGGACAGCCCAGCTCATGCAACCACCTCCCAAAACCAGAGACCGGAGAGCGGTGTGTGTCCCACACGGAGCCCCAGCCAGCTTCCCCACACCTGCCCTTGGGGAGAGGGAAAGGACACTGCCAGCCTCACCCACCACCACGGTGAAGCCACCAAGATAGCAGAGAGCTGCCCTGAGCACCAGATGGCCAGAATGCATCGCTACATGCTCTTTGAAGAGCATTCCCTTTCTCAGGCAGGAACCCCCAAATCACTTCCCAAAGCCTGGCCCACAGGGTATGAGAGCTGCGAGACCCTGCTGGATGAGAGGGGAAGGTTGAAGGGGCTGAGCAGGGATGTTTACAAATGTGTCTGTCCCTCCTCTGTAAGAGGAACTCGGAAATGAAAGGGGTTTGGCAAGTGAAACCTCAGATGTCTTTTGAGGTTTTCTGAAGACTTGGCTGGATTAGCTTCTGCTCAAGACAAACAGATGCAATCATTAATCATCCTTAGTAAACACTCCGTTGGGGGCTGAGCACAATTCAACACTACTATTTCCACTTTCTCCTTATGCAAAAGAAACATTCTCGGGGAGTCAAATATCAGTTGCAGGCATATGCCAGAGTCAGAAGATACAGCCTCTGTTAGTAACACAAACCACACTGTGCTGCTTTGCGCAACATGACTGAATGGAAACTAACTACCATATGTTGGCAAAGAAACCATCCCCCTCCCCTCCCAGCAACAAGCTTCATCTAAAAAGAGAAGGTTAAATATAAACTAAAAGCAGTGCCTGAACAGAGGACTAAAACCACAGCTACCTCCATCCCCCTCTTTCTAGAATATCTGCACTGTACATCTGTGCAGCTCTGCAAGACCTGCGGAAAAACCCAAACAAGCAAGCCCTCCAGATCTATACAAAACCAAACTGGCTTTATTGGGACACTGAAGTTGTTCTCAGTCACGTAGATGTGAATACTACTAACTGGGTTAGTGCTAACTGTCAGAAGATGTTTATTATACTCTTTTACAAGTGTACTGTGCAAAAATTAAGCGAAATTAAGCGCTTTTTTTTTTTTTTTTTTTTTTTCTTCTTTCTTTCTAAGTGGTAACTTTCAGGGCCCCTTGAAGACTCACCTCTACAGCAAGAAAGCCAGGCTGCCAGGGTGCTTGCTAAGAAGACAACTGTTCACTGCTGGAAGTTCCAGCACAAATGGAGGATGGAAGCATCCACTACTCCTGATGGCTTACTCAGTTCTGTTCACTGTGCAGTGGACGTTAAGGCTCAGGCGAGCGTCCGAGCGGCTACGAACAGGCAGACACGTCCAGCTATGCCCATGGCTGCATACTGCACCTGAGAAGGCACACACACCATTTTAATTCCGTTGGCTGCTGTGCAGGCCTCCAAAGCAAGAGAAAGAGGGAGTGAGGGAAGTTGCTTTACCTTCCTCAAACAAACAACTTCCTTTCTTTTCCCCAGCTAACGATTGCTGTGTCTTGCTATCAGCTGGTGAGATCTGTCCACTCTGCTTCTGCCTCCTCCTCTGTACTAAAAAGGAATTTGAGGGTGGCCAAGCACCCCCTTGCATGTCACAAGATTAACTAGAAAATGATCAGGTCATGTGTGGAAAGCTCAGAGGAGCCCGAGTTCCACTACAGAGTACTTCGTATGAGACTAGCACCAGGTAGAAGATGCTCTTCTTGAGGAAAAGAGCATCTTAGTGGGCTGCTGTGCAGTGTAGCACATCTGTTAATAAGGAGGAAATGATTTCTGAGTGAAAAATGTGGGATTAGATCCCACAGGAATGATGTTCAAGGAGCTTACACAATTTTCAGTTGGCTGTGTATCAACGGTTGAGTTCCACACAAGATAGAGAATATATTGACTGCTAACAAATGATGAAATAAGTCAAATAATAGGTGTAAATCATGCTTTCTATCTTTTTCTCAGACACTTCTATTTTTCAGCAGTATTTCAATGCAGCAGAGCTTAGGGCCTCAGCTAGCCACACAATAAATGCAAGCCTGTTCAACTAACTTTAAAAAACAGATACATCATTTTTACTAGATAAAGTTTCAATTCCTCCATTTAAGTGGTGCGCATACCCAGTAGATTATTTAGTTATCATTTATGTCCCTCCAATAAACTCAGTGATGCACCAGTGCAAAGCAAACTGATAGAAATGAGTGTGCTTTTGATGGAGGTTTATACATACACATTTTTAAGGAAGTGGTTTGGTCACAGCATCTTTCACCCAAAGTGGAATTTTTCAGGAACATCGTAACACTGGGGAACACACCTTGCTGACCACGGCTGTGTTTCTCTGAACTGACAGGCTCTGGGAGGGCTTAAGTGGAGAGCTGCACGGTTCCCGCCTGCCTCCCATCAACACAACTGCCTTGCGTGCAACAGTGGGCTGTGGCAGCCTGCCTGCCGATGTGACGGCCAGCACGCTCCCCGCCAGGCACGCTTGCTATTTGCCTGGCAAAATCATCCCCTGTTGTATGCAGCCTCAGGACCACTCCTGCTAGCCAGTAATTATCACTGCGCCTTGTGCTCCCCTAAGTCAAATGGTGACTTTTGCATAGCAGAGTCTTCTCCTGAAGACCAGGCGGACAAGAATGGGGCAAGGAGTTGAGGCACAGAGAAGGGCTGCAGCAAGTTTACCAACAGTCAGGCACACACTGAGGTTTGTATTTTGGTTTGTTGGCCACTTTCGGTAACTTGCTGCAGACCTGTTTGCTCCTGAACATTTGCTTCTCTGTTTGCTGATTGTTATTGGCACATTGAAACCTTGCTCCTCAATGGCAATCTCTGGTCACCCAAAATAATAGAAATAAAATGTATTTAAACCTGGTAAGTGCAGAATTATCCCCAGTTTACTCTATACCAGCTGCTGTTTTGCATTTGTTTTTTTGGGTTTTTCCCCCCTCTGCCTGAAATCTTGGGGAGTGACAATCAGAGCATGTGGCTTTCTTCACATGGAAGTCATGGACTTCCATTCCAGATGCAGACCACTGATAAACACAGCTGTCTACCTCTGGAAGCAACATACATCACACAATACAAAGGCCCATTTTTCCTTGTTATTTTAATTCTGTAGTATAGATAGGGGACTTAATACAGTCACATAATTTACCAACATTTTTTTTTTTTTTTTTTTTTTTTACACTGATGGTGGGACTAAGAGGATGAGAGGAGGAAGACTTCTTACCTGCACTTCTGTGGAAGATGATGCAAACCCCCCTTAGCCTGGTTCCATATGCACACAGCCAGCCAGCTGACAGAGCAAAACCAAAACCACTACCACCACAGTTGTTAGTGATATCCTTGTTAGTAGAATCTGAAGTGGAATGATCTTGGCAATGGAGCACTCCTGGAAGTGACAAAGCTGAACCTGATGCCAGAGCATCAACTATATACCACCTTGGCACCACCTGTGTTGGTAGGACAAACTGTTCCTGCTGCTCTCCCCAGGCTCCTCAGCTACCATGCAGAGTGCCAGGCAGGCTGTAGCTTCAGCCTCCTGCCTTCCTCCTTCTCTCACCGTCAGCACAGCCAGCAGCAATGCACATTTCATCATAGGTGCAGCTGAAAAAAAAAACAACCCTCACCTGTTTCCTCCTCCTATTCCTTCATCTTCTAGATTTCTTTGGGCTTTCCTGATTAGGCTGAAGGGAGCGAGAAGCTCCGCTGACTGATATTTCCTTGGGCAGAAAGAATGAAAAGGAAAGCGTGCAGGCAATCCCATAAAACACGTTTAGTGCTGAAGGAGATGGCCATGTTCCTGGTAGGTAAGAAGGAGCACTCAGTGATTTCCCATGTGTGAATAAAGCTCCTTGGCTGGGGAGGAGAGTTACGGGACACTTCCACCCCACCCTCACCTTCGTCGCACAAATGGCCCTCGTGGGAAGAGATGCTCATGGCAACACAAGAGTCGCTGACTGAAGCAGCCATGGGGAAGTGGACCAAATAGCTTTCTCGTTCCCTGTGAGATGTGGCTGAGGAGGCAATTTACTTTCCAGTTCCCTTTCAAGATGAAGTATGGCTTGCACTACCACTGCTTAGGCTGTACTTATTCTGTAAATAAAGATTTTCTGTCTTCCGTCTGGCAGCTTTACCCTGAAGTCACTCTTTAAAATAAGCCTCAGAAACCAAGGCAATGTTCTTGTAGCAAGTGCACAGCTGAAAGCCTAGACAAGCAGATACCTGTTAGTATTAAACACTCAGTCTTGGTGTGAGAAAAACTTTCTCCTGTATTTCACCTTCTGACACGTGGGTGGCTGTGCTGCTGACAGGGCAACAGAGCTCTCCTGTCTCTCAGATTCTTTCCTTCCATTTGGTGAAGACGCGGCGGAGGCAGACTTTGCTGCAAAGCCTTTCTGCTCCCTCTGTGCTCGGCACAGGGGCCACAGCCTTGGGAAGCCTCTGCACAAAGGTGCCACAAGAACACAGAGTCACCCAGCTCTTTTCTTTCTTTATTTTTTTATTGAAAGCTTCATCAAAGAAAACAGAAGTTTAAACCTAACATCCACTGATCTACAGAAAGCCCCAGGAGTGGGAAAATGGCAGCTATTTAGGATTGTGGTACAAATGGAAAACATAAAAAAAATAAATCATAGCAGTACAGATCTTTCAAAGACATTCTGAGACATCAGCACACAGATGCCCATATAAATAAGATTCATAATTTAATGTACGACAGAGGTTCTGTATTCTATATTTTGGCTACAGTGAGGTCTGTAAGGGCTTTAAAGAACCTCTGTCCCATTTGTGTGATGCGTGTTTTCTTGATAGGAAGTTTATCTGCTTTCAGAGCTGCTTTGATTTTTCTTACAGGCAGAATCTGTTCATTCTCCTTTAAAAAGGAAAGCAATTAAAAATTCCTACATGAATTCTGTACGCTTCCTGGTTTTACATGAAATTGTTTTGCCTCCAAAAGATAGTAGAATTTTCTTCCACTCTGGAATACAGCATATTTAATAACACTTCAGTTACATAAACATCATGTTCTCTTCTCTAGGCTGTATTTTTGGGCTTTTAAAAATATAACTGACTGTAAATTTCACCAAAACCATAAAATTATTATCCACGAGAAAGACACTTAAAGGCAGAAAATTAACGTTGGGCAGATACTCTCTTAAGGACAACAGATCCAGATCTTGGAAGGTGCTTACACCTTGAAGGCTTTGGCCCTACAAGGAAAAGTGGATTTGTGAACCTGTCAAAGGCCGACATTTTTCACTTCATTACACATTTTTATTAAGGTGAAAGAACTTAGCTGTCACTGTTGGGGAATTAATAACCGAACTGAACAACTGAAATAAATACAAGATTTTTTTTGTCATCATGGAAAGCTAAACCAACACTGGGATTTTTTTTATTTTTTTTTTTTACAGCTTTTTTTTTCTCATGATTTTCTGCTTAATTTTAACAAAGAGCATGTTAAGAAAGGGGAGAAGAAAGGGTCTGTTCTGCCTGCCTCGAGGCACAAAGGTGAATAAATCTCTGGGGTACATACAGCGCTCTAGCCTATTTGTGTGACAGGAGCAATATAAAAAAAGCTGGCGCTCTTTTTGAGGGACAAATAACCCTCCTTATGCTGCATCTTTGCTGCTTGCTGAGATTCTAGAAATCTGCTCCACTGAGGGAGAGAAGCAGTCTGCTGCTCACTCAGCCCTCCTTCCGAGAAAGTGTGCGTGCATGATTGTGTGTAAGCGTATTAGAAATGAAAGGAATCTTCATTACTAGAGTCAATTGTCATTAAACAGAAAAGACTAATGCACCAAATGTCAGCATTTTTGTTGTTTTCTGTTTTGCATTTCCATCACACCATGACTGTTTTCTTAGTTCATGTGGGCTTCCGAGAAAGACCAGGAAAATCCCTTACCCTAGGGCACTTCTTTTATATCTGGACCAATTTCATGTTAAATAAAGTTTTAAAAGGAAATGTTGACCATGCGTGTATCAAACACTACTATCTTCAACTACCACATTTGGTCTCATCACTAAAAATGGATTGATTCATTACTTTAAGCACATTATCACTCTTTAGCATGACTCTTGCTATAGGTGGAGTTCAGTGAGTCTGCCTAAACCTGTTTTGCTCATGTCAACCTCAGCATTAAAATGAAGTGGCATGAGGAGCACCATCAAGCTTAAAATCATGAAGCATGGCAATTTGTTAAACACTTAGCATCAGTCTGATCCTTCAGTACCATAAACAACATAATATAGATCCAAATACTATGACATATTAAAAATAAACTTTATTACAATGCAGGCTTCCTCAAATTTGCTGAGTTTTGGTACACATACATACATAAATAATACCCTTCATTTGATTTTTACTTGAGTAAAAATCCATTCGAATGCTTCAGCCCATTGCCCATTGAAAGTTTAAGCCCTCACCTCTCTAACCACCAGCCTTTATATCCCACAGCTGGGCATGCATCCAGAGCAGAAGATGTGATGCAATTACTCCCAAATATGCCTCACTCTGCATTACGGTGGGTTTCTTGACCAACACGACAAAGGCAGTCTCTCGGTAAACAGAACTTTACAAGTAAGCACAAGCTAAGGACATTTCAAGAGTCTGTTTCACTGGAAGGCAATAAGAGGACATTCACAATCGGAGGCCTGACTGTCACACGTGAAAAGTGCTTACAAAACCAGCAGTAGAGCCAGATAGGAAGAAGAGTCCCTCAGCAATCTCTCTGGGAATGGTGAGACTTCTCAGTGCCCTGATCTACACTTGGGTCAGCACCTGCAAACATAATACTCCTCAGTTCCACTGTATCTTCTTTTTCCCTCAATGTTAAGTGACAAGCCCAGGTATTCAGAAGTTTCTAGCCATAATTAATAGTTTTCTGACAACCCTTCCATATTTATCTTTTAAGGTAAAAACAAAAATACCAAACCTGAACATCCAGATTTGACTATTTACAAGAATTCAGGTGTGATGGAAAATACATACGCAGTTCAGCTTATGGATTTCATGGTATTTCTAGACCTCTGGGCCAGGCACCATTGCCTTAGGTTTCTAGAGTTCTCTCTGCAACCTTTCAGGAACCCTCCTGATATTTAAAGCTAAATTGGTAAGACAAACATAGATATTGATTTTACAAATTCAGGTCTTAAAAAAAAACAAAACAAAAAACAAACAAACAAACAAAAAAAAAACCACCAAAAGAAAACCAGAAACTCGAAGAGATTATTACAATACACCTTCCAAAAATTTTTATCAGCCACAACACAAAGAAAACCAGTTTTAGATTTCAGAGGCCACCAAGTATTCCTGTCCTATGACAACACCCATGCAGCAAGCATGTTGCTCTTGCACTGTTCTCTTTTATCTCATCTTTAACTTTTACAAGTAAGTTACCACATTCTGAGCATTTTGTATGTTCCAAATAGGTTTTTTTCTTACCTTATGATCTATGACTGGTAATACTCAAGGCTCACATTGTTTATAATTCATAGACTTTCAAGTACCAGTTCACTGTTTTTTTTGGGATCAGTAAGATGATCAATTGTATTTAAGGGATCCATTTTCTTTCCTCTTCTTCTTCCTCTACTTCTTTGCTTTCTTTCTTTCG
The DNA here is from genome assembly GCA_035590215.1 of Microhierax caerulescens. Lineage (NCBI taxonomy): Eukaryota > Metazoa > Chordata > Aves > Falconiformes > Falconidae > Microhierax > Microhierax caerulescens. The sequence goes on from JAVJGJ010000047.1 coordinate 101,764,734, forward strand.
ATTTCAAACACCGTTGAGCATTATAGCATGGGAAAAAAGGGAACAATTCTAATACAGAATGCACTTGAAACACTTTAAATTGACAGGCATCATGATACCGTGTTGCCTGTCTGGCTTAATAAAAAACACTGAGATTGTTTAACTTTGCTGAAAAAAATAAGAGAAATGTTTCTGAATGTATAAATAAAGCAGCAGAGTTCTGAATAGAAACAAGAAGGTACCTCAGCATATTCATCAGCCACATGGTAGCTACCTTGTAGCCTCATTGTTGATAGTAAATGAGACTTTTTGTGTGTCACATTAGAACTAACACAGAAACAAATGTGTTTATTTCATATTTAACTGACTTGTGCCTGGGGTTATCTCTATTTGTACAAAGAATTCAGACAGAGACAGAAAGAGAGTACGTGTAGAAAGGAAGAAAATAAGGCTAGATCGATTTTTTTCCCCTCATATGCCCTCCAAAGAAAGAGGGAACCTTTATCCAAGGACAAAATTCAAGTGCCACTCTCAAAAAGCAACAATTAATGAGACAGCATGTGAAACAAAGAGATTATGTTTTTTTCTGTATTGAAAATATGTTCTGGTTGTTGTTGTTCTTTAATACTTTGGCATCATCTGGTTTTCAGAAGTGTTGAATATCAACAACTACTCCGGAGAAAGCAGAAGTTTTACCACTTCTGAAAATCAGGCCTTCTTCCTACAGTTAAGAACCACGTGAACTCCCATTTCTCTCTTTTCTATGTTGCATATCTAGCAGCCATTTACTTGGGAATCCCCATCCCCCCCACTATGTTAAAAAATAGGATCTCATTTTATCAA